>WAAF01004817.1:32447-248570 GCA_013400475.1 Tricholaema leucomelas | reverse complement strand
AGAGCACTGGTCCCAGTACTGGCCCCTGAGGAACACCACTTGTCACCGGTCGCCAGGTGGACATTGTGCCATTGATCACCACTCTCTGCATGCAACCATCCAGCCAATTCCTTATCCAGTGAGTGCTCCACCCATGCAGTCTGTGTTTTTCCAGTTTGGTGACCAGGATGTCATGTGGGACAGAGTCGAATGCCTTACTCAGGTCCAGGTAGACGACATCAGTTGCCCTTCCCCTGTCCATTGCAGCTGTGACTACATCATAAAAAGCCACCAAATTTGTCAGGCATGATTTGCCCTTAGTGAAGCCATGCTGGTTACCACCAGTCACCTCTGCCTGGTTTTCCATTTGCTTTTGCAGAGATTTCAGGAGGATCTGCTCCATGATCTTTCCAGGCACGGAAGTGAGACTGACTGGTCTGTAGTTTCCAGGGTCATCCTTTTTCCCTTTCTTGAAGATGCATGAGGATGAGGGAGAAGAATTAATATAGAGGCCTTAAGATAAAGAAACATCTTACAGCAACTCTAATGGCTTGTCTGTGTGGAAATCAGATTGCATACCAAGTGTTTTATAAGCAGAACACAGTAATTTAAATGCAAAACTGACCCTTTGTGACCTGCACGATTATGTGGAGCTAGTGCCTGTATTTTTCTTTTTCTCTTCTGTGCAGCTGATGTGTTTCAGAAGTAGTGTGCACAGCTCAGGTCCATAGAGGCAGGTAGTTACCTACTAATATAAAAATCAGTCCACCTCCTCTTTAGATATGCTGATGTTCCATCAAACAGATCTGCCTTGGATCTTGCAGTGATTCATCATAAGCCATCTGATATCTTATTTTAAACCTGCTCCCTTCAGGCAGAGATCAACTGCCGGTATTTTAATAAGAAGCTGCTCCATCTGATCCTTCATTTTAATCTGTTATAAACCTGATGTCCCAGAACTGCCTGATCTCATGGGGAAGAAGGCGGTGCCACATGGAAGAACTATTTGTTTTCCCACATAAATACGAACATTTTCTTCTTTTAGACCAGAAGCTGTTTGGAGCAGTGACTGTCATGCATTTTGGCTGTGTCTGCTGTTATTTCGGTGTAGAGCTTCAGTTTGTCCAGATTCTCCAGTGTCCCTACCACCAAGAAAAATGCTGACTGACTTCAGCTTCAGAAATAGTCAAGTGGCCATTGAAGCAAGGGAACTAAAGCTTAGAAATGTGTTGACTCACACTTAGGCTGTGTTTCTAAAAGTAGTATGGGTGCTGCTGTGTCCATATTCAAGCCCCACATTAATTCTTGTCAATAAATATATAGGGCATATAGAAGTGCTTGAATTGTTTGCAGCTTCTGGGTAGACCAGTACTGTCAGAATATGGCGTTAGGACACAGCATGAAGCAGTTGTGAGTTGGTCTTAGGGGAAGACAGTAAGATGCCTGTTGTTGAGAAATAGGCAGAGAATACAGCATCTACTTTTTGAATAAAACTTGCTATTTCTGTGATTTTTTTTCAGGCACTTCTGGGCACAAATCTGTGTCTCTGCCTACCCTTTTACAGCAATAGGAAGTGCTTTGAAAGTGCTTTAAAAGGCTTGATGCTGTTGTATTCATTTGCTTAGCTGCACTAGTGTGTTCTCAGTAATTCCTAGACTATAGAGATGTTTGAAACAGGGACTTAATCTTGATTACATGCAAATAGAATAAATTAAGTTAGTATTTATGCAGCCTTCTGTAGATCTTTGCTCTTTTATCTGGGGCAGAATTAATGTAGGTCAAACCCATTACTAAGTTATCTAAAGGAGCTATGACTAACATTCAGCCAGAAAAACTAAGTCTTTGAACTGTTGCTTCTGACACATTTGTGTTAGATGGCTGACAATGGTACTTTGGAAAGAGAGGTGCAAATGTACCTATGCCTGTCCCTCCTTATGGCTTTTATAGTGTCTCAGAAAAGGAAAACTAACTTTGCTGAGTGATACTGGGGTAAGACTATTAAGAAGGGGTTTGAATCTGGGTTAGAAATGAATTGTAATGAGGCTGATATAAAAGTTATTAAATAGTTTATTAAATATGTAAAGAAGATGCCCCAAAACTTATTTACAGTTAGCACACACAGATTCTATTATGCTGTTGGTAAACTATTTTTGCAGAATGCATGTATACAGCCAGATTAAATTTAAACGATTTAGGAAAGGTTTTAGAAAATTGAAACTGGAGTCTTGCAGCACAAACTGCCGCTTAAGGGTTAAACATAAACTTTCACAAAATTAAGAAAAGAAACTTAGTTTACTCACTGTTCAGAGTCTCAATATTTGTAATATATATAGGAGCAAAACCAAGTTAAAATACAGTCTCTGCCATTTGCTGGCCTTCCACGTGGTGATGATACATGCGGGGTTTTGCTGCTTGCCTGGCTCAAATTGAGCAAGTTGTCTGAGAAGATCCACGGGCATGACGCAAATCCTCCGGGGCTCTCAGGAGGTCGTCGGAGTGGTCAGCCACCTGGGTGAAGCAGGATCCAGGTTTGCAAGCTGGAGCAGTACGATCGAGCGCTGCGCATAGCAAAGGAGTCGAGCCTCGGGCTGGAGCGGCGAGCCGGCAGGTCCTGGTGTCGCAACTCGTTGCTAGTTCTTTGCTAGGTCGTCACCTAGACTCGGCCAGAGTTAAACAGACTCGGGCTCGGCTGTATCCCTATGTGGGGCAAGCCATTTCAGTCCCTTGGCTCAGTGCGGAAGATGGGTAGGATCAGGGCTTCCTTTCTTGGAGGAGGCAAGTCCCCAGCTACACTCGGTGCAGAGGCACTCAAGGCAAACAGGTAGCAGACAAAACAAAGACAAACAAACAAATTGGCTAGGTTTTTAAGCATTTTGACGAATGTCTTTGACCAATAGCAACAGGTGAAAAACACTCCTGAAAACAATCCGAGGTTACTTCACCAAAAAAGGGAGATGCACATGCCTAGCATCTATGACCTATGTTTACCAAAGTCAAAGCAGGGTGCAAAACAAGGCCAAATATGTCTCTGTGGCAGACTGAGAGGCACCAAGGCTTTTGTCTGCTCTCCTGCTTCTTCCACCTGGGAAGAAGGGGAGAAGAATGGGGGAGGGCAAGATGTTTAGGATATGTCTTGGATATGTATTTTAGGTATGATTTGGACCTTCCACCACAGAAACCTCTCTCTACTTCATCTACTGTTTTGATGTAAGCTTTGAAATAGTTCTGGGCTTTACTTGAGGTGGATAGGTTTAAACATTGTTAGAGGCATGCACGATATGATTGCACATATCTGTTTTATCCAAGGAATGTGAGCTGGAAGTATGCTATGAGATCTCTAGCAGGACATTCAAATGATAGGGAATGACTTTGAAATATGCCCTGTTTCCCATGTGTATGTGTTCACTGCCATAACTGGCCAGATTCTTAGAGGGTGTAAATCAAGAGAGCTTCACTTAAATCACTGTCTCTGGGGCACTTTGTAGGCACTGAGGAACCCAAATGTTCTGCTCCAAAGAGAGAATTACACCCTGCGTGTTCACAGAAAGAACCTCTTAGGGAGTGTAAAAGCCCAGGTCACTGAGTGTCAAGGCTGTAGAATGCAGTCCCAGCACCTTCCACAGTGCAATTCCAGCATTTGACTCCATGAGGGCAAGTCAGGGCTTAGGTTTTGTGCTTGGAGTCACTGCTATCTGTAAGCACAGAGGTCACTTGGCTACACAATGGGCATTGCTGAAACTACAGCCACAGCCAATGTGAAACATGGTGTCAAATGTGTAACAGGTGGACTCTGAGTTCCTAGGGGTGTCTTTTATGGGTGACAAAGTGAGCTTATGCAATATCTTTCTAAAGCATTAATGTGCTGTCTTGACTCATCCCTTCCTGGCACAGAAGCTGGTGAGTGGCTGAAAATAGATAAGCAAAGAGAAAGGGCCAGATTTGTGAGAATACCAAGACATACACCAGGATTTTGTCTGGGCCCAGATGTTTCTAAATCAGTTGGAGCGAGCCTGTTTTTACTCTGATGGATACAGAACCATAACCAGGAAGATATTTGAGACAGAATTATTTCAAGGGGTGGCTGAAATTTCTAAGGCTGCATGAGGAACACTGCCCTCAGTTCAAGGAAGAGCTGTCTTTAGCCCAGTGGCACTAGAGCTGATTTAACCACTGCTACGATACCCACCTCATCCTCAAATGCACATTACTGCCTCCAGGACACCTCTCTGACAGAACTCAGTGAGAAGGTCTGCATAATTCATAGGGCTACAGTATACTGTGGAGCCATATATATATATTTATATATACCTCCACACCACCATTCCAGGCGGCTGCTCTAGTCCCCGTACTGTAGCATGTGATAGATTCCCTTGTGTGAGCTGCAGGCTGGATTGGGGAACTGATCCCACTTCAAAGAAAAATAATTCTGTTTTTCTGGATAAGGGTTATTCCCTGATCTGTTCACCAACAGTCACATAGACTGGGAGAGCCTGGGGAGCAGCACGCAAGTGCAGTTAGGTGAGATGGAGCAGTACCGGCTGGCAGCTGGGGAAACAAGAAAGGTGGTAATACACTGGGCTGTAATTTTTTTCTTGAACACTTTTAATAAGTAATATCAAAGCAGAAATACAGAGACTGACTGCTCCAGGGTAGCAAGTTGTGTTGGAAAATATGCTTTAATTGATGCTTTGCTAAACAATTCTTAGTATCATCTGTAGCTGAGTTACTAGTGGTATTCCTTAGTGAAGGATAGGCCTCCCTTGTTCTGCTCTCAAAGGCTTGATCAGGCCTTTGCTGGGAGTGGCAGTACTTGCTCAGGACACGTGGCAGCCCTTTTGTGTTGGTAACACCCAGCTTTCTGATCACCTGAGCATGCTTAAACTGCTGTCAGCTGGAATAAACAGCTTGGGAAGGAGAAACCCTTGTGGGGCCATCGTGTGGAGGTCAGTGCAAAGACCCCATACTCTTTGCAACATAGGAGGCTTGAAGGTGTACTACATCAAGTGCCTAACTGGAAGGGGTAAACAAGGTTTTGAAGCAGTACCTGTCTCTCGTTCCAACGAGGGCCTAATAGTCCTCTGGGAAGAGTCATACTTAGGATATACATCTCTTTTCAGAAACTTAGCATTCTCCGTCTTTGGAGCACTTCAGCTTCTCCCTGTACTTCTCTCTCTTCTAGAATTTTGCCCACTGTAATGACCTGGACCTCTGGATCCTTTTCCTAGCCAATATATTATTAACAGGCAGTTTTTATCTCCTTTTGTTCTTCTGTATAATTTGTTAGCTAAAGGAAGAAGTTTTTATCCTTCTCTGGCTTTACAATCATTCCTGTGTTCCCAGATAGCAGTGTCTTCCAGCTGGCCTCAGCTGATGACATAGTTTGTACCATTTAAGCAGATTCAAGGAGCCTCAGCAGATTTTGTGTACAGAGAGTGGCTTGCCCTGCCATATACAGTAGTAAAACATGAACTTAAATCGCTTGCTTTCTTTTTGCTTGCTATAATTACAGTTTATGAGGACACTCAGTTTGTGTAGAGGCATGTCCATGTTCTGCCTTCTGGTGTTCCTCTTGGGTGCTCCAGACTAAAATACAAATAGTAAAGGAGAAACAGAGAAACACTATAACCCTGTGAGATGTAGCAGAGGGAGATGAGAGACTCTGGATAATATCTGAGTTCCTGTAAAGTGAAGGCAGAATAGATTAGAAAAAGTTTAATTGAGTTAGAGCCGCTAATTTTTGGGGGCAGATATATTTTGCCTTGGCTAAGCAATTTCCTGGTTGAGTTTTTTATCACTTTCCAGCACCTGCTCATTTCAGAGGGCGACACTACAGAGATTACTCTGAGCCAGTGCCAACAGCCAGCATTTCTTACTCCCCTCTTGCCCGCCTCCACCCTGCGCTGCTCCAGACACACACCCCAATATAGAATGACAGCATGTTGCCACAATTTAAATGACACTCTCTCGGCCTTTTCAGAAGGACAGGTCCTCCAGACAGCAACAGCCACAGCAACTGTCCACTCTTACAAAAAAACATTTTCACCATGGCATATAAAGCAGCGCATTTGGCCTTTAAGTCACGCTGGCACAAGACAGATGAAGAACTCTGTCGACACAGTATGTCCTTCATCTTGCATAAGGCCATCCGAAATGACTTCTTCCAGAGCTACCTTTATCTGCTGGAAAAGCTTCCCCTGGGTGAGTAGCTGGTGGGCAGGAGCATCTATGTGTGTGTGACCATGCTTCAGAAAGATAAATTGTGTTAGATGGTAAAGTGCAGACACATTAATGACAGTAAGTAGTAGTTTGGAGAGCACAGCTAGAGACGCCTTAGTGCTAGCTAAACTGTTCAGTATTCTCTCTCAGCTCCCTCTAATTGAGTATCATGTTGTTTTCCCCAACTACCCTACAGATGGTTAGAGGGGGATGAGAGAAAGACCACAAGAGTGAAAGGAAGTTTAGTTTCTGGCTGATAGTTCTTTCTTTGTCACCATGTAAGTAAAAAGTGCATTTACCTGTTTGGGACTTAGGACAAATGCAAGATGAGCAGAGCTTACAAGTTTGACTCCTGTTGCCTGATACCTGTGGTGTTGTCTTTCAGTGTGTCCTCATTTTTATGGTTTTGGACAAGGCAATGATTTATTTTTTTTTTTTTTTTCAAGAGTGTTTCTAAACCCTATTTATGCAGCAGCCTGTCTAACCTACCATTAGCTATCTGGGAGGAAAATGCATCCAAAATGTTTCTTTATAATCAAATTTCAGTGAAAACCTCCAGTACAGGATGCCAAAATTTATGCCTTTTTTTAAAGCAGAAAATGAATATTCGTTTCTTAGGAAAATTTGATCCTGAGTAACAAACACAATTTCCACAGCACAGCGTAGCTAAAATGTGGATTTGATGTGAGTCTGCATTATGTTAGGTTGTCACTTTGTGAGCAGAATTATTCAGCTTCCACTCAGAGTTACAACTGTAGGAATTTAAGATGGAAAGGATGTGTCTGTGCAGCCTGTGAAGCTACTCTTCATGAGGAATTCTTGAGAGTTCTTACTAACTGAATGATCCATTTTAAGAGAGTGGATTATTGTACCTAATTGTGTGAAACTACAGACCCCAGTGAGAACTCTGCTTAGGTGGTAGAATTCCTGAGTCACATAAAGAGAAAAAGCATTTCTGTGTTATCTTAGTATTTTGATCTGGCTTTTCAAGTGCTCAATAACTGCATCTATTTAAAATGAAACATGGAAGATAAATATTCCTCTCCCTAGTAGTAGGTAGCTGTGAACGATGGAGGGGAAGGCAAGGCAGTTATAGGTCGATGGAATCTCAAGAAGTCTATGACAATGTTATTCTTTCATTTATTTTGAAAATAAACACAGCATATTAGAAACTGAGCAGGATTTCCTACAGTGTTACTGTTAGTGTAAGTACTAATAGAACATTTTAAGGCTGGAAGATACCATTATGAACATCGAGCTTTGAATGTCATGTAAAAGCTCCTGTGTAATGCTTGTAACTTATGACTGGGTCACAGTATATATTTATGAAGACAAAAATACTTTGGTTTAAGGGCTGCAAATAGCTGAGATCAGTCCATCATTAAGCTGCTTCCAGGCATAACTGCTTCATTCTTCTAAAACTATGTTTTATTTCGTGACTGAATTTTATTTGAATTTCCATTCCTGGCCAGCAAGCTTTGTATAATGCTTCTATCAGACTAAAAATCCTCTCTGCCAGGCTTTTCATGACCTGAATCATTACAATTTCACTGAAAGAGCTGACAAGCTTGTTGCCAGCCTATCCAAATCAGTTGAATTCCATGGAAAAGGTACTGTGCATCCAGCCTTCATGTGAACACACAGGTTGTAATTTGTTCTGTGGTTAATGTCATGCAATAAAAACATACAATATGAACAGATACTGGGTTTAGCTTGTGTGCTGTAAGTACACATCCAAGAAGCTTCACAGGTTATCATGGTCTGGATGAATGAGGAAAAGAAGTTGGGTGATTTGAGTCAGAAAGTCGTGGTCAGATATGTCATGAAATAAAAACATACAATATGGACAGATACTGGGTTTAGTTTGTGTGCTGTAAGTACACATCCAAGAAGCTTCACAGGTTATCATGGTCTGGATGAATGAGGAAAAGAAGTTGGGTGATTTGAGTCAGAAAGTCGTGGTTAGATCTCGGTGGGATCTGTCCTGGCATCTCTTCTGTTTAACATCTTGATTGATAACCTGGAGGAGGTAAAGGACTTCTTCCTCATGGCAGTTCCGAACTGAAGCCGACTGGCAGGATTTGTGTACAAGCTCTAAGTCAGGACTGCCATCCAGAGGCACTTAAGCAGACTAGTGGAAAGAGACAGTGGGAACCTAGTAAAAATCACATTCACCAAATTCAGAGGCACATGCCAAGTCCTGCACCTTGAAAGGAAGAAGCTTTGGCAATACCAACACAATCTGGGCAGTGGCTGGCTGATAGGCAGCAACTGAATTATCAACCAGCAGTGTGTCCTGGCAGCAAAGGTGACCCCACAGTATCTTGGGCTGTATTAGTAAAAGCATAGCTAGCTGTCGGAGGGAAGTGACTATCCTGTTTTGTACAGCAGTCATTACACCGTATGCTTGAAGTCTTGAACCTCCAGTGCAAGAAATGACATGATGAGTTGGAAGACCTTCCAGGTCCTTGAGGGAACAATACCACATGCCCTGTAAAGAGAGACTAAGGGAATGGTGCATGTTTAGCTGGAAGAGACAGCTTCAGGCAGACCATGTATCAGCCTGCCAGTACCTACAGGAAGATCATCAAAAAGATGGACCTGAGCTCTGCACAGTGATGTGAGGTAGGAGAACAAGAGGCAGTGGCCATAAATGGAGACAAAGGAAATTCAGACTGGCTATAAGGAAAAACTCTTGTCCTGTAAGTGCAGTAAGGCATTGCCACAGATTGACCAGAGAGACTTGGTCATTGGAAGCTTTCAAAGCAAAGAAAGTTCTTATGAACCTCAGCTGACCTCATGTCTGTCTCTGTTTTGAGCAAGTTTGGACTAGAGACCTTAGGGCCCTTCCAAACTGGGTTGTCCTGTGATCCAGTGCTCTCTGGGATAGAGAGGACAAAATGTGGTGGATCTGAACATCTCTGCAGAATGCTGTTTTCCGGATCAGTTCGTAGTGGAACTGAGCAGAAATTAACCAAAATTCTCAAGCTTCAAGACCAGATCCAGATATCACTGTGTAAGTAGCATTAGATGTCTAAAGCAACACTAAAGACAGTGATCTAGCAGGGTAATCAGTGTGAGCTTAACCCTAAACATGAATAACAACACTGAAATCAAGCCTTGCATTGAAATTTGCAGTGTTGCCTGGGGTCAGTGAGGTTGAAAGCTTGCTTCAACTCCCCTAACTGCACACTCTTCCTACTCCATTGCTAGGTTCAGTAGTAGAGCACTTTTAGGCATGTTTATTTAGGAGTGGGGCATATCTGGTATTATACCCTGTTAAGAGAAACATGTCACTTTTACTGACCAGGGCAGCATTTATAGATAAAAGATGTGAGTAACTTTAGGCCCTGTTCCAACAATGTACTTAGATGTGTGTGAATGCCCTTAAGCCCAGTGGACTTTAATGGAGCTACTCAGATGCTGGAAATTATGCATGTGTTTACGTGGGCTGTGGGACTCAGTCCCAGTGGGGTGAGATCTGCAATGGAAAACTTACATGATTGGTCCATAGAGACAAATATTTCCATGCGTGAGGCACGTGTACACAAGTAAAATCTTGTTTGGGGGTGGGCTGATGTTAATCCTCTATAAAACAGAATTTAAATGGTTCTCAGACCACAGTGGAGAGGTGAATTCTAGCCTGCACCCCAGATAACTTTTTCAGCTGTCGAACAAAGCAGATGTTGCATTTAAAAGGGAGTACTCAGCCAAACTGGAATTACTTCAATATCTTGTAGAAAACAATTTGAGCTACAAAATAATGTTCACAGATAAAAACTTGCAACAGATAATTACTTGCAACATTTGACTCTGCCAGGGAAATTTTAGCTGAGTAAGCCCTTCAACCAGGAACTGAAGGACAGTGTACTGCAGGCTGGTATTGCACCCTGGCTTACATATTAAGTGGTCCATTGCTCTAGAGATTCAGATCAGATGTGCTAGGAAAGAAATTTTTTAACCGATCCATAAGAAAATCTTAGAAATAATGTTTTGAACTTTGCAGGGCAAAATCAATTTAGGTAGATATTTTCTGTCTAGTCCGGGGGTTGGCATTCAGCTCTAGAACACCACTCTGCATTGAGACTGTGCTTGCAGTGACTGGAAATTACTGAGGTCTCATGACTGTGGAGTGACCTTTAGGGAGCCAGTTCCTATGCTCAGTCTGCTTCTGCAGGACGTTTGTTTTAACCGTCTTCACTTGGGGGACTTGCCAGCAGATTCTACTGAAGCACCAAGTATGCCATGAAAAAAGTTTCTTGGTACTTTACTAGAAACACAGTTCTAACCTTAAACCTTAGAAGTTACCTACCCTAACACTGAAAACCTTGTCTGTGAAAGACCGATGCCCCCTGCCCAGTGTCTGAGACTTGCAGCCTCCATCATCCTATCCTGCCTATGCCCTATTTTGTAAAGTTCCTTGAAATCAGGCTCTGCATCTGTAACTGACCTCACAAGTATTTAATTTCCTGATGCACAAGATGGTCCCACATAGGTCATAGAGAGGAGATGCCTCTGGGTAGGCATGTCCTGTGATGAGGGGGAGATACCGTGGAGCAGAGCTGCAACACCAACTGCCACCAGGGATGTATATGCCCCCTTGCACTTCTCTATTCGGGTAGATTTTTGCAACCTAGTAAACCTCCTTCTCCCTTTGGTCCTGCTGCTGGAGCCTGCATGCCAGGCCCAGCTGTGAGGCAGATCAGAAGTGGGAATGATGGGCTATGTCTGGAAAACTGGGTTGTGCATTGGGAGAGTTGGCAGTGTTGCAGATTCATGAGAGGGAGGAGTAAGGCTGAAGGAGCAAGAGGTGGAAATATCTCTATAGATCACATACTGCATGAGTGACACTGTGGGTTTGCAGAAGACTTGGGGTACAGTGATACCCTGTAGCCTGTGTCTTTGCATGCCCTCCAGTGCGAGACTTGCTTTAAAGCGTCTTTGCAAAGTTTGATTCATAAAGAAGACCATTTGGATGCTAAGCACAGAGCTGGTTTGGAATGCCAGCACGTAAGGCAGAGCTCTGGGGCCCCAGATAGTCTGGGAGGAGCCACAGTCAGTTGGTGTATGCATGCAAGTCCCAGCAGGCATTCTGCAAGGCTGATACTGGTTCTGAGGGAGAAATCTGAGAGCACACACTGTAGATCTGATATTCTGAGCAGCATATCATCCCCATGTGTTGCCTTGGGTCAGGCTCATGTTTTCAGTAGAAGGACTCTGAATATTTGCTGTTCATGCTGCCAGCTGCCTGCAACACCCTATCCTAGTGTGCTGACAGCCTGCAAATGCCTTTCCCTTCAATCTAACAGAAGGAGATAGTTCGCTGTCCCTTGATATGTCCATTAAAAACGCCCTATCATCACTGGGCTCTTACATGAGAGATCTTGCAAAGCCTCTTGCAAAGAGAGATTCATTTCTGTTCACCAGGCAGGCTGGCATCTTGAAATGGAGAAAATAAGAGCCATAGAGAAAACAAGATGGTGGTGCTCTTGGGGAAAGATGAAGATCGTTTACTGGAAGAATCACAGCCACTGGTGGAGTGTTCTTCCCAGGCTCTGGAAGACACCCTGGCTGACATGTGCTGGAGATTGGCTGCTGCTCCCTTCGTATTAATTTCTGCAGCTAAATGGTTTCTTCTGAGTATGTGAATATAATCAGTGGAGTGTGTAAAACTCCCAGGTTTGACCCTTGCTGGGCTCAGTGCTTCTTGTGGTATAAATTTCTCAGGCATAACATAAATGTGTAATGGATTAAAGCTTTAATAGTATCCGTTCAGCAGTTGACTTAAGCAGGTGATGACAAGAGGGGCTGGTAATGCTGCTTTTGTTGGATGAAGGATATGCTGGGCATGCTGCTTATGTGTAACCCAATAGCACTATTCTGTTTTGAGTGGTCCTTGGTGGTAATTATTCCCCATCCTACTTCCTTTATCCCCCCATCATTTGCCTCCAAAATGTCATTCTCCTGCTGAGGATGGGCAGGCACACACTTATCATTCCACGCTGAGCTTGCTTGCCCTCAATAAATACATTCCAGGCTTAATTCAGGGCCTCTTGGCCTCGCTCTCATCCTCTGCATGGAGGGCATAATTCCTGTTCTGCAGCTGGTGTAAGCCAGGCATGGCCTATCCAAACCCTTCTAAGCAGCATCTCCAGTGGCAGTTTAAAGATGCAGTGACAAAGCACTGCTGCCTGGTCTTTCTCTGTGTGCAACAGGCAGGGAGCTCTCTGTAAACCAAAAGGTGTTCACTGCTGAATTGTTCGCTTACTTGAGTGTGCTGGAAGTCTGTGACAGAACTGGACTCAGACTGCAAGGTGATGCTTGCAAGGAAGATATATTCCCAGTGTAATTCCATTCTCTTTATTGCTTAATTGTCACAGACAGGCAGGTAGCTGTGTTTGTGTTAGAATGTCTGTCCTACACACAGGGAAATGTTGAGATGCTTCTATGTGCTTATGAGACAATGAAAGGTGCTGGTTTCCAAACAAACTGCTTGTGGCCTGCCTCAGCCCAAACTTTGGAGCTGCAAAACGTTACTGCTTTTAATATGCCAGTCCACATCAAGTAAGAAAAAGCCTAGAATGCAGAGGACAGACCTGAGTTTTTTTGAGAATAGGGGAAGATACTCCTTTGCCCAACAAAGCTCATGAGCTTTAGTAAACCAACTTCAGACTTGGATTGCTGTATACTACCAGCAATATAGCCAAGCAATGGAAAGAAACATCCAAGCCTCTGGCACACAGGAACTTTCCTGTATATCACCTACTGATTATCTCACTCCTTGATCTCTGACAGATGAAAATTTAGGACTGTCTCTTCTAAATTTTCTCCCCCCTCTGTATACTCATTTAGGCCTAGACTACCATCTGCTCTTTGGTTCAGCTTACTTGCCATGCCACAGACTGTACAGTATAACTTAAAATAAACCAGAGCAAGGTCCTAATTCATCCACTTTCTTCTTGGGGCACATTCTGTCCAGTGCAGGTGCCAATGGCTAGAAAGCATATATGGAAATCTGCAGAGCAATTAGGCTTATGATAGTGGAAGTGATGACCCTGCATAGCACTAAATGCCACCCACAACTCTTTTGAGAGCACATCAAGCTCCTCACTCTCTTTGGTATTGCATGTTCACTTCAAACTTGAAACTGTTTTTCTTTGATGTGAAAATACAGCATGATGACAAAAACTATCTCCAAGTCTGCAAGACACTGAATTAACACAAGGTTGGCCATATCCCTTCAGGGTCTTGTGGAATTTAATCCAACACCTTTCCTTCCACCTTTGCTTTAGAAACAAGAGCTTGGTGATTTGGAGGCTCAACTTAAGTTTATACATCTTCAGCATCGTGCCTCCAGAGCAATAAACTAAATATCTGTCATTAACAATAAAATAGTGATTTATCTGCTTGCAGTGAAACTTTACGCATTGACAAGTCAAGTTATCAATGGGGAGATGCAGTTCTACGCCAGGGCCAAACACTTCTACCAGGAGGTGCCAGCCACAGAAGAGGGCATGATGGGAGACTACATTGAGCTCTCCAATACAGACATTGAATCCTCCCGGGAGTTTCTCAGGAAGTTTGTTGGGGTGAGTCATTTAATTCCATCTTCTGCCAGAAACAGTGGTGATGTGTCATAAATGACATGCACTGTGCCCAGTCACATAGATTTTAAATGGCACCAGATGTCATATTTGATATACAGTCACAGGTCATGACTGACTGTCACTGGGTCTAGTAATGTGTTCTGCCAGGTCAGGCATCATCATGAGCACATATTTTGCCAGGCTGTGTCTGGTTATTTACCTGTTTAGCCTCCTTTTCTTACCCTTCAAAGCTGCAAACAGGATTGTGCAAGGAGTTCTTACTACTGTATTTGGGTGTGAGATTAATTCTCAGTGCAGGACTGGGACCTTTCATGATAAAGTTCTTGCTGCCTTCAGTGAGAGATTTGTCTACAAGTGTAAATTCCTGCAATCCATTTGGAAAAGTAGGAGGACTAAAAGCTGAGCTTCTGTTTAGGAAAAAAAAAATCCTTTAACATTCTAGTGTCACTGGGGCCCTTTACATGCCAATTTCTAAGGGTTTGTAAACATCTTCAAAGGTCTGCTTTGACCTGAAATGCGAAGAGATGCCAAGTGGAATTCTAAAAGCACTTACAATAGCAGCATCACTTTGGCACTTAACCTTCAGAAAATCCTGTTGATGCCTAAATGTGTTTTTGGGAATCTGCAGATATTTAAAAGTGTGGCCTGATGGTTTTCTGCCTGCCCATACCCTCTTCCCAGGGAAAACACCCACTGAATTAGCTCAACAACAGCATTAAATGCAGAAGAATCCACAAAGCTACCAGAAAACCTATTCTTCAGTTCTCCTGCTCCCATAATGACTAGTTCTATGTAATGCTACCATAGACCTGTTATTTTCTGCTGATTTGTACAAATTTGGGATAACCAGATAACCTTTTTTTCAGTTTTAATGATCTACTGTGGAAAAAACAAAGTCAATATGTTAATTAGATGTTGTGTAGTTTAAATAGATTGGGAGGGAAAGGGAGCGTGGCTCAACAACAGACAGAAATCCTGTATACCAGTAAAGGGCAATTGATGGCAGAGTTTGCTATACCTGATAGAGGGAAGATTTTAGAGCAGTAATACACAAGTGAACAGCTACAGTTTTGTTATGAAGAGTCATCTGGATCAATGCAAAAAGGCTTCACAGCATTTCAGTGCCTCACTGTATCAGGCTTTCTACAAACACAAAATAAGACAATACAGAGGAAGTTAAGCAACAGCTGAACCCAGTGGTAAAATGATATTTTCAGAAAAAAAAATGCAACTCACAAGCCTACAGCCAGCTCAAAGAATATCCCTTAAATTTGACTTGAGTGTTGTTTAAAAGACATTTGTGGAATGCAAGTGGTACACAAGGGTGTACTCAGGGAAAGATTTCACACTTCCTAGGACATAATATAGATTCAGTTTCCTGAACAGCAGATTTATATCATACTGTTACATTTTCTCATCTCCAGGACCCCAGAAGGAAAGTACAGTCAGTGGCAGGATTTCACATGCCAAAGAGAAATCATACCCAGTGCATCAGGTGTGATGACAGATACAAAATACTCCAGAGCAGAGTTCCTGCTCCTATTAATAACTGGGAATAGAAAAGATACTCTGAATGGCCAAGATCAATCAAGGGGAAACAAAAAAGCACAGAAATGAATCTGCATGTTTCACCAATTCTGAGTTTGCTGTGGCTTGTCTTTGTTGAGATACAGTCAATTTGTTATAGTGTGGTTTATTTTCCTTTCTTCCTACTGCAATTTGCATCCTACTGAACCAGATACAGATATTTACTGGCTTTCTTACAGTATTGACTTTATTGTGCAGCTAATTTGAGTTAGGTCTTCCCCATTTATGGCTCTACAAGTACTTTACTTTCCAATAGGATGATTGAGATAAAAGGCAGCAATTCATTTCACCCTGATATAAACTCAGCTTTCTTTTTAAAGAGAAGCTTAATGAAGTCAGAAAGCAGGAAAATTAGTTTCAGATCAGCTGAACATATTTCACTTATTTTTTTAAATTGTTTTGCCCTCTTCAAAATTTTTCCCTTTGTTTTCAAGTGTTAGGTCAGTTCCAAAATGAAAAATGCTGTTTAGAAATGAAAAGTGGACAAGTTTGCGGATTTTTTCCTTGAAAACTGTGGAAAAGGAGTATCTTGACATTTTCAACATTCTTTCGCATGTTTTTTGGGTATAACTGCTTTTTAGATTTCAAATACTCATTTCAGAGAGAGTTCTTCCAAAACTTTATTTTCTGGCAAAACTAAAGCTCCTTAAAAACCAGTTGCCCAGTTCCACTCAAATTACCCCTCTGGAGTTAGTTTGGCTGGTGTGGAAATGCCACACAGTGACATTTTCCTTACATGACTGATGTTGCATACCTTCATGTATGGCATTTCTTAGCATGATTCTTAGCACCACTGTAAACTGAGCTACAGATTTCTTTACTGTTAGAGAATTTATCTTGCCTGGGCACATGGAAGGAATTAGAAAATGGATTAAGGACTTCACTTATATTTTAGCCTGTCTCCTTCCCAGGTGAGTCAAACTGAGTTAAAAGTGCCACTGTGCTCAAGTTAAGAGGTTTTATGTGTGTGTGGGCAGAACTCAAACCAAGAGCAACATTACCTGAGCCAACAGAACTGTACAGACAAGCTAGAGGCTGTTTTGGGTACAGTCGTATTTGAAGGGTTATCAGCAGAGCTGTACCACTGCATATTTATGGCAATGTGTTAATGCCAGTTAAAGACTTTATGTCCACAGACACTGTGTTTTCAAGTGCCTAATCTGGAGGTAATATGTAAAAAAATAATAAAGGGAACAAAGAAACCATTAATTCAGGAGAGTTCTGAGATGTAGGTGTATGAAATAATACAGAGAGAGACTATATTAACTTCATAGTTCCAAATTTGCCCTAAATGCTTTCTCCCTTTCTTGCCCTTGCTTCACCTGCCTGACTGGTTACTTGCTGAATGAAAAGCTTCTTGAAAGGGATTTTTCTCCTTCTTAATCAGAGGGGTGGAAGAGATGTTGTTGAAAACTTCCTTATTTTCTTTTTTAAATTTAGGAAGGAAATCACTGTGATTTTTATCTGTTTTTTGAACTCTGATTTCTTTTTCATCCTACATATCTACACTGCCTTCTTGCCCTTGCAAGACCCGAAGTAGCATCAGGAACATATTCCACATCTTTTTATCTGTAAGGAAATTTGTTAGTGCCCTCTTTAGCTCTAAGGAATTTTTGGGTGTGTATATGTCTTAAAACAGAGTGATTCTGAGAAATGGGAAGCAGGTAATCAGAGGAGCAGTCAATCTTAAAAATCAAAGCCTGTTCTGGCTTAAAATTTTCACTTATACTATTTTTTAAATGAGGAACTTGCTTTTCAGCTCATGCTTTTGGGAAAATTATTGCCTTCCAGAGAAAATGTTAATACTCTGTCAAAGCTCTGAGCACTTCCAAACTGAAAATATATTAGCTGAACATTAAATTATGTCAACATTTTCCCTACAAATGGAGATGTGGTGCTTCACAGGGCTTCTCAACTGACTGTGCAATGCTCTTGCTCCCTTTCAGTGAAGTGTGGGATCAAACTTCATCTCCCATGATTGTTTTCTTTCCTTCTTTTTGATGGCAAATAGAGATTGGAGGTCTTTACCATGACACGTCATGGGAGATGAATTCTCTGTTTAGAGTGAGGTACTGTGACTATTGGTTCTCTGAAACAAAAAAAGAAGTTCTACAACTTTTTGTTGAATTCTGTTAGTTGTTTTGGTGAATCATCCTGGTTTGCTCACCAGCTCCCTCAAATATTTTTACTTAATCACATCGGTATACACTTCTATGTATCTGCCAGCAAACAGTATGGAAATCCACTTTGAAAAGGTCCAAGATGCAGTTCCTTCTTTCACAAACTCCGTGTTACAACTTAGTCTGGTCGTCAGTAAAAGCCACATGCTCCTAAGTGCAGCCTGTGAATGAAGAATGGCTCACATTTTCTGGCTAACTACAAGCAGGTAGTCTCCAGAGTCCTGTAGGGTTGAAGGCTTGCGGACTCTTGCATACATCAGGAAATTAATCTTCCTAGGTATACAAATTGGGACCAGCAGCCTTGGAGATTGGTGAGAGCCTTTTAGGCCCTTGTGCTCTTTCTATAGTTACTCTGTGTAACCAGATGCTCCGCTGGGCTATTCATAGTCATGTCATTGATGGTGCTGTCCTTTGACCTTAATAATCTACTGAATTACTCACTGAAGCAGGGCCAAAGGAGTGGTGAGTTACGTGATTTATATTTGGCCATGACAGAGAGAGTCTCTCAATATGCAGGAAGAGCAGGGATCTTCCAGGGTTTACTTCCTTTAAGAGCAGCAAAGCTGCAGCAGCAACTTTGGCCCATAGCATCCACTTCACTACTCAGTTCCAGGGGACAGGGTGAAGGTGTTTACATGTACTTTTAATATATTTCTTTAACAGATAACTTTGGCCACAGGAGCTCCAATCCCACAGTCAGTGCAAGTACAGACTTAAAATTTCTGTTTTACAAAACAGCAGAAGACTCTTAAGAGCCTTTTTATAGCTAGTATGGAAGCTTCAAGGTTGAAAAACAGCCTTCATTATAAAGCTCGTTTTACAGTGACTCATTGTTTCTCATAGACATAGCCTTTGTACCACATTTGTTCATGACTGGTCTCTGTCCAGAGATGATATTTATGAAGAGAAATGGAACAGTTAAGCAAAATCTACTCAACCATCTTTCCTGTCTCTGTGCCTAAAACCAAAATTCTATATATGCTCCATTCCAAACTTCTGCAATTGTTATAAGTTAGCTACAACTCCAAGATCTTCCTCCAAACACAGGATGTTGTGTGTCTGTCCTCAGCCTTGCTGAACCTCACCTTGAATATCTCCTGTTCCAATGTTCACTACCCTCATGGTAAAGAACTTGTTCCTAACATCCAATCTTAATCTGCTCTTCTCTAGTTTGAAGCCGTTACCCGTTGTCCTGTCACCACAGACCTTTGTAAACAGTCTCTCTCCGTCCTTCTTGTAGACCCCTTTCAGGTACTGGAAGGCTGCTATTAGGTCTCCTTGGACCCTCCTCTTTTCCCGGCTGAGCAACCCCAGCTCCTTCAGCCTGTCATTGTGGCAGAGATGCTCCAACCCCTTGATCATTTTTGTGGCCCTCCTCTGGACCTTCTTGATCAGGTCCATGTCCTTCCTATGTTGAGGATTCCAGACCTGGACATGGTACTCCTGGTGAGGTCTCACCAGAGCGAAGTAAATTGGTAGAGTCACCTGCCATGCACAAATAAGGAGACAAGACACTAGGTTTGATGGACTGAAGGCCATAGAGGTAACACAGTTGCTATGATCTCTCAGGTGGTATTGTTCAGCTTTCAAATGATTTTCTTGTGTCCCACAGGGAGTGGGCAAAGCTGGTACCAACCGTGCCCTGGACTGCGGCTCTGGGATAGGTCGTATCAGCAAGCATGTCCTGTTACCAGTTTTCAAGAGCGTGGAACTGGTGGATATGATGGAGAATTTCCTGGCTGAGGTCCCAAACTACCTACAGGGCAAGGAGGACAGAGTAGAGATGTATTATTGTAAAAGCCTCCAGGAATTCACTCCAGCCCCACAGAGATATGATGTCATCTGGATTCAGTGGGTTTCAGGTTAGTTCAGCGTGATTCATCCATCCAAACATATCAGAGAGTTATACAGCCTGTGCTAAAATTTATGTTAGAAGAATGATGCAGCTGTAAAAGGGGATTCTCAGCTTTTTCGGACTGCTTCCTTAAATGTCACAAAAGGCTTCTGAGAGTCCTTAGCCACACCCACAGTGGATACAAATCAAGTTGTTTGTTTTCAGGTCATGTACTAGAAGAAAGTTCATGTTCTTTAAGAGCAACCTGCGTGCTAAGGTGCAGCTAAGAAGTAGCCCTTATATATGGGGTTTCTTGAGCAGCAGTTCTCCTTAGTTGCCAGTGCTCTGGCCAGATGCACAGGGTTGGCCTCATCTGTGAGCAAGGATTTCAGGAAACAATCTGAAAAAAAAGCCATAGCGAAATCACCACTACCTATAAACCAAATCATGTCTTAGACATACACTGATGCTTATCAGGCAGGTTGACTTAACTATGTCACGCAGTACCCCCTTCATATAAGAAATATTTGCTTCTTTTGCAGCCTCCACAGTGAATGCCCTGCAGCATTAAGAGCAGCAGACTGGCAATCAGATAATGTGGGCTATGTTCTTCACCAAAACTCCCCAAACCTAACAAAAAAGGGTTATTATTTTTTTCTAGAAGACCTACCGTGGTGCCTAACAGCCTAACATCCAGCAAAATAAAGTTTTCTCCTAATCTCTGAACCCAAGTGTCCATGGTGCAGAAGTTGTTACTCAAAAGCAAATGAGAAGGCCCAAAGAAATACTTCGCTCCAAAACCCTGGAGACTTTCTTACCAAGATGAAGGCAGCGGTACTAGCACAGGAGATGGTTTTCTTCAGAAACACTTATTTGTCCTCTACACAGTCTTAAAAAAGTGACAAAACCAAGCTTCTTAGAACACATCTTTGCAGCTGTGCCAGCAAATTGCTTCAGAATGGTATCATTTGCTTTTGAAATTTTGCTTTTCTTGAATTACCAGTCACTGCAGTGAAGGTAGCTCCTGCCTCATCTTCTGAGCAAATCCAGCTCAACGTGAGACTGGTCAGGGGCTGTGCTCATTAGCTATGTGTCTGAACAAAGAGAACGTGTGCTTTTTCTTTAGCATAGATACAGATCTGAATCTGCTTCCTCCATCAGTTTCAATGAAATATGTAGTGATCTTAGGCATTAGACAAACTTTACCCTTCTTTTGGCTGAATCATGCCAACAAACTCGGTGCTTTTTGGTGGAGTGAGGGCAGGACTGTCTGGTAGAGAGCTCATCTTCTTAAGAAGCTAGGCTAAAAGCTGAGCATTAAGAGCACATTAGTTTCCAAATCAAGTGTTCAAAAGCTCTAATGCATCTTGTTAATGCAATCTTGATTTGTAAGTATAAGTCTCTGAGCCTAGGTTGTTATTTTATGAAAAAATAATAGTTTACATTTCTTACAGAAATTTCTGTTTTCCTTCAACTTGAAAGGTATTCAGATGNAAACCTGGCATGCTATATCAAAATGTGGTTTTGAAATGACAGCTTCCATTAATCAAAGTTTAAATCTTCCATCAAGAAAACTAAATATTTTGACTAGAAAATACAAACAATTTTTTTTCAAGTTTCATTCAGTTTCTGACCACCTGTCCATGCTAATTCACTTGAGATATTTAACATATGAGAGCTTTCATTTTGCTTTTCTCTGCATCCTGCACTACTGATCTCAGTGGTGCAGAAGTATTGATCATTGAGAAGGAAGGATGAAACCCAAAATCTCAGTAACATACTGTGCTGAGGCAGCAGTTGGTGTTCAATTAAAACATATATTGAGAAATTCAACTATGCTGGATTTGAGAACTTCAAGAGGTGGTAAGCAGCACTTTTCTGCTGGTAGTTCCCAATGGGTCATTACACTGTTAAACCGTTGTCACTTATTTCCAAGATGAATTTGTTTAGCTCCAGCTTCCTACCACTGATTCTTCTTATGACATTAACTACCAGATTAAAGAACCCTTCAGCACCCAGTATTTTCTCCACTATTCCCACTGACTTCTGTCCTCACCTGTTGCTACAACTAATATGGATGCTGAACACTGATTTGAGTTTGTAACTGTTGTAATCTTCTTGATTTACTGAAGATTTCATAATTAGATCTGTCAGGACTTGATCTCCTCCTGCAATAAATGGGGTGTAGAAAGTTGGATCAAGGCACCATTTGGATGTGTACAGGAGGAATCTGTTTGAATGCTTAATAGTGATCTATTTCCATCTTTTCACCTGTAGGATATCTGACAGATAAAGATCTCCTGCACTTTCTAATCCGGTGCCAGAATGGCTTGAAGGATAATGGTGTCATCATTCTCAAGGACAATGTAGCCAGGGAAGGCTGTGTCCTGGATTGTCTGGATAGCAGTGTGATCCGAGACCTGAATATCATCCACAGCCTCATTGAAATGAGTGGACTCACTATCCTACAAGAGGAGAGGCAGGAGGGATTCCCTGAGCAGTGTGTCCCAGTCTGGATGCTGGCCATGCAGAAAGGCCCTGGCCATTCCTGATTGTGTACTGAGACTGCAGAGACTGGACTATGGATGAAGCCCAAGAATGGGAAAGAGAAAAGCAGCTGAGTCCTCCTAACCATGCACTGCTATGACTGCAGCTCTAGGGTGGCAACTGCTAAAAGATCAGGAGAGAATCACAATGGAGCTTCTTCAGGGAAAAGTCTTTTTCTCGATCCTACCTGCTTCATCATTCTCTCCATCTTTAAAAGCATTTCTAACAGCTCCTAGCCTAGCCAGATCTCTCTTTCATTAAGAAGTCAATACCAGATAAAATCCAAATCATAGAATATATTTAGATCTGATGTTTCTGTAGTGGCTAATACATTTTGGAGTGTTCTGTATGAGATGTTAACAAGTAAGCCTGTTTTTCACTATGGCACTTAAATCTCTTTGGAATTTAAGAAGGATCTCTCAGATCACTGAAGCAGGAAATTCAGATAGCGTCTGGAAGACCTAACCCAAATTTTACCATTGTCACTATCGGTGCTTCAGAATATTTCAGCCGAAAGTGTTAAGGGAAGTTTTATCCACTGTTGCCATCAGCTATTCAGTTTTGGAGGCTTTCGGTGTTTTTTGGTTTGGGTTTTTTTTTCATTTCTGTCATTTTAGACAGTAAGACAACCTGGTCCATTTTGCACTTTTAGGAACTGCTTTATCTTCTTGATGTTTCCACTGTAGAGCAATAGTGGTGCATAAGGGATTTTGGATTCCAGGGGAAAACCTAACTGACAAATACATGCATGTTTGCATTGAAATTTTGGGCAAAAGCTTGCCCTCACAAATTACACTCTGGAAAATATTTTTTTCAAAATGTTCACAGTGGAAACCACTTGAAAGCTTCTCTTTATTATTCATATCACTGTAATTTTTTTTCTTTCCCATATTCAGAACAAGTGTGGCTCCAGATGCAGAGCTGATGGGATTTCATGGGGTGTTAATAGTAAGACCATAAGAAGAACTAATACAGTATTGTATTAATTAACAACTGTACTAAACTGCAAAGGGTATTAGTGTAACACAAAAGCATCCATGATTTATATTCCAACAGCACTTGGAATTCCAACAGCCTGAATTCAAAAATACTAACACTCATGTCATCTTCTTAAGGCTCATAGAAACTACACATTAAGCTTCTTGTCCTCTTCATAAAGGCACAGAAAGTGCTGTAGGAAGGCAGGAGTTTGTTTTGCAAAAAACAACCAACCAAAGGAAAAAAAAAAAAAGCAGATTTTGAAGTTTTGTTTCATTCTGCATGAGGATGAGAAGGGAGAATTTTAAAATTCTTTAGAGAGGAAAACCACACAACCACAGATTTTCCAAGTTGATAAAAAAATTTCATTCCATCAAAATCAAATACTACTCTTGAGTTGGACTTCTAAAATAATTTGTGCTAAAAATGTTATTAGATGCAGTAGAAAGCAAATTAAAGGTGGCTTGTTTGAAATACTACAAATCAATGGTAACATTAGAATGGGCGCTCCTGGCTCCTTCTGAATCTTTATTGTATTTCACTCCCCTGAAATGCAGTTCTGGCAAAATTTATCTGACTTTACAGAGTTGCATTATGACAAAACTCTACATTCTGATGGAGATGGGCTCTATAAAATATCCTCCATGTGACTGTGGGCACAATTTTTATGTCAGATACTGACATTTGTGTTAGATTAACTGACATAGAAAATAACGAGATTGGGACACCTCTCATCTGGAATTTAGCACACTTTGCTATCCTTTGATAACAAATCTCCAGTTTTGGTTTTACTTGCATAACATCTTCTCCCCAGCAGTATCCTTGCATATGTTGGGAATCACATCCTGGGATGCATTAAAAGCTGCATTGCCACTTTGCTTTGGTGAGACTGCACCTGGCTTATTGAATCGACCTGTGGATCCCTCAATATAGGAAGGATGTAGACCTGATGGAGTCCAGAGGAGGGCCTGAAAATGATCAGGGGATTGGAGCACCTCCAACACAAGGACAGGCTGAGGGAGCTGGGGTTGTTCAGCCTGGAGAAGAGGAGGCTCCAGGGAGACCTAATAGCAGCCTTCCTGAAGGGGGCCTAAAGGAAGGCTGGAGAGAGACTGTTTACAAAGGCCTGCAGTGACAGGATGACAGGCAATGACTTCAAACTAGAGAAAAGCAGATTTAGATTGGATGTCAGGAACAGGTTCTTTACCATGAGGGTGGCAGAATAGTGGAGGTTGATGCCCCATCCCTGGAGATCTTCAAGATGAGACTCAACAGGGCTCTGGGCAACATGATTTAGTTGAGGATGTCCCTGCTGACTGCAAGACAGGGGTCAGGCTGGGTGTCCTTTGGAGGTCCCTCCAGCCTGGACTGTTCCACGATTCTATGATACTGTAATTTCCAATTTATGGTAGAGGGCTTCCTGCCATCAAAGCTTACCCAATAGTTGTTTTCTGAATGTGCCATTGCCAATTGTTAACAACCCTGGTAATTTGGTGAATATTGTGGTTTGTCATATAATCTAGGAACCTATAGTCCCCATGGCACAGATGCTTCTGGAATGTTTTGGCTAATTCTTCCATTCTGATCAATGAGTGATGGACATAAATTTACTATATTGCATTGTTAAAATCCCTGGGTGAACACTTGCATTCCGAAATAGTCTGCAGCACAAAGTGCTTCAAATTCCCTTTAAGCCACCACAATGCTTTCCTTTTGCTGAGGCTGTTAAAAGCTGCCGTGGTCTTTGGATGCATATGAGTACGTGCAGGTATCTGAAGGAAACCCATTCATTTGTTTTACAGGACAGGGGCATCATCAGTCCTGCAGTTAGTAACAGTGGTTAACAATAACAGTAGAAAATACTGGAAAGGCCTTTTTGTGTATTACAAATCAGTTTGTCCTTTTGCCATTTTTAGTACCAGCCAGAGACACCTGCCATTGTTCAAAATATTTAGGGACTACTGGAGATCCTAATGCCCTTGTGCCTGGGTCAGGCATAGCTGAATGGTGTTGGCCACTACAGTAGTGAGAAATACTGTGGAAATAGGGCAGACAGCAATTTTATACAAATCTAAGCGGCTGCCACATCTCACAGGGCAGAATGTATCAGCTCTTCACTTTACACACCAGAGTGGGTGCAATTCAGTATTGAGAGAAGTGGTTCTAAGGTAGATGTAGAATATAAAGTGGTTTAGGATGAAAGGTAAAATATAAATGACTGGTATTGTTAGCAGTGAAATACATTTTTCAAGGTGAAAATATTCTTCCCATCTTTAGTGCATCTTTGCAAGTTTGTGAATACACAAGCATGTAATGAAAATTGATTCCCTTAGCTATGTGAGAACAGAGATAAGTAAAATCTTAATTTTGTAGAAAAACTCGTATTTTGTGTTTCCCACATTCCTGGAAATTAATGTTTCATGGATATGTTGCTTCCACAGTAAAATATTAAAGCTTTTCTGGTGACATAATGAACCTCAGGAGTAAAGAAACACAAGCCCTATGGGGCCTTAAATGTATGCGGTTGCTGCAGACTGAATAATATTTTGGTTTCCTCCTTTTCCAAGGTATATTTTAATTCAAGAACTCCCAGTCAACCAGTGTAGGCCACCCTTAAGACTTGATGAATTTGAGTAAGGGCTATTCATGGCTTAAGTTTTATGGGCTCTCTGGACTTTAGCATAGTATTTAACAACAGTAATAACAATAATGAATCACAAATTTCAAACAGAAGTTCTTACTTAGAAATCATCTGTGTATCAGTTGTTCTTTGGTGTTCAATGGCTGTTCAGTGCTCTGCCTCAGCTTTCAAGTACAATTAAGTCATGCATTTAAAGGAGTCCTGCTTCATCAGATTGCAGGGAGAGTTTGAATCCCATTCGTTTGGTGCTTATTTAAAACTTGTTCCTGATCTTGACACTACCAAAGAATTTAATCCAAGATTAAAACCCTTCCTGAGGCAAGGTTCACAGAACCTTCAGGGTCCTTCAACCTTAAGCCTTCATTCATCACTGACAGATAATTAGTGAAATACACAATTAGACCTTCAATTAGATGTTTCACACAGGCTGCTAGCAACTCAGGTAAAACTCAGGTTAGCCAAAGCACAGTCAAGCCCACTTCTGTTATGTCACCACTAAAGCTCTTGGTGGTGCTTGGTTTCCCAATATCAAGTTCTGTGTGATTGAAGGCCAACTATTATCTTTATTCTATGAATGTGAGGTTCCTTGCAATAGAAATCCTTAAGCCCTGAGAGTAGCCCCCAAATGCTACTGCAGCCCAGACGAAATGTAGGGAAACAGTTACTGCAGCAGTCTGAATGACGATCCCAACTGTGCAGCTCCAGCAACTATCAAAGGTCAAGCTGCTCATGTTCTGAAGGCAACTCAGACATTACAAACGTCCTTTAATTCCTAATTGGAAAAGAAAGACATGACTTTGAAATGTATTGCTGAATGGATGTTCTAAATTGTTGAGTTTCAGAAATACTGTAATTATATTACATAAGTTTAGTTTGACTTTCTTGTTTGGTTGTTTGTATAATCTAGTCTAAACAGAAATGCTATGTGAGATGATGATATGATACGTTATATAGGACTGTAATAAGCTCAAGTGAAACATTGGTTTCCTGTAAAATACACTAATGAAATCGGTACATTCCCTGACCTCAGATTTAGTGGAACAACTCAGCAATTTCCAGAGGGGCAGTCACTTCAAGAGGAACAGTCCCGTTAAGACTTATCCCTTCTCCAGGCATATCCCATCCATTCATGCTGCTTGCACTGTGCCTGGCCCAACATGCAGCTACCTTAAACTCTGTAACTGGCAAGAAGAAGAAACTGGCTCCTCCAGAGCAATTCAGACCACCTCAGAGCTGAATGGTTTTGAAATAAGAGTGTCCCCTCTCCCTGGCAGTTGTACAGTGGGAATGAAAGTAACGAATTCAGTATCTTCACTGTTAATGTTAAACAGAAGTGCAGTGTTTATCTGAGGAGCTGTGACTGTCAAAACCAGGAAAAGGCGTGGATTTGGATAACGAACCACCCAGTAAAACTCAGAGTCCTGGTACCAGGGCACTCCAGTAATGGGAGTAATACATCACTGTACAGTGCCAACTGACTAAAGCTTTGCCACTGTGTTCCCTGAATACCTTTATGCCATTCACTTGCTTTTTCCATTCTCTTCATCCAGGCTCCCCAGAGCGTTTACAATGGTGCATCAGGTGGTAGACCTGTCCAGAGGAACTTCACTGTTATGTGTGATTAAAACCACTTATGTTGCATCTCATCCCTCTCCTCTTCCTTTGATGCTTCATCCAAGTTGCCAAGAAAATCCCTCTTCTACTTGCCAAATACAATTTGTTCTCTGAGGCCATCACCACATATCACTGGAGGGAAAGAGATTAACTTTGATTTTAAGAGGAGGATATTCTGTTTATCTGAGAGCAATAACAACATGCTGTGCTTCAGACCTGCAGGTTAATACACATCTCCTTCAACTGACATCAAGCAGGCACTCTCAGACCTTTATCAGAGGATGTTAGGGGTTGGAAGGGATCTCCAGAGATCATTGAATCAAACCCCACCCTGTCAGAGCAGGACTGAACCACACTCACATTCTCACCATCACTATAAACAACAATATTTGTGTGGTACTATACTTGCCTAGGCTTTGAAATACACTTTATCATTGTGTTTGGTGTAAGGAAACTGAAGCACCAAAGAGTGATCCAGGCTGCATTACAGCTTTACCTAAGTGGTAGCTGTGAATGATTAACACCTCCACAGATCGGGCCACTTACAGGAGCTGCAGAGTGTTTTGCAGGCAGACATAAACTTAACTCTGGTTATGCTTGGAGCAGATTGAAACAGTATGGTTGTGGTTAGCCTGCTTATTAGGCCAAGCTGACATGTCCTGCAAGAATAGGGCTCAGGCTGAACATAGTATTCATGAATATAAACAGCTTCTGTTCCCTCCAAAGCATTGGAAGAAAAACCTGGTGTATGCCTGCAGCAAAATAAAGACAGAAAATTGTTGGAAAGTCTCTCTTCCCTATATCTCACTTCAAAAAATGTTGAATTTGCAGGCATTTCAACCTGTTGGTGTATTTTGAGGCTCCTAAGACTAAGGGTTCTAGAGACATTTAAAAATGCATATGTCCTATGAGTGGCTTAGCAGATACCTATCAGTGTCTTTGGATGCCTGTGAATCTCTGAAGATTTGGCTTGTAGGAACATCAGCTTCGCACAAGACTACATTTTCAGAATTACCTAGCAGACCAGATTTGAAAACCTGTCACTGGAGGTAGGCATGTAGAGGGATTTCTAAAGCAATTGCCCAAAGTTTGGCATCAGAATGTCTTTGTAAACCCGTCAGGGAGATGTAGGCATCTTGGATATGTAGGCATCTTTATGTACAAATAATCTCACTAGAATTGAGAGACTTAAATAGAGATATCCCATCTGAAATAATTGTGTAGGCTCTCTTTGCAGACAGTGGACAAAATTAGCCAGTGCAGGAGACATTCATGGCTGGCCTGTGCACTCATCCCACTCTCATAAATGCACTAAACATTCAAGCAATAGCAAAGTCCTTCTGAAAGTTGGCTTGAACTAATTTGTAGGTCCATTATGCTTGATTGTTGCCTGCTCCCTCACCTCTAACAATGCCCTATGAATGTCAAATCCTGCAACAGAGACTGTCTCTTCCAGATCTGTAGCAGAGATTCCCAGAGTGACATACATGTCACAAGGGCTGCTGAGCCTGTCTGAAGCAGTGCACAGCATTGTTTGTGCAGCCTTCTGTGTGCACGTGCAGCCTGACACTGCTGGGAGCTGCTTCAGTTCCTGCTGCCGTTGCTGCTGGGGTGACATTTTCTGGTTTCCACCATGAAAATCCTCACACACTCCAACAACAGATCAACAAACATACTACAACAGCATCTCCAGAAAGTAAAATAGCACAGAGCTTGCTTCAGAATCTTTGTTTGGAAGATTTCTCTGTGTGTACTGACAGAGTCAACAGTTTTACAGATGTATACACATGCACACGTATGGTACACAGCTTGTATTGGCCAAGGTGACCTCTGTGGTCCTTGGAATATGTGTACCTTGCCAGCTTTTCACAAGACATCTGCTGCAGTGGAACAGGGGCTGTTAAGTAATCTGGATCCCCAGCCACACAAAGAAATGGTTCAACACCGTTTGCCAAGGCAACTGTTGCTGGATCAGCTTTGGATGTCATCTGCTCAACCTGGCTTTATCCCAGCACTCTGCAGCATAATCTCTTGGGTAACACCTGCCATGTCTCTCTTGTAAAACCTACTCGGATCTGTTCTAGCCTCTCTGAATTAATATTGCTTGTATCTTAAACATCTCAGTCATCCAAAGATTTTGTAATGTGGTACATAGGACCGGCTAAGATGTCATGACCTTGTGGCTCCCTTCTCTACAGCTGCTTGTAATCTCAGGGCACACCAGGCATGAGACACTTCTCACCTAATTTGGACATCCAAAAGACATTGATCTGAGGTTGTGGTAAATGTCAAAGATTCCCATGATTGTCACTGGGGAGAGATCAGCTTCTTCCAGAAAGCTTCTTCTCTCCTGAGTTTGTTATCCCATACACTTGACTGTAGAAGGAATCTACAGGACAGTCTTACATTCAGACAAGTCATTCTTAGGTGTTTAAGTGAGATTTACCAATGAGCCAGTGATGACCATCTGTTGGGTCTTATTAAATAACACAGTAGTTATATTTGTGGATCAGTACATGAGGGCACTGCTAATTCAACAAGTGGCTTCTCCTAAAATCAGAATACCATTGGTAAACTCTTAAAAATCCAACCCATAAAATAAACAGACTCCAGGAGCTACCTGTGACTCCTGCCACCACAGTAACTTCAAGGTAACAAGAAGTCAATAAACCCCCATCAAGAAAATCCCCACTGGGATCCAGCAACTGAAACTCTGAAGCAGCAGTCATCAAGAGAAGCAAGTGATTTAGTGAAACATTAAAGTTCCCAGAGGAACTGTACTTGGGCTGTCTTGATTTGATGAGAGAGGCAGGCCTGACCACTCAGCAAAGGCAAAATGTAGGCTATTGAAGAGGCTTCTGTTTGGATGGTGTCTGTAGAGCCAGTCTGCTGTCTGACTTGCTCCATGTCTGTGATCAGAGGGACTCTGAGCAAATGTCTACTTTCTCACCCTACACTAAGTCATTTCTCTGCTCAGGTAGGTTTCAGATTCTGTCATCTTGTTCTCCTTAGTCTTATAGGTCCCCAAGCCGATGTCTGAGAGTGCTTTCAGTTTGTAGTACATAATAATTCTGATTTCAATGGGCAAAGCAAACCCCACCTTTACCCTAATACAGGTGGAATCAGTATATTCTCTCTATTTCTGTGCACTTTCAGCACAGACATAGAGACATTTGTTTTCTCCTCCAACAAGCTGCATTCTCAACAGCAAGGAGAGAAACACCACCTCACAAAAGATGGCTCAGAATATCATTGTGGTGATGTGAACCAGCCAGGGAACAGCCAGCACAGATGCATGTACAACAAACAGGATTTAAGGAACCAGTGGACCAGTGGATTTTATGTCACTACCTTCACAGGTAGACAGATCTATTTACAATCAGGCTTGTATGGCCTCTATCATCTCAGCATCAGAGCATGTTGTAATAATTAATGTACTGATCCTTTCCACCCCACTGTCAGGTGAGGAAGGACTAGTTAGCTTCACTGCATGTATGGGGGCCCCAGGAAGCAGAGTACATTCATGTTGTCTTAAGCTGTTTAGTTCACCTGGTTATTACAACTGCCTAGTCATCAAGGAAGCAAGACCAGTCACTCCACAAGACTATACGGTCCACCTGATGTTCCCGGGCAATTAGGAATGCTCTGACCTTAGGAATATCATGCTGATTAGTGATCTGGTCTTCAGGTGGGACCATATATCTATCATAAAATCTCACTTTGAGGGCAGCAGGGCCTTAGGGAGCAGGGAACCAGTCCAGCTCTCCTTAGTCACAGCCATGTGCTTATACCACTGAACCATTTTCTCTCTTATTTGTGTAAATAGAGGGGATTTGGGTTTCCAGCATGGTAAACAAGGATTTAACTACTTGCTCCCTCCTCCCAAATAACTTTCCCTGAAACTAACATTGTAAACAGAGGCCTCTTTCTCAAAAAGGCCTTTCTGCTTGGTGTTGGTTTTGTAACTGATCCTCTGCTGGAAAACAAGCAACTTAAATTTCTGCTGAAAACAGCCCAAGGGAACCTCCTAACAATAACATTACAAGTAGTCTTTTACTCTGCTCCAGTGCATCCTGTGACAGAAGAGCTGACACACACCCATGGATGGGTTTGTAATCCTGTGTGGCAGAGCAGTGCCGGGCAGCTGGCAGCACACAGAGAAGCACAGCATGCTTTTCTTCCCTTCAGATTTGTGCCTTGCTTGTCAGACAAGGGTAGACAAACCAGCACCTAGCACCTGGCTTCAGGAGCCAGAAAGATGCTCTGGCCTTGTGCTGGTCATGTGTGAGTTGCAAAGCTTGTGGTGGGAGAGGACAGAGACAGCAGGAGAGTTGACAGGCTGGAGTATTCTCACTGTCAGACAACCCACTGTGAGAATGGCTTTCAAATAATGGCGTTTTAGGAAACAGTAATCTTGAACTTGAGCATTAAGGCTCTTTTAAGGCTTGACTGCACCACGAAAATTATAAAGTTGTTCTTTCAGAGTGAAAACTCTCACACATACAGAAAGAATGTAGAAGTGGGTCTCACCTGCTGCTGCAGATTGTCCCATACCAATGAGTGCACACAAATAGCCTGAGGTGGCACACAAATAGCACAGTGGCAGAAATCAAAGATACAGGCAAAGGTGACAGGTAAGGAGGAGGCAGTCATAGACTGGATTGTGCTACTCCTTTTGACAGGGCCTTAATGAGAAACTTGCTGCCTCTCACATAGTTCGTGTGTATGTGCTGGAAGTATACATGTGCTTTCTGAGTGTCTTTGCTTAAGGTGAGGCCTAAAAGCACAAAGCAGCTCGCAGCGCTTTGATTCATAGGTCTCAAAGGGTGCGCTGCAGAGAGGAGTTTCCCTGCTGTAGAAGGGAAAACAATGGCCTGGGAAAACTGAGTAGTTAAGTTGGGAATCCCACATGAATCAGCTCTGTCTCCAGACAAAGCTGCCACTTCCCTTTGAGTACAACAGGTACGTTTCTCACAGGCAGGGGCTAGGTTTTCTTTGGCATGCTGTCTACCTTTGCTTCACAGGGGAGCTGAGAATGACAGCTAGAAACCAGCCCTTGGTCAGGGTCTTGTGGCTGCTAGAAGCCAAACAGGACCTGCAAGGAGAGAGTCTTGGTACAGTAGGATGGGAGTTCCAGCCAGGGCGGCTGAGGTGAAAATCCCACACAAATCCATCTGTGACACCCTTGCTTCTCAAGACATCCATCAGCTAATCCTCCCTTTGGCAATCTCCTCACCCTTCCCGTCAAAGGAGTTTGGATTACTGTGGCTGCTGTCTTAATGAGTGAGTCTCTGAAGGAGGCTGCTTTCTCCAGGACACCAGATGCAGTACTTTGCAGTGTCTGAATCACCTTGCTTCTTAAGAGAACCAGTCATTTAGCAAGCTGTTACTGACCCTCAGGAGGCGAGTACTAACCTAGGGAGCTGTGCACGCAGACACGTTTGGGCCAGCAGAAACTAAGTGCCACAAAGTAATCGTGACCTGAGCTGGGCACAGAATATCTGTGCCCCACCTTACAGAACTTTGAGCAGATGGTAAAGCCAAGGAGCTGGTTGTTCGCTGTTACTACAGACCCAGCCGTGTTCTTTGGCAAAGGAAAGGTGTTAACTCACTTTTCCTGGCTGTGCTCCAGTTTGGCTGACTGTATTCTTGATTTCTTAAATTCCTGCCCCATCCAACAAACCAGCTTTGGCTGTTTGCTGATATTCCACTAATCGCTTGGTGGTGGTAGTGGTAGTGGTTGTTTAATGGCCCCTCTTTCACCTTGGAGCTCACTGCATTGCATTGCTGTGATGGGTTGAAATCACCTCCAAATAAATTTACCAGACTAGCTCAGATGACTTAGAAGCAAATGAACCAATATATTTATAATAAGCTAAATTTACAAGAATATAATATAATGTATATGTACAAAATATATGTACAAGTATTTACAATTTAGAAATAACATGAAGATCCTCCCAGGGATCCCCCTGAATTGTTCCTCATACCCCTTGGATGAAGCCCAAGAGGGGCTAACAGTCACCTTCTACTTGTTCCCTGATCTGAGAAAACCGAAAATGCTACAACTGTTATTACACAGCCAAGGTTAGTGCAGAAACCAGCGCAGAGGAGTTAAGAATCAAGCCAGGCAGGAGGCAGAAGTGAAGAAGAAAGAAATTATTTGCACAGCAGATTATATACTAGTCCAGCAAACAAATGAAATTATATAGATATATCTTATTGTTGTTCTTCTGCATCCAATACAATTAGTTATTTAAAAATTCAAATGAAACTGGAGTGTTAATTCTATAACTGCCACAGTTGCTTAAATGATCTCAGATTGTAAGGTTATCTACCATGACATTAGCTGTTCTGGAGAAGCACATTATCACGATAGGTCGCCTGCATTCCTTTGCAATCCTTGGAAGTGTGGCTGTCACAAGAGGTATGATGGTGTGAGGTGATCACATGCTGTTGTAGAGCTGATGTGCTTATAGAGGGCTTTCTGCCTTCTCACTTCTCCTCACTGCTTTCCCTGTAACTACCTGAACAAACTGCCCATGCCCCTCTAATCAAAGAAATGCGAAGTTAGCAAGAGGCCCCAAATACATTTCCTGGCAAGAAGACAAAAGTAAGTCTACTGAGAAGTTTATGCAAAGAGAATATTTCTAGTATATACAGTTCTGTCTTGTTCTCAGATGCCCATACCAAAGCAATTACTATATGGGAGATGCCAAGTGGCTGGAAGAACCTGTTCATTCTGGGCCTGTAATGGAGTCTGAGAATAGCTCAGCTTCCTGGTGTGGACGAGGGTAGGAGTGTGTGAGGAACAGAGGTTGGCATGTATTTATTTGGGTGGATAACCTTTCTGGGCTGTGAGCCTGCTTCTTAATTTCTTTGGTGGTCCAGGAAAATTCGTCACATCACGTTTTTTCAGATCCTGTTTCCACTGAGGCAGTTACATCACCCTAGACCCTTAGCTAGCTAACAGGGATGCAACTGAATAAAGCGCAGGCTGGACATTTCGTGATGGCAGCAGCAATGTGGTTTGTCCCTAAGACAAACCAAGTTGCGCAGAGGAGGTGGAAGTCTGAGTTCAGCCAGGGAAATGCAGATCTAAGGCAAACTCTAAACTTTGAGCCAGCTCATGGATGTTTTTTCCCATGTTTGCTTTTACCCCACCCTCAAGCTGCTCACATCAGGTCCAGAGACACATGCGGCCTCTATATTCCTGTAAGCACAGTGGCTGCTGTTTCCGGTTTCCCAGGAGAAATGCCCAGGATGATTACCAGGGCTTTCCGACTGATGAATCCAATGGTCTGAGGAGCACTTTGATGCTCTGGAGTTGCAGAGCATCTTGGCTTCTTGACAGTATAGTATTCTGCATGAGGATGATTAAGACCTGCAGGAGTTGAGGCAAAGACTAAGACCCAGGTTCATGGCAAAGCATTGAGAGCTGAGGAAAGTGGAAATGGAGAGCCCTAGAGTGTGGTGTTTCCACAGTAGAGAACTAGTGGCTCATCTACTCACTTTTTAGTATCATCCCATGTGCTAGCATGAATACAGGAGAAAACTTGGTGTCTGCTGGGTCACAACTCCTTTCTATGGCATGCCTGGCTTATTACTCTCAGTATCCCAAGGGACATTGAGGGTATCTACTCATGGATTCCTACAGCACCTCTAAGAGGTGTCTGAGTACTTTACCACTGTTTCACTCACAGCAGTGGTAAAACAAAACAGGGAATCACCTTTCACAGCCACAGAGTGCAGCAGTGTCAAAGCCAGTAGAAAACCCAGGGCTGCCTGGTGCTCAGCTCACAGTTCTCCTCCAGACCATGCTGCTTCCTCTACAGAATGCTGAATCTGCTTCTGAACTCCATACCTCATGTTTCTAGTCTATCTTTACACCAAAATTTTAACAGCTGTGTAAAACACACAAGTGACTTTGATAAAATGCATCTCTAAGCCCTTGCAGGCAGGAATTGTTTTCAAAAGCTGAACTGTACCTCCTGCAATGCAATGCAATGCAGCCATACTCTCAGAGAGTTCATAAATCCAAGCATGACCTTTAAAATAAGAAATTAAGAAGATTTTTAAGACTTTTAAGGCAAAGGTTGGGGTGGTTTTCTCCTCTCTTTTTTTTTTTTCCCCTTTTCCTTTCTGTCTTTTATTTTATTTTTTTCCATGCAGCCTCCTTGGTAACCAGTTAAAACAAATTCCTCCAGACTGTAAACTAGAGATAATGGAGTTCGCCTTTAATCTCAGTCTGTTACAGATCAAGTTACCTCTTAGAAATTACTTATCCTGGCCAAGCAAATGAATTGGAATTGATGTTCTTAATTGTTTTCTAAATTGCTGTTCCCCACTCCCTTCCTCCCCTTCTCTCCACACAGCTGGTTTGCATCACAGTCTAGTCTAATGGGTACTGTCACTCACACGAGGGGGTGAAGTCATGTGGCCATAAAAGAGAAAGATTGGGGGAAGAGAGGGAAATACCACCCAGAACATTATCTGGTTGTGACACACACAAATTGAATAGAAGTAATTCCTCCTAGGGGGCTAATCCCAACAATGGACGCAGTTCTGTCTTGGTCTAGAAGAATGTGGAGACTCGCTTCGGAGACTCACTTGATTCTCTGATACTCGTTTCTTCTCACAGAGAAGGGAGATGATTAAAGTGCTAGTTTGGGACACAGGAAACCTGAGTTGAAACTGCTGACTCTGCAGCAACCTCCTTTGTCTGGTTTGTTTTCTCCTCAAGGCAACAATAGTCTTTCATCAGCTGTGTCTTAAAAAAACAGCTTAACCTGCCCTCCAAAAACTGCTTTGGTACTCCCTACGTTTACATATATTAATCTCCAGATCTCTTGAAACTTGCATCACAAAACTTTTAGGTTCTGGGAGTGTCAGGACAGGACTTAACACCAGAATCCCCTCCCTTCACATCCTCTAAAGCAGGTCAGACCTCAGGTCTTAAGCAGGACCCATCCTTGCATGTGAAATGTATGCAAACAAACTATTCTAGCAGCTTCCATGCCCTGCCATTATGTTCACTCCCAGGTCATCTCAGGTTTGCTTCTAGCAGTTTTCCAGAACTCAGCTGTTGTCTTTTAAGACCTTTTACCTCCATGGACTGGTAACTGTTCTTTGCTCATCTGTCCATTCAGAACTGATCCTAAAAGAAGCAGAGGTTATCCTCTTCTTGACCTCCCCCAAAAGGTCTCTCTTGACAAACAACAGTGTCACCTACTCTCATTACACCATCAGGTTGGTTTTTCCAAGTGAGACCAGGGAAATGGAGAATTTGCTGCAGACATAAAATATTGCAGTGCTTGCTGGAAAAGCAGCAAGACTCTTGGATACCTGCTTGTAATATCTGAGAACGCTGTGTAGAGTTAAGTCCACACACACAAAAAAAAAAAATTAATGAAAGAGCTTTATACAAAATGAATTTAAAGAGTCATAGTAACTGCTGGAAGCGATGGGAAAAGCTGACTGTTATTAAGTGTGGAGGTGTTTCCCCTTCTTTTCAGCAAGGAGAACATGGATTGGATTGCTTGGGCTCACTGCAGCATTGCACATGACTATCAGGTACAGATCATTGCTGATACCAGCAAAATCATGTGCAGTTATTCTGCAAGTGCTAGCCTCCAGGAGCTGCACATTCAGCGTTCCTCAGAACTAAAAAGAGACTGACACAGGCTTGCCTGTCCTTACAGACACCGCCACTCTTTTTCGGCAGCCTTGTTTCTTAGGAAGCGTAATGTCAGTGGTCATGATGATTCATATTAATATCACAGGGTAAATGCCCTTACCTCCCTGGGGAAAGGATAAAGAAAAGAAAATAAAACCTGCCTGTGACAAACCTTAGTTACGTGACTGGGTAACCTGATGTGGTCGTGGAGAAAATGATGTGAGTAATTTGCAATTACTCAGCTCTGAAACAAGTAGGGCCAAGAGCTGATTACTGTCCTGAAAGGAAGAAAACCAAATGTGTTAATGTTGGGTGTTTTGGATGAGATTTTCAAAAGTGTGAATGTGCATTAGGAGCATAGCTTCCAAGCTATGTGAATCAGGTACACCTAAATGTCTAAATCTGGGATTCATTCAGCTGTCTGACAGACTTAAGTGCCTGGTTCAAAGCTAGTTTTTGGAGATCTCTCAGAAATTTGGGTAGGAAGACAGGCAGTTCATGAGGCTGATAAAAGCTGTCTGTCACAGGCACTATGCTAGGAGGCTGGTTGCCTTTATCAGCAACCACAGGGGTGATCCCTTATCTGGTTCTGCCAAAGTCATCCAAACCAGCAAGCCTAGTATTTCAGAATCATTTTGATTAGAAAACACCTTTAAGATCGCTGAGTCCAACCATTATCTAACTCTACCAAGTGTGGTGCCAAACCATAGAATAATAGAATGCATTGAGTGGGAAGGGACCATTAAAGGTCACTTAGTCCAGCACCTTTGCAGTAAGCATGGACATCCTTAACTAGATCAAGTTGCTCAGAGCCACCATCAAGCCTGATCTTGAATATTTTCAAGGATATCTCCACCATCTCTCTGGGCAACCTTTTCAGTGTTCCACCACCCCTATGGTAAAGGGGCATTGTTTGCAATGTTCAATCTAAATCTAATCTGCTCTAGTTTAAAAACATTGCCCCTCATCCTATTGCTACATGCCCTTATAAACAGTCTCTCTGCAGCTTTCTTGTAGGCTCTCTTCAGGTACTGTAAGACCACCCTAAGATCTTCCCAGGACCTTCTCTTCTTCAGGCTGAAATCCCCAACTTTCTCAGACTGTCTTTGTAGAAGAGATGCTCCAGCCCTCTAATAATTTTTGTGGCCCTCCTCTAGGCCTGCTTGAGCAGGTTGTTGTCCTTGTGTTGAGGGCCCCAGAGCTGGACACAGTACTCCAGTTGGGGTCTCACCAGAGCAGAGTGCCAGAATCACCTCTCTGGGTCTGCTGGCCATGCTTCATTTGATGCAGCCCAGGATACAACTGGCCTTCTTAGCACAACATCTATGTGACTTTACAGTGACTAAATATGACCGTGACTCGCAAGAAAATGACCTCTAGGGAGAGATGCAAACACAAAGGTCTAGGTAGGCAGTAGTGCCCATCTTCTGCCTTTACATGCAGGTACTATTTTTCACTCTGGGAGAAAAAGCAGACAAGAAGCTATTAGAGCAATGAGCAGGAAGGAACTACAAGTTCACCACAGCTTCCTTTTATAGCAGGAGGACTTTCCTAGCTCTTAGATCTATAAACTGAGCTCCTGCACTTTTTGCTTCTTACCACATTACCAATAAGGAGTATTCTGTAACCAGCATTTTGCTGAAGAGGTACCACGAAGAGGGGAACCCAATGTGCTTTTTCTGTAGCAGTGTGTGCTAATAGCAGGAAAGAGAAAAACTCATTTATGTCAATGAAGCAAACAGATGTGACCTTTAGATGGTGCTACCCTTGCTGACATAAGGCACTTGCTGACTCCTTGAATAGTGCCATTCAAATCTATGTAACCGCTCTTGGAGCAAGGTTCTGCTCAGTGTTAATGAAGATGTTGGAGCGTGGCTCACAGGGAATAAATGTGTTGAGCAAGAAGGAGCTCTTTCATAACCTCTTTCCTAGAACATGCTTGGAGGCCTACATTTGCAGCTGGTTCCTATCTCAAAGCCAGGTCAAAACAAGCCCCCCACACCAGAAGGTGCAAGCGTACCCAGACTTTTGGAAGTTCAGCTCCAGAACTAAACATTAGGCCTGATCCAAAGCTGATAGACTCCCACTGACCTAAACAGACATTTGGCCCAAGTCCCTGTGACTTGGGCTCGTCCTGACATAAAGCAATACACTGTACATCAGCGCTACTGGTGTGTCTGGGCCCATGTCTGTAAGAATATGATCCCCCTTTTTTTTCCCCACTTGCTTGACTTTTTTTTTTTTTTTTAGGGAAGGCATTGGTCTCAGGGAGGCATAAACTCCCTTCTTTTCCATCCCTGATTGAGTATCAAACTCCTCCGCTGAGATTTCTCCATGGAGACATTGGGTTTTCCTGGCAGGCAGGGTTGCAAACTATTCAGCGGAATGTCTACAGCTCTGCAGCTGCAGAGGAGCCAGGAGGCTGGGCATCCCAGCCAAGGGAAATACTGCTGTCGTCCCAAGAACACTTTCATGGAGTCTGAGGTGCATGCTGGATTAGAGGCAGCTGGGATGGGTTCTTGGGGTTATTTATTGGTTTCCTTTTTTCCCCTTGAAAATCTAAAGCATGGGGAAGAGAAATCCACAGACAACCCCCCCGCCCCAGAAAAAAAACCCCTGGAGATCCTTGTGAATGTTGCAAAATGTGGTTTGTTAAGGGATCTTTATACTTCTGGTACTGCTGGCTTGTTCAACACATACACATATACACACATACAGAGAATAACTTGGCAAGCTTGTGTTTTCATGGCACAGCACCAGGAAATGGGAGTTCCCCTCCCAACAGAGAAGATCAGGGCAATGAGGCAAAGGTGGGGAATCAGACCCAGCCTGAGTCTCAGTGGAGCTCTGGCCTGAACAGCTCTTACACAAATAATCTCCAGGAGCTCTGAACCCGTGCTTCATTGTGGACACAGACAGTGCTGTAGGAAAAACAGACTGAAATTGCTTCTCTTTCATGGCATCTGTAGTGTAAAAACCATTTTTGTCCAAGACATTTGTGGTCGGAAAATCCTGACACCTCATAAATTATCGTAGAGGCGTAACAAAGCTTCAAAAAGATGAAACTCAGTGCTGAGGTCAGCAGGATTTTTTTTGCATCTTCTACAGTGGAGGAGCGTTTTGATTCTCAGGAAAACCACCACAAAAAGAGGCAGCAAGAAGCAAGAATATTTCTTGGCATGGGAGCCTCACTGCTCAGGGGACTAAGGCGTCTTCTATTATTCATTTTTGGCCACCTCTGTGTTCACACATCATCAGAACATGATCTGAGCAACCAGGGGCAGCTTGATAACAAGGTGGCTGCCGCAGTTAGGTGACACTTCCAGGTCCACCCAAACACTCAGGCTAATTAGCCTCACATAGTGCTGGGGCCTGCAGGGGTTGAGCACCATCCAGGGTTGGTCTGACAACACTTCATAGGTGAGTTGGGTGTGGGATAGTGGTGAAGTGCTAAAAAGTCACAGTGGGCTTCAGTGTGAGTTTGCAGGGAGCAGGGAACAGTGTTATGAGGAATGTTTTAAGGTCTCTATCAGTTCATATCCACAGTCAGTTGGCATTTTTAAAGCTGTCTGCCTGTTCCTCTTGACTACAAATGCAAGCCCACTGCTGGAGCTCTGGCCACCCTGCTATGTGAGATTAAGGAGATTAATCCCTTACACCTTCCCATAACTACAGCTAGTCTGAACAATGACAACTGCCTGACAATTTCTCTTGCTCTCTTCTTGGGTATTTATTCTTTTCTGTATAGAGGAGAGTCTTCTTCTTCCAGACAAGAACTAAGTGGAGAAAAGATCCTGAGAGGACCTCTAGCCCTTTCTAATACAAGAAGCCCTGCAAGTTCTTAGTTACTACGTGTGGGTGTTAGGGTGGCAACCAGCTGTCCTCTGCAGCATATCAAACTCTGTATTGCTCAAAATGGGGAAATTGAAATGGTGCTTGAAAGGAGAACAGATATTTGGTGCCCAGAATGGCCTGTGGTTCCCATGTTGTGGTGTGTAGCAGGAAGGACCTAGCCAAAGCTAGTTAGTTCAGGAAAGAAGGACTGTTTCTTGTGGGGTTAAAAGTGGAAGAGATACTTTGAAGAAGGCAGAGACTCTTATTTCTGTCAGGAAGAAATCATCTGTCCTGAAGTAGGCCCTGTTGCTGCTCCTGCCAGCCTGCTGCCTTATGTAACTGCTGCCATCCTGATGCCTGGCTGGCCTTGCCCTGCAGTGCTCGCGGCAGGAGGTCTGGTGCACAGCGTGGTGCTGGCATCGTGCCTGCAGCCTGGTGAGGGCTGCCTGGGAAAGGCAGTGCCCAGGATATGACAGCCAGCCCTCCTGCAGGGTCCCAGCACCAGAGGACTGGATGCTGACAATGTAAAGCCAGTTTTGCAGGCAGGAACATTACCGCCAAGAATAGGCAGTGGGGTTTAGTGTCATTCTTTATCCCCTTTACTGAGTGATCATCAAAATGGCTCTGTTTTAGTCTGTAGCATTGTCTGTTGCTTCTATGTGTCTTGTTTTGGAGACTAAAGTTACAGGGTAAGATATTGAATCGCTTTCCATTTCTGTGGGTGGAAGAACTTTCAGATTTAGAACTTCTCTCCATGTGTTCATCTCTCTGAGACCCTAGCAGGATCTGACCTCCCTGCCCACTTAGTAAATCAGTGGTTTCTAAGGCCTGTAGAACTGATTTTATGGCAGCACGATGCATTTCATTGGATATATGTTATTAAACTGGAGTGGGGGAAGCCTCCTTTTATTTGGGGCAGTCCTTGAGTTTTACAGGCTTGTTTGAGTAAGTAATTATTTCGGTAATGCTGGGGCCTCCTTTATTGAATCGTAAATGCATCCTGAACAGCTCTCAGAATAACCAACAGACCTTCCTCTCAATGTCTATGGATTGCCTTGATTAGCAAATCGGAACATTAGTAGTTTGCTCTCCGATTAGCTTTGCTGCTGAGGGCTGCCTTGGTTCACTTCTCCAAGGCTGCTCAGAAGATTAAGTGTGTATGTAAATGTTTGCAGGAGCAATGCCACAAAGGGAAGGAAAAAAAAAACCCCAACCCCCAAAAGCTGTTTCTTTGGAAACATCCTCTCTGACCATGTTAGGAAAAAGGATCAGATAATTGGGATCTTTATGATGCTTATTATAAAAAATGTTCTGGAACTAGTTCAAGCACCAATCAGAAACCACATTGTTCCACTAAATCACTTTCAGATGCCATTTCAGATACAGAATACAATTACTCCTAGTTTAAAAATATAAATGTTCCCTTCATAAAACACACACACAACTATTTTAATTTCTTTTATTTTTATCTGTCTTGGCTGAAGTTCAGGCCTTCCACAGATGATCTGTCAACAGATTTTGTCCCATTTCTTTCTGCCAGGCATTGTGCAGAGCCCACTAAATGGTGCAGGAGAACTCTGCGATGTGGACATTAGGACATGACATAGAAAAAAGCTCTTGCACAAGCTGGAGACTGGAGGCCCAGGGTTGGATGCATAAGCACTTAAGAAATCAACTCAAAGCAAAACCTGGAACAAAGATTCTGCCCAAATGTTGCCTTGAAAACCCACTTGAGATGTCTGGAGGGGTTCCTGGTCTGTCTTTTTTTACTATTGGATAGCTATGGGGTTTGTGAAGCAAACTCCCTTCCCTGTGTGGTGGCTGCTGCCCACATGCTCTTCTTGTTGTTAGGAGAGCATGGAGGCCATCTGTGATGAGTTCAAACTATGAGTCTGTGCCTGCTTGTAATCGGGGACCTACCCACCCTCCGTGTGCAAGCAACGTGCTGAGGTGCAGGCAAACAGGGAGCTGGGGGAAAGCTGAATGGGCCAGGCACCCGGTGCTCACTTGGGGCCAGCACAGCATAAACTTGCTGCCCCCGTAGCCCATGATTAAGGCACCCGGTGTTGCCGGGAGGCAATTGCCTTCCTTCTGAGTCTACACTTGGGTACCTTTAGAGGGCTTCTCAGATTTTCTGTAAGGTGTGACTCATTTCCTAGGAAGGAGCATCCCTGCAGAAGGTTATGGAGGGAGCTGGGATAGCTTGATAGCTGACCCCGGTGTTTTGGTAGGCACTAAGCAGTTGGAAAGGCTGCCAGTCTGCCCAGTGGCAGACCTGGGGTGGCTCTTGAGCCTTTCATGGTGTGTCTGCTGGGCTGCACAGCGGACTTTGCCACCTCGCCAGAGTGCCATGCTGCCTTTGGGCTGGATCTGTCTGAGATATTTGTAATGGAAAGCTTTCCTCATTGTCAGGAACTCATCCTTCGTCACTGCTGAAATCCCTCTTGAGAGTGGTTCTGTTATGGTGAGCCCAGTTCCAGCCGCCAGTCTGCAGGAGCCACAGCCTGCTCTCCTGCCAGGCCATTGCACTCTTTTCCAGGGCTTAGGGGCCCTGTGCTCTGTTCAATCATGCTGTGGAATGGGAAGCCCACAGACAAGCCCCTAGAGATGCCAGACCTCCAAAAAGCTGGCAAGAAGCCCTGGGAACCTGGGATCAAAACAGGGATAACAAGTCTTAGCTTTCTACCCCAGGGCTAGGGACACTTGAGGATTCTGCCATCTTTCAGACACTCCATGGGCCCTCCTTTTTTGTTTTCCTCTTTTTCCAGGGTGAGCAAAGGGATTTCTCAGCATCAGGGCAACATGAAAATCCTGAGGGCTGCATTTTGGAGAAACTTATATGGAAATGTTTTCATACTTTCCAAAACAGAAGATACTGTGGGGTTCGTTACTAGGCAAAAAAAATCTTCCACTTGTTTTGCAAAGGCTGAGAGTTCTGAATTTCCTTAGTGCCACTCATGGCTTCCTTAGTCCCTACACTGAGAGGCTTCCTGCCTTTGAACGCAGTGGTAGCTTAAATACAATGTGTGAAATCCTGTCCCCATGGAAATCAGTGGACTCCCAATGACTTGCACCAGTGAGATCAGGAGCTCAGGTTTGGTTTGATGGCATTGCTGGGGTCTTGTGGTGGAGTAAGTCTCTGAACCAAACTCTTGTCTAGGATGACCAAAGACCACTTTGTTTCTGTGTATCTGGTGATTAGGAAGCAAAGTTTGAATGAAAAACAAAGCCATCTCTGAAGAATGGATGTTTAGGCTGATGGACAAGTTGAAGAAGCATTTTATAACAATCTGAAATGGCTTCAAGAGAAGGGATGCTCAGAATCATACAATCATAGAATGCCAGGGGCTGAAAGGGACCTGCCAGAGCAGGATACCTATACCTCATATTTAAACGAAACTTCCTATGTCTCTGCTTTCACCCATTGCCCCTTGTTCTGTCATCGGGCATCACTGAGCAGAGCCTGGCTCCGTCCTACTGGCACTCACCCTTTACATCTTTATAAACGTTGATGAAGTCACCTTTCAGTCTCCTCTTCTCCAAGCTAAAGAGCCCCAGCTCCCTCAGTCTCTTCTTGTAAGAGAGATATTCCATTCCCTTAATCATCTTTGTGGTTCTGCACTGGACACTCTCAAGCAGTTCCACGTCCCTCTTGAACTGGTGGGCCCAGAACTAAACACAGTACTCCAGATGTGGCCTCACCAGGGCAGAGTAGAGGGGCAGGAGAACCTCTCTCAAACTACTAGCCACAGCCCTTCTAATATACCCTAGAATGGCATTGCCCCTCCTGGCCACAAGTGCACATTGCTGGCTCATGGTCAACCTCCTATCAACTAGGACCCTCAAATCCTTTTCCCCTCCACTGCCTTCTGACAGAGCAGTCCCCAAGCTATACTGATACCTGGGGCTGTTCTTTCCCAGGTGCAAGAAGCCCAGGCTGTTCTTCCTACTGCCAGTGACTGGCTTTGCAGTGGGAGCAAAGTGGCTACAGACCTTTGACCCTCAGTGCTCAGGATTTTTAGTGTTTCTGGCCAAAAGATTGGAGCTCTTGTTGGGATATGGTTACTTCTGTGATGTTTTATGGTTACAGTAAAGTCACAGAGACTCATTGGAAGGCCAGGGTCTCCCTGTACCTTGCTGTATCATTAGAAAAATGCTCAGAGATTTTCCATCCAACTGGGCAACAGCCTGCCCAAGTCAAGAATAATTCACCATCCCCTTCAGTAAGAATCTTTTAATTATTACCTATTGTGTCAGAAATAATTTTGGTTTTCAGAGACAGGGCTGTAGCCTTTGCTGCTCCATGCTGATTTCTCATTAAAAGAGAGGTGGCTGACAAATGTTTCACCACTCTTGCATTATGATGTGCTTCTTACCTCAAGGATGCAAATTTGCTCTGCAAACATGAAACATTTTTTCAGTGATACTGTGGGGAAACATTAGAGATCCTGATGTCACTGACTAGAGGTGTACTATCAGGCTAGGGGCTATTCATGAGGCAGTAGTGTGTGATTATTCAAACCTTTCAGGTTTTCAGTTTTTCCAGAGCTATATTCCTTACCATTCTGATTGCAGGGAAATTCTTAGTGCAGTGAACCAACTGCACCTGAAACTGGAACAAACCCCAGAAACCCAGGAAAAACGTGTCACAATTCTCACACTTTTCTCTCTTTTGTCTCTTCCTTTTCATGTGTGTCTCCTGATTCAGCACTGAAGTTTGGCAGCACAGAAAACTGCAGTGGGAAGAGAGCCAAAATTGTTTGTGCAGAAAAGTTTAAGCTGTGGTATCAAAGGTGCAACTCCAGCCTCCAATCCAAATATGACCAGAATTCAGTTTCTGTTCCCTCTGCTGGTTGAGCTTGAACTCATCTGTACAACAAAAGAAAGCTTAATTCACCTATGTGGAGGTGTGCAAAACCAAATGTCAATAGTTATTAGCAGCAGCAGGACAAGTGCTGTGTTTCTAGGCATGTGCCCCTTCTGGGGCTCACTCCTCATTCCACAGTAACATTGAAAATGCCAGAGGAAGCAGAAGCAGCAGGAGCAGAGGTAATGGGCTCCGAATGGTGCCAGAATGCCATGGGTGAGTTTCATTGCAAGCTGCCCATGGAGAGGGCCTGTCAGCATGCACCAACAGAGCCATATTTCATCTGCACATAAGAACCCAAGGTTATCCTGGGAGGCTGCACAAGAAATGAGATTCCATGGTTGGTGCGAAACCAATAACAAATAATGTGTTATTCCCTCCTACCAAAAGATCAGAGCACAGGAGGGCGCCTGAAGTGAAGGAGAGCTGGGACAAGGCAAAACATCCAGGATGTTTGTTAGTTCTTCATTGTATCTCTTGTCAAGCATAACTAGCCTCACCACCATCAATAGGGATTGTGACTATGGAATGAACCCAGCTACAGGACACACTGGGCATTTGTCATTGGAAGATTTTAAAACAAAGCATGTTAGGTTTTGGTGCAAGCATTAAAAAGTACATGCTTTGAGTGTTGTTTTTTTTCCTGGAGAAAAGCAAAGAAAACCTTGTCTTTCCCAAAGGAAAACTTTTCTATAATGCAAGAAAGATCTGGTTCCATGGGTTTTTTGAGTATTCTGTAATTTCCTGTTTTCCAATGTGAAATGTATTTGGTTAGAAACTTGATGTCAGTGGAACATGTGTGCCTATGTATATCTATCAGTACAGTTTGACTATGAGAAGCTTATTTTCGAAGTATTATCTTGTCACCAGTATAAAAAATTCTCACTCACTCTGGAAGAGCAAATGAATTCAAAATAATGGAAAAAGCTTCTGAGATGAAGGACCAGAAAGAAGAGTAAGGCAGGTGGCAATGGAGGGAAACAGAGAAGAAGGCTTCTGTAAGGAAGCAGGGGCCAGTAAGGAAGCAGGAAGAACCTACAAGGATAAAAATGGAGGAAAACAAGATGAAGCAGCATAGATTTCCTGGCACGGATGACGATTCTGGTGTGTTCTGGTTTGTTCTGCATGTGAACAACAAGCCTCTATCCAAATTCAAGACAATGTGCAGAAATGGTGATGTTGAGGAGGATGGGGATGCACTGCACACTGTCTATACTTTGTATGCAACCTACCATAAGAAGTAACAATGCTACAAAATTTTGCAAAGCTTGCACATTGTGGGTTTTGACAGTCATGTGTCACTGGAGATGATCCCTAACTTAGAGGATGCAGGGGTGGGGATGTGTTCTTTTATTAATTGTATGAGCAAGATACAGAGGAATGGAGGGTTGATTTCTGTGAGGTGGTATCAGAGCTCCTGGGCTCAGGATGTGCAGGGAAGACCCCCAAAGGAGGCAGTGCTTCAGGCTCAGTCAACCTGTGTGCTGCTGGGAGCCTGGAGATCGCCCAGAATAGGGGCAGAGCCTAGCCTGCAGCACAACGACATCTCTACAACCAAATACCAGAGTGAAACCAAGGAAGAAGGAGGATGAAGATGATTTGCTTTTTACTCCCAGCACCTCTCCATCATTGCCAGACAAACCTGTCCCAAGGGCAGTTCTGCAGGGCCAGCTGCAGCCATCCCCCTCTGCAAAACATGTGCACAAGTATGGGGTTTCAGAGGCTTGCAGGGGCCTTGAAAGCCACCTCTTGGGTGTGCTTCAATCTTGATTAAACATTTCAAGGATACCACCAAGGTCTCTGTCTCGCAGGAAGCACAAGTCAAAATGATAAAAATTTAAATAAACCCCCCAAAAGAAAGGCAGAGGAAAGAGGCAGAAAATGCTGTGAGGGCCAAAGCACTAAAGATGTGGGTACTGCTAGGCTTAATTTTCTTCTTCCTTGCTCCGTGAGGAGGAATGTTGCTGGGGCAGTGCTGGGGCAGTGTTGCTGCTCTCTTTTGGATTGTTACTGGTCGGGGTTGTTTTTAATATGTTTTTTTTTCTTCCCCTAAAGCATTACACAAGTGATGTAAAGCAAATGGAATTGCAATTCTGAAGCTGAGAATATTGAGGATGATCCCAGACTACAAAATCCAGATCTGGGTTCTGAACTCCTGGTGTAGCACAAAGCCATAAAGGCCTTCAGCTGAGCTAGGTCTGCCTTGTGCAAGGCGGGGCAAGCAGCCAAATTCAGAGTCAGGTTCAGATTTGGATTCTGAAAAAAACCTCCCTGACTGAAAGTTCAAGGTTGTTTCTGGAGTCTCAGGAGGGAAGAGCTGATTCCAGTCTTTCTCTTCTGACAGGTCTTGGGCTTACTGTAACAATTTATCTGGGTCCCTAATGAGGAAAGCTGTCTTCTTTGTGATGACAGTTAAACATGTGCTCGGACTCATGCCTCAATCAAGGGTTTACATTGTATTAGGCTTTAATTATTTCTGTACTGTGAGTGCACCCTGATTTCACAAACCTTGCAAACTCTTATGGTTTGGAAAGTGTGGAGAACTTATAAAGTCTGTTGAATTCAGTCAGGTAGATGTCTTCTCACAGCCTGCGACCTTGTTTCTGTCTTCAGCCTTGAATCCACACTATCAGCTTGTTCTACAGAGACATGAGGGGCTGGAAACATCTGGGAATGACACATAAAAAAAACCTTGAGCTCCAGTAATCACTGGAAATCTGTGATTGCTCCTCAGTTTGAAAGCTGGAATTCTCCCCAGACGAGCTGACTGGACTGTCCATAGGGTGGTTGGGAAGGAAGCAGTTATGATTTGATCGATATTTCAAACAAATCAGTGAAGCTGATTAAAAATGAACTCTGAGACTGTGTTCACATTGTGTGTTAGCCTCAAAAGAGACTGTTTTGAGCTCATAAGCCAGAAGAAAACGTGATGAGTGAATGCCACCTCCTCATCCTCAAGGCCTTCACAGGTACAAAGTTGAAGGGCAGTTCAAGGAGCTAGAACTGGTATGCACAAAGTCACCCCAGGGTCTGTGACTGACTCAGGTCAGTGAAAGAGGAGTAAAGGGAATGCAGTTACTGGGTAGGAAATAAGGTCCACAAAGCATGCAGGGATCTCAGACACTGGAAGTTTTTACAGCATTTATTGGAACAGACAGGCTAAGAGCACTGAGGGATAAAGGATCCCAAATCAAACAGCCTAATTGGTCTCAAATGGAGTGACTAGGGAACTCTCTCCATTCCAAAATGGGTCAAATTGCATTTTAGAAGGAGATCTCTGAAATTTGAGTGGGAGGCCTGGATGGAAAAGCAAATGGATGAACTCGTAATTGACATGGATTCCATTATGGCTAATACCTGTGTTAGAGCTGCCACTGAATATGGCCTGCAAATCCTGTCTGGGGGAATTCCCTTTAGAGATGTGACTCAGGTGAAGCAGACTGTTTGCTGTGAGCCCATGAGGAACTGGGACTTTAATTGCAAACACATGGCTGGGTAGCCTTCCAGCAAGTGAAAACTGAGGAATAGATATGAGACCTGCTCTGAAACAGATGATCCAGGAGAGCTTTCACTATCTCCAGTCCTCATAGTGGGTTTCTGTGCTCTCCTACCACTTTATCCTGAACAGAAAATTATAAAGAAAAATTATGTCAAAATAAAACATTGGCACAAAAAGCCTAGTGACTGTAGGAAGAATGATGGTGGGATTAAGTTCCCTGTGATTCCCTTTGACATGATTCCTTGTTTGTTTCTTTTAACAGGCAGCAATCTGATCTTCAGCACGCTCCTGTTCTGGAGAAGACATAAGGTCGCTTATATCATGAACAGTTCTATCTGCAGTCAGTTTCAATCCAAGAAGATGGCCTGAAGGATGTGGTCATTACCTGCTCATGATGAGGACCAGCATGGCTGCTTAAATTGCCCATTCTGGTGTAGAGCTAGCAGGGTAAGTGCATCACAGCAAGGAGGACCTCAGCAACCAGCTCCTGGATCTGATCACTTTCAGGGGCAATAGGGAACACCTCCCTGACCACATCCAGAATTGGGATCAATAAGGTGTATGAGCACAGTAAGGCCTGCAAAGTAGCTGAGGCAAAGACCAAAATCTCGGGCCCAGTTCTAAAGACACCTCCTGGATCAAGCCATGCAGATTCTGCCTGCTGCTGGTTCAGTTTTTCAGAGTAGTCCAATCCCAGCTTGCAGTTGTTCCATATCAGAGCTGGCCTGTAGCATAGGTGGCCAAACTCCAAGGAAAGAGGAGAGGCTGCAGAGCTTTTTGGGGCACTCAGAATCACAGAATCACAGAAATACTCAGATTGAAAAAGACCTTCAGGATCACCAAGTCCAACTGATATCCCTACTCTACAAGGTTCATCCTAAAGCATATCCCCAAGCACCACCTCCAAACAACTTTTAAACACATCCAGGGTTGGTGACTCAACCACCTCTTTGGGCAGCCCATTCCAATGCTTGACCACTCTTGCTGGGCAAAAAAATTTCCTAATGTCCAGTCTAAACTTGCCCAGTTGCAGTTTGAGGCCATTCCCTCTTGTTCTATCACTAATTACCAGTATCAGTCTCTCCACAACATCCTTTCAGGTAGCTGTAGACAGTGCTGAGGTCTCCTCTCAGCCTCCTCGTTTTTAAACTAAACATCTCCAGCTCCCTCTGGCACCCCTCATAAGATTTATTCTCCAGACCCTTCCCCAGCTTCATTGTCTTCCTCTCTACGCTCTCCAGCACCTATGCATCTCTCTTGTAATGATGTGCCCAAAACTGAACACAGTACTCAAGGTGTGGCCTCACCAGAGCTGAGTACAAGGGGACAATCACCTCCCTAGACAGGAACCTAGCTGGATTGGTCAAGTCTTGTTAGGTTGCGTGGCATCTTCTGGGTCCTGGCCTGAGAGGGGCATCTCCTTAATGCAAAGCCTATACATAATATGGAGGATGGATGCCTCCTTCCTTGAGCAGTCATCCAGGTAAGGAGAGCAGCAGATCATCTGTCAGCTGGGAGGCTGGCTTTTGGAAAAGAACCAAATATGAGTTTGAACAAATATAGCAACCTGTGAGTGGGCCCTTAAAATCTTCCCACTAGTAAGCTCATACATCCCAAGCCTTGATGGTTCAGACAAAGAGTCAATTATGACTCTTCTCTCCTTTGTGTTTGGTAGACTTGCTAATCTATATGAAGTTGTACCTAAACTACAGGGCTTTTTCACAACGGTTGGATGTTGAACAGAGCATTCCATAAATTATGCAATGCCTCTTTTTAGAAACTTGAAGAGGAGTGCTCTGTAAAACATTTATAAGGGAACCTTGTATCATAGAAAACCTGCATTGTATGAGATTTCAGACAGCTCTGAGATTTGTGAACATCTCTGAGAAGTTTGCGTATCAGTAAGCAAAGTTCAGACCAACTTTCAGCAGCGTGTAAGAAGGTTCTTCATTCTCCAGCATGTTTGTAGGAAACTTAAATCAATCCACAGGACCTCTCTTGAGTCACATACAAGTAAGTTTCTTTCTATTTGTCCATGCCTGCTGGAGAGAGTGTTTCAGATATAGCTTATCAAGCTGTTTTCATGCAGAAGGATAGAAATAGAAATCTTGAGGAGTGTCCCTGCGGCCTAGATTTTAGAACCTGACAATTAATGAAGGGAGATAGTCTTTCTTTGGGGGTGATCTGAAACAACAGGCATTAACAACAGAAACAGGGGAAGTTCTTCACAGAGAGAGTGATTTGCCATTGGAACAGGCTGCCCAGGGAGGTGGTAGAGTCACCATCCCTGGAGGTGTTCAAAAAAAGACTGGATGAGGCACTTAGTGTCACTGTCTAGTTGATTGGGCAGGGCTGGGTAATAGGTTGGACTGGATGATCTTGCAGGTCTCTTCCAACCTGGTTAATTCTATGACAAGTCTCCTGAATAAAGTTGTGACTACATTTGGATGGTGTTAATACCTCATGCCTTACATCTCAGACTTCCTTTCCCATGGAAACAGCAATAAATAAACACCTGTCCTCTGTTCCTCATGAAAGTGACACAAAATGTTGAAATACTAGGTGAGGGGTGGCAAAGAATGTGAGAGACCTGTGAGTTAATTAACTGGCATGTCTAATGGCTCTACAAGAGCTCTGGTACTGGTAGATAGTAGCTGAAGATCAGCCAGCAGTGTGCCCAGGTAGCCAAGAGAGCCAATGGCATCCTGTCCTGTATCTGAAACAGTGTGACCAGTAGGACAAGGGAGGTTACTCTTCCCCTGTACTCAACACTGGTCAGGCCACACCTTGAGTACTGTGTCCAGTTCTGGGCTCCTCAATTCCAGAGAGATGTTGAGGTGCTGGAACATGTCCAGAGAAGGGCAATGAAGCTGGTGAAGGGCCTGCAACATAAGCCCTATGAGGAGAGGCTGAGGGAGCTGAGGTTGTTTAGCCTGGAAAAGAGGAGGCTCAGGGCAGACCTCATTGCTGTCTACAACTACCTGAAGGGAGGTTGTAGCCAGGTGGGGGTTGGTCTCTTCTCCCAGACAATCAGCAATAGAACAAGGGGACACAGTCTCAAGTTGTGCCGAGGGAAGTATAGGCTGGATGTTAGGAGGAAGTTCTTGCCAGAGAGAGTGATTGGCATTGGAATGGGCTGCCCAGGGAGGTGGTGGAGTCACCGTCCCTGGAGGTGTTCAAGTAAAGCCTGGATGAGGCACCTAGTGCCATGTTCTAGTTGACTGGATAGGGCTGGGTGCTAGGTTGGACTGGATGATCTTGGAGGTCTCTTCCAACCTGCTTGATTCTATGATTCTATGATTCTATGATTCTGAGTGCTGTTGTTTTGTCTGTACTTACACTGTTCCACATGACCTAAATATTAAGGCTTGAAGAGGCAAAGATTGTAAGTAACTTGCAGCCTAATTGCAGCTTTGCAAAGATGTTTAGTAGTTCACACAGGCCAAAGCACCAATTTTGGTCAGGATAATTTTTTTTAAGAGCAATGTCTGAGATATCTGTGGCAAAGGTTTTGGTTATGCCAAGTAGTCCTTAAACTGAAACAGAGAAAAGTTGGATCTGTAGGAACTGAGGCATTTAACTGTAAATATTCCCTAAACCAGTGACCACATGTCTGAAAATGAGGATTTATGGAAACTAGTAAGAGAAGCTTCATAATGGCACTCTGTAATAAAGTAACAAGAGTGACGTATGCGCACATGTACACAAACGCTCATTCCAGATAAGATCAAATATCCAACACTCCAAAGATGAAACACTTTCCTATTTATTTTTCTCCTTCCAACTATGAAAGATATTTTTTCTTGGACTTTCAGTTCCAGGCAGATGTGCTTAGGGAATTCTTTCTGCCAGTGCTGGAGGAGAGCTCTCTTCTTTTCCTGTACCAATGTAGGTACCCCAGGCTTTTCCTTCCTGCAACTCTCCTTGCATATGCCTGTCCTCCTGCTCCTCAAGTTCTGTCTTCTTTGCTGTGTGCATCTCTTTCCAGGACACTGGAGTGCATCTCTAGTCACATGTCCTGTTTGCAGTGATTTTTGAAGATAACATAGAGGTAGGGATTGGAGTGGAGCCATCAGAGTAACAACGGGACCTGTTGGAAGGGAGGAATAAGAGAAAGGAGAGAGCAAAGGAGGTAAAGGGACAGATGCAGAAGGGAGAAGTGAAATGAGGAAGTTGAAGAAAGAAGAATAAGAAATGATAGAAAAAGCAAGGATCCAAAAAAAAAAGAACAAATTAATTCTCTGAGCCATGTTCTATATTGCATGATTTCTATTAAATTGAAATATTGTTAATCTATAAAGGCTGTATTGTTCTCTTTTTCTTCTGGCCAACTACTGCTGATGTAAGCAGGAACTCTGCTCTGGACTGAAAAAGTCAAGAGCCTAGCAAGCAAGCCTGGCACCAGGACTGGAGCTGGAAGTGAGATTTGGCTTCTGCTACAGAAAGACTTTGAGGACTCAGAGGAACCCAGGGAATGTGAGGCTGTTGGGCAAGCTTCAGATAGGAACTTTTAGTCAATGTTTCTTCTGCAAAAGCTAATAAAAATATATATTTAAATGTCTTCCATCAAGATGTCAGAGCTCTGCTACAGAGTTAATGTGCCCAACACAGGGACCAGCTTAGTCACTATAGAATAAGGCATAGGAGTTAAAGTCCTGCTAGGAGTTCATATATCCTGCAAGCTTTCTAAAGGAGATGCTGCTTACTCCATGATGTGCACATATGTATGTGTGGGGGTGTGTATATACATATCTATATATGTGTGCATCACTGTTTATAAGCTCACATAGCTATCTGTTTTCTCCCAGTAACTCAATAATTCTGCCTTTGGCTTTGCAGACTTCAGGATCATGGCCAGCTGGAGCATAAGAACCTGCCAAGTCCATCAGGTTGATGGAGCCAGCAAGCTGCTCCACCTGAGTGGAAGTATTCTTTTGCTCTCTTAGGAAGTTCCCAGTGTGGCTCCATTTCCTCTGAAAGGAGGTTCACCCATGACTGTCAGATCTATGGCAGGTCTTCTTTCCTTGGGTGCTGTGGCTGCAAAACCCAGATACTCATGCCCCTTCATTGCACCTCTTTAGCCTTCTCCCAGCTGCATAAGCCCTGAAAAAAATCCAAAATGTGGCTAATTAAGCAGAGGGAAAGACACAGGAACTTGGCTAATGCTGTGCCTCCTTTGCAGGGAATAGGGGGATGATCTTCTCAACAATACATTGTATCTCACAACCCTGTGAGCACGTTAACAAACTCTATTTTCTTGCTCTTTTAAAGGTGAAGAAGGGCTCTGTGACCAGCTGAAAAGATCCAAAAGAATCCCAAGGTGCATGAGGAGGTTGCAAAGGGACAGCTGAAATTTATGTTACTGTTAAGTTCCTATGCTAATCTCAAGAATGATCATGCAGAGAAAGTAAACCCTTTGCAAATGCTCATGAATCTTTGGTATTTAGGTGCCCTGCAGGAGAGATGCAGAGATACACCAAAGGTTTTTCACCACTTGATCTCAGCATGTGGCTCTCATCTAGTGCTGTGTTCTGCCTGCTCCTTGCCTGGGCCAGTGTTCAGGACAAGTGGGATTTTCACAGACCATCTGTATAGGGCAGTGCAAGAATATCTTTGTTTTCCCCCTTGCTCAGCCTAATCAGGCTGCTTCTAGTGCACCTCCTCTCCTGCATCCTCCTCCCAACTACAGGTGAAGGATGGTTCTTCACAAGACTTGGAAGCACATCACTTTCATTGATGTTCAGTCGTGCCCTGCTGTTGCAGTGCCTAATGGGTATTGTTTCTTCCTGTGTTTCGAGCTTGTTTAACACCTGGAAGAGCTATCCCAGGTTGTAGACAGCAGTGAGGTGAAGCCCCAAAGTGCGCGCCAGAGTGACAGCAGTGACAAAGCACCAGCTACAAGCTCAGGAAGTTCAGTGAGTGAATAAGCCGGACCACCACATTGTGTTTGTGAAATGGGTAGTATGTAGCAGAGCCTTACTGATTCTGTCTGACTCAAATAGCAGGGCTCTTTTACCTGTTGGTAACATATGAGATGTTCACCCTAGCAAGAAAACCTGTCATTTTTTTGTTCTTGTCATCGTAGCTTATATGAAAGTCATGCAACTCGGTGATCGCTCTTTCTTAACACAGAGGTTCCCAAATCATGGCAAAGATCCCTGTCAACCTTCTTTATGTCTTTTGGAGCACTTACACTTTCATTGTTCAACTTTAAATAGAGAGTTTTTAAGAATAGTTGGTTCTCCATCTCTTTTATAACCTTGGCAGCCCTCCATGGATCAAGAATTGGAAGTGCTGTTTTGGCCATTAAAGTGCCATTTTTTATTATTTTCTCTGTGGGCTTTTGTTTGTTTGGTTTTGTTTTGCTTGGTTTTTCTTTGTGGTTTTTGTTTTGTTTTGTTTTGTTTTGTTTTGTTTTTTTTCCTTAATATAACAAAAATTCTGTTGAAGAAGAACTTGATGTAAAAAAAGGAGCAGAGGATGAAGGCAAAAGCAAACAGGAGATCTTTTTGGTTTTGGCTGACGTGGAAAGGGAAAAAAATAAAACAGCTGCTTGTGGAAACATGGAAGGTCTCCAGCATAATGAATAATAATTTCAAATGTATTTTCTGAGATGTGAACAGTATTTATGTGCAAATACTATCTCAGAAGGTAGTGTGGAAAAAAAAAAATCAGTGTTCCCAACATTGGCTGTGAAACAGAATTTGGAGTTCAGGAAGACTTTTGATTTCCATAGGAACCAGATGAGATGAAGTAGAAAAGCTTAACAGAGGTGATTAAAAAGTATTTTGCACCGAAAGCAAACTTTCTAGCTGAATGCCTTTAATTACATTTAAGAGTATGGTAATGACATATTTCAGCTCAGTTTAGTATGAAACAATGGTCTGCCATTTAGGTGTAGATAGTAGATAAGATAAATGGAAGTGTGAACAGAAGGAATGCAGGCATAGGTCTGATGTAATTAACCAATGTAATTAGTATGCATGGGTAGTAAAGGATGTGATCTGAACACTATCTGTAGATTGCCATATGAATAGAACTGTAAGTGTATATGAGAAAAATAAGTTGTGCAAAGAAATGTCTTCACGGTGTGTATGTGGGAGCCTTCTGAAGTCCATGCCTGCCACTGCCCCAACCAAATTCAACATAAGGGAGTGCACCCTCAGCAAGTTTGCAGATGACACCAAGCTGTGTGGCACAGTTGACTTGCTGGAGGGCAGGGATGCCATCCAGAGGGACCTGGACAGGCTGGAGAGGTGGGCCCAGGCCAACCTCATGACGTTTAACAAGGCCAAGTGTAAGGTCCTGCACCTGGGTCGGTGCAATCCCAGGCACAGATACAGGCTGGGTGGGGAATGGCTGAGAGCAGCCCTGAGGAGAAGGACCTGGGGGTCTGGGTTGACGAAAAGCTCAACATGAGCCGGCAGTGTGCACATGCAGCCCAGACAGCCAACCGAGTGCTGGGCTGCATCAAGAGAAGTGTGGCCAGCAGGGCAAGGGAGGGGATTCTCCCCCTTTACTCTGCTCTCCTCAGACCCCACCTGGAGTACTGTGTGCAGTTCTGGAGCCCCCAACACAAGAAGGACATGGAACTGCTGGAGCGGGTCCAGAGGAGAGCCACGAAGATGATCAGAGGGCTGCAGCAGCTCTGCTATGAGGACAGGCTGAGAGAGTTGGGGCTCTGCAGCCTGGAGAAGAGAAGGCTTCGAGGAGACCTTAGAGTGGCTTTCCAGTATCTGAAGGGAGCCTACAGGAAGGCTGGGGAGGGACTATTGACAAGGTCTGGTAATGTCAGGACGAGGGGGAATGGGTTTAAGCTGGAAGAGGGGAGATTTAGACTGGATGTTAGGAGGAAGTTCTTTACAGTGAGGGTGGTAAGACACTGGCACAGGTTGCCCAGGGAGGTTGTGGATGCTTCCTCCCTGGAGGTGTTTAAGGCCAGGCTGGATGAGGCCTTGAGCAACCTGCTCTAGTGGGAGGTGTCCCTGCCTATGGCAGCGGGTTGGAGCTGGATGATCCTTGAGGTCCCTTCCAACCTAAACCATTCTATGATTCATTCTATGATTCTAAGGGAGCAAATTACTTCCCAGAGAGTTTAAAAAAGCATGCCAGTATCTGCCCTTTGGTAACTCTGTGCTACAAAGCCTCAGAGAGCAGAGAGCTCATATGCAGAGTACCACCTCAGAGGAACCATGGGCGCGTTGTTGGGGTGGAACACTGAGTTGGTATGAATCTACTTTATGCTACCAGATTTTTTAGGGCTCTTGTTAATATTCAAATACGTTGGAAAAAAAAATCCCACACTTAATATATATATGTAAAAAAACCACCTTCACAATTTTCCCTTGTTCTGAACAGGAGTTGGAGATGAGTGACATGGGCATAACATGATTTTGTGGTGTCTGCACTCGCCTTCCCAAAGAAGGGAGCTATCATAAAGTAGCTACTTCCTCTGCTATGCTATTTCTGTTTTGCTTTATTCATGAGGTTTAAAAAAAAAAAAAAAAAGCTTTTATCTACTCTCCAACTTGATATGTAATAAGACACTTTGCTTGAGTTCTGCTCTTGGTTGAACTCATGTTAATCTCAGCAAGGTTAATGTTCCTATACATGTTCCTATGGGCTTCTGGACCTTGCTAGTGCAAGTTCACTGGACACCACTGCAGGGACAAAGGTATTCATATAAAAAATCAATTGCAGGATTTGGGCAAAAGAGTGAAATGTGTTTGGCATGAAGCTCAATTAATTAATGCTTATATGTGTTGGTCCTTCTCCCATTGAAACTAATAGCAGAACTTCCATAGAGTTCAGCAAAGTAGTGTAGAATCCCATACAGAAGTTATTTTTCCCAGCACAACTTTGCAGTAACCAGTGGATTTGCAAACTTCTCACTCTGACAGATTGAAATAATTTGGGATTTTATTCTGTTTTGCTTTAATTGGACTTACACTACATCTGAGTCTTCCTAAGTGAGTTGCCATGCCTAAAATATGTGCAGGCATGTTTGCACTCTCTCAGGGAACACGGAGGTTAAACTAGAAGGAGAGGTTATGCTAGCAAGGATATTTTCTTTTTATACTGTTTCCAAAGGCAACCCTGTCTTGGGCTCACCACTCTGCCTTGACCGCTCTGTGCCTCTCCATACCAAATCATGCTGGGATTTGATGATAAAGCACATCCTCTTTCCAGGAGCCAAGCCAACCCTTACATGCTAACTCATGGGGTTCTGGTACCTTAGGCACTTTGTGGTCAGAAGGCAGCCTGCAAATGTGGGTATTAGCCATGGTGATGCTGGAATGGAAGAGAAGAGATTTCTTACAGAGCTTCTGTGGCTGATTTGATTCCCAGTTCTTTTGTTTTCATGTTTCTCAGACTCTGCCAGCTAAGATAGCTCTTAGCTGGACACCAGCACTTTCAGGGCCTGATTTGGTTCACATTTTCTACAAAAGTTTTACATTTCTTACCAAGATGCTTCAGATCAGGGTAAAAATGTGAGTAAATCAGAGCTGACATCTATCCTAGACATATCAGTTCCCTTAATTCCCTTTTTCCCATGGCTTTGGGACAATCAAAATAGGGAATGTTTCCATTCCTATACCTTTATGAAAGTACAATATGTGAATGCCATATCCCAAGTGCATCTAATGTGTTTCTTCACCTCGCTCATTACCAACTGCACAGCTCTGTGAGGCAATTGTGTGAAACAGAGCACTGCAATAGAGTAAATCTTTTGGTAGGGCTTGGTTCCAGGGAAGATCAAAACCCCAACGTGACAGTTAATGAAACAAGGAGAAAGGAGATGGAAGCTATCAGTCCCAGCCAGCCAACACTAACAGAGTCTGAAGGCAACTGGAGGTGCCAAGGAGTCTGGTTGCGAAGTTTGGAGAGAGCTGGGAGGGTTGTAGAAAGAGCTGCAGCCAGGTCAGTTTTCCTGGCAGGAAACATCACTAGTGATAAGAGAGGAGCAGTGGGGACAACTCATCTTCTCCTAAAGGACACATACAGTCCTTTTTAAGATACAGAACAAGCTTGCATTATTCTGCATCCCTTGGGCAACGATACTGTGCCGTGGAGCTGACCTGGGTGGAGTATATGGAGCATGGCATGGATCCAGGGTATAAACAGAATACACAGTGATTGCAAGGACAGGACAGCATGAACGAAGCAGTGCAGAGCACCTGGTCCCCAAAGGAGACAGACAGTTCCTTTGGGTGGGCAATATAAAGGAGTTGAAGACAAAATGTGGCAGTCTGTGATCCACGGGCCTTTGGTGGTCTATAAAACATGCAGTGATGTCTCATGAAACAATAGCATAGCCTCTTTCCTCCCCTTCAACACAGAAGCAAGCACGAAAACAAAATGGGAGAAAATAAGAGCTACTATAGATTAACTTTCAAATGTTAGCCTTTTGTTTATTTGACTTGATATATGAAAACTGTGCAAGTTGGTCTTTGGATTATTATTTTTTGCTGAATAAAGGTTAATCCTAGGATTTGAGAAGTTTAAGAAATGTGGCTCTGAGGGTGCTATTTTTGGAGCCAATTACAACAGCATTGAAATGTTGAAAGATTCCTTTTGTTTATTGAAAGATTAGGCTGAAGCTCTTCAGTCTATAAAAGAATAATAAACCCTAGTAGGCTAAAATACTTTGTTGCAATGAGGATACAAAAGCCACCTCGGAGTGGTATGTGGCACAGGGCTGGCAGAGCTGGCACTAATAGTTATTAGAAATATTAGAGTCCAAAAAAAAACAACCTGTGAACTGTATTCAAGTTATACAAGCTCATCCTGCACCTCCTACCATCACCTAGAGCTAATCTGATAGTGTTTGCAAAATGATCTGTGTTTACACAGTGCCCAGTTTGGTTTGGGGTCCTTCAGTCTCACACAATCTGCTCTGGAATGAGTTCTTGGAATTGAAAGATTGGAGAAGTCTTGTCTCGTGAAGTCTTGGAGTGAAAACTAGCTCTAACTGACCTTTTCTTCCTTGCCAGTATTGTCATCCTGGGATGTTTCTGTTTTGGTGACCAGGCAGTGTACATCTTGCAACTCTGTAGAGTTTGCTTTCCAGCTTTGACGAGTGTAGTTTCCAGGCTATTTCTAAACCACCTTGGGGTTCTTCAGCAGTGAGGATTATGCTCTGATTTTGTGCAAACTGGCTGCAAGCACAGGTTACTGGAGGGTATGGCTGAGCTGAGGGCTTTTCTAAAGGAATGGTAGGTTGAAGAGAAGCAGGCAGTGCAAGGTGCAGAGATTAATGGGAAAATAAAGTTGCAGGTAAAGGCCAGGCACAACTTTGTCTTGTCTGCCTGAAATGACATGATTTGAGCAGTAAGAATGGCAAAAGAGCACCTCAGTGCTAGTGTTAGGTGTGTGTGTGACACAAAGAGCAGTTGTTATGGCTTGAGCACCACATGTCCCTGCAGTCACAAGGACCATGAACTTCATAGCCAGTGAATCAGCAGAGGTGCTGCCCTCGGGCATCTACCTCAGGCCCGAGGGCCTGATGGACAGCAGTGGGTCATGTCCAACAACCCCAATCACACAGTCGCTTTTGGAAGTTTAGCCCAGCCCTTTCCCTCCCAAGCTGAGTACTGATCCTGCTACCCCAGCCCATTCTCCTGGGATGCAGTGTTACCTGTCATACTGACATGAACAGAGCCCTAAGAAAGCCTGATAAAAATCACATGGTGCCTTTCTTGGTTGTCTTAGCCAAGTTTCAGTGTGATTAATCACACTAAAGTTCCCCTCATTCACCACGATTTTAATTCCTTTCATTTCATTTCTGACTGGTGTGTTATGTTGAGCAGCACTCCTCTGTTAAATGCCTCTGTTTCACCCCAGAAAGTGCCTCCTTCTCCATAGCACATGAGGTGGTTACCCTCTGTCTCTTATTTTATCACTTGGGATCGTGGTGGAGATTAATAAGCAAGCTTTTGCAAAGCACTTTGTGATCTTCCGAGTAGGGGTTTTATACAAGGATGGAATGTTGCCTTTAACAGACCTTGTGCCATCAGTGGGGTCGAACTGCAGGTGTGTGCACCTCATGGGCAGTTAAGTGGGTATAATGTGTCATGAGCATGGCAAGGGTAAGCTGTCTTCATTCCCCAATAATGGCCCAAACCACAATTATCTTACATATCCTTGGCATCAAAGGTGATGGGGATGAATCAGGCCCACCAAAAAGCTGGTGAGGGGTTCTTTAGGCTGTCTGGTAGTAATAAGACTAGGGGGGATGGATGCAAGCTAGAGAAGAAGAGATTTAGATGTTAGGAAGAAGTTCTTCACCATAAGGGTGGTGAGACACTGGAACAGTTTGCCCAGGGAGGCGGTGAAAGCCCCATCCCTGAAGGTTTTTAAGTCCAACCTGATCTAGTGGAAAGTGTCCCTGCCCATGGCAGGAGGGTTGGAGCTATATGATATTTGAGGTCCCTTCCAGCCCTGACAATTCTGTGATTCTGTGAGCAACTGGAGACCATGGCATGTTCATGTCTTGAGAAATCAGTTTCACTGAGGTTTATGAGGTGGAAGGAAATGCATCTGCCCTTGGTGTCATAAGTTTGACAGAAGAGTGGAGGGGCCTTGGAGGAATAGAAAAGGAAAAACAAGAATTAAAATCCTGTTTTCTACCCAAAGTATCAACTCCAACAGAAATGGAAAACAAGTCTCAGCAGAAAGATCCCTCAGATCAAAAAAACTAATGTGCTATAGGCATGAATGCTCATGTAGTGTCTTTGCCTTCTATTTGCTTGAGCTCATCAGGCTTGTCCTGAGTCAACGAGATTGACTTGGAAAGCACTGCAGAGCCCAGGGCAGGATTAAGGTCAGAGGACTGCAGGCTTCCAGCAAAAGCTGCCTTCAGTGGACAGTTGGCTCCTTGAGCTTGTGCCTCTGTTCCCATACCACTCTAGGTTTGCTGTCATGAGGGCACAGGGGGATCCATTTCCATCTCTGTGCAACTCAGGTTAACTCTCAGCAGACCCATAGGAAGCTCTGAGTCCTGTTCTGATGAGCTTAAGGTCAAAATAAGAGTGGCATAATGTGCCAAAACTGCACCTACTCTAGTGGCTAAGTTTGGAAACTCAGCCCCCTCTCTGTACTGAAGCAGAGCTATAGAAGAAGTGAGTCTGTGAAATATGTGAAGCCAGCTTTGCTGTCTCCTGGTGTCTAATGAAAGTGAAGTTAATCATCTTCTCACCCTAACAGGGCCCCCAGTTTGGATCTCTCTCCCCCATAAGAGTGTTTTATTGTCATTAATTTACTGCTTTCTGGAGTGTCTACCCCTTTGACTAAATGGATTTCAACACTTACCAGTATGCTCAAAACGGGTTAGGAAACCTAAGCAAAGGGTAAATAAGAGAGGTGTTTCCTTAGGAAACTGTCCTGAAAACCCATGCAGACCTCTTTCCCCTACTCTATTTTAGCTTTGGGTTGATTTGGCTTTGAAGCTCCTTGATGAGCAACTGACACCAAGTGGCAGAGCCCATCTCCACTATGTATAGCCACCACCAGCTGCCAGGCAGCCCAGTGTGGGTCTGCTAGGTCTAGCCGGCTCAGCGCTTACTCCAGCTGTCTAGTGATTGCAGGTCTGTTTTGGGCAGCCATTCCCATCTGATGTAGCCATCCTGCATTCCCTTCTTGCCCGTGACAAACTCAATGTAAGCAGGTGATGGCTGAAGTTTCGTGAATGGATCCTAATTTTATCAGGTCATACCATTAGTGCTCTGGGGGCAGCACCAGGAATCATGTGTCTAATGCTGACCTTTTGGATATTTTGGATTTTGAGGTGGCCTGATGAATCAGAAAAGACTGATGAAACAGGAAAAAAAAAAGTCAGGGCAGTTCTCTTGGTGCCAGCTCAGCAGAAAAGCACATGAGAACACATAAACACAGAGGCAAGGCTGTCGGAAAGTCCTCCCTGGGTAAGAGAGTCACTCATCCTGGTAAAGAAGAGCTGTGGTAAGAGAGATGTGAGTTGAGTCAGACACTTTGTCACGGGCTGGGAAATCAGAGGGGAAGACAAGAGTTTCTGGGACTCAGATTAACTGGAGGGAAGGGGCTTTCATGAAAGGAGGAGAGGTCAATTACACTGGATAACGCCTTGGCTTCAACTTTTCTAAGAAGCTGCAGCCCAGAAGACTTCTTTTCCCTGCCAAGTGAGAGCCAGCACAATGACACCCTTCCCCCAGGCCTCCACTCTCTTCGATGCAGTAATGAAAAGGAAGATTATTTCTTTTCTGTGCCATGCATTAACACTTCAGCTGCCAGAGCAGTGTTCCTGCCTGGATCTGTGCTGCCGCTGGCAGCAGCAGCATGGGGAATGTGCTGGCAGCCTTGGCTCTGCTCTTTGCTCTGGGGATGCAGGGTCAAGGGAATGGGGCAGTGCTGTGGCCCCCCAAAACCACTGCTGTGATGGAGTCAGCAGCAAAGGGTGGGAGCTACTTCACTGCAGCTCACATCCCTGTTCCTGTTCCCTTAGCTCATAGCTGTTAAGTTCTGGGCTTGAACAGGAAAGCCTCTGCCTTTTCCACAGCTCTTTTTCCTCCCCTGTTGGCTTCCATGTCCTTTTTATCACTGCAGTGGGACCAGGCTGCACAGGTCACACTGAGAATCTGCTGAGATTTAAAACCACCCTACAGAGGCTGCAGCCCAGCCCCGAGCAGAGACAGGCTTATTGGGTGCTGAAGTCTGAGTTTCTGTCTTATGGGACTTCCACAGATGTGAGCCAAGACCAGCTCCTGATAGCCATTCCAGTGGAATATGGAAGCTCCACCCACAAGGGCTGAAGCCAGGAGTCTCTCTGAAGAAGCCCTGTCTCCTCCTGCTTTGGGGACCTGTGAAGACCCAGGGGAGAGGGTGCCTCTTGGGCACTAAGGAAGAAGCACTTGGTGAAACAAAAAGCCTTGAATTCTCCACTCTGTCCTGTCAGCCTTTTTAGGAAGCCAAGGACAAGCATATGGCTGACAGGCTGCTCCTTTCCTTCTCTCGAAGAGCAGCTGTGCTTGCTGATCCCCACGTTTCATTTCAAAGCAAACTCTTCTCCAGGGTGCTCTCTGGACATGTGAAAATAACCTAAAGCCTGTAGCTACAGCAAAGTGCTACACGACTACTGTGCAAGCCCCACACAAAGCAATTAGATTCAACCCTGACCACTGCTGCTGGGAAGAGCTCCTTGAAACATTGTCAGGCTCCCAACAGTGCCTCCAAGGCAAAACAGCACCAGTTGTTTACCGTGTGCTCAGAGGTCCCTGGGCACCAGCCACGCAGCCCAAGTGCTGCCCATTTCATCATGTGCCATCTGTCATGCCAGAGGCATGGGCAGTAATGTCACTGTGGACATCCCTGGTGTGTTGCAGCCACTGGGATTCCTTCCACATTGCTTCTCAGGTCCCACTGCAGGATGGGCGAGGGTGGGAGCAGATGCACAGCTGCTTGTGGCAAAGCGATGCTACTTTCATCATCAAAGCAGGACCTCTGGCAACATCTGTGGGGATTAGCATCAGATCTTCTTCTTGGACCAGAAGCTTCAAGGCCTCAAGCTCCATCCCATCATCTTCATCGAATGACTTTGCCTGAGCTGTGGTCTTGCTTCTCTGAAACTAAGCAGGATGGACTTAGGCTTCCTGGGCATGGCTATGAATAGTCATGGGGTGGGGACAAGGACACTGTCTCCCATCTCTGAGCGGGAGGAGACGACAGCAAGAAAGGGTTAAGCCGTGTTGTCGGTTGTCACATGGTGCTGGGAATGCAAAGGCAGCCAGAGGCTGGGGAGCCCAGCGCAGCAGCACATCTTGACTGCACATGTGGCCTCTACCACAAACACTTCAAAGTGCTTCCCTCAGACTGACAGAACAGCCTGACGCCGACTGTAAATGCCCTTGACACGCAGAGTGGAAAATATCAAACGCTGTGGCATTCCCCCCCAAAAGCTGCCTGGTTTTGCTAGGGAAGGTCTTAATGAACCTGCATGTGAGAGGAGGAGGTGGAGGAGGAGGAGGAGTTATGGGTGGTTCTCATTTAGCCCCTGTATGGGTATGCACCAGCCTGGGCAAATGGACTTCATCTGAGGCAAATCACAAGTGCTGAATGACAATTTAAGAGAGGCTGGGACATCAGCTCCAGGCAGCTCCTTGTCAAGACCCCAGCATGCCTTCCCCTTTGCTTTGCCGCCTGCCTTGAACTGCGCCAGGAGGAATGAAAGGGTTTACAAGCTGTAGGTTTCTCCATTTCCTTGAGGAACCTCGACCTCCTTTCATCCCACCACTGTCTCTACTCCACTACTCCTGGCCCTGAGAAGTCCACCCTGACTAGGTGTTTCTGTGACACTGAAATTTTCCCCAAACCCAGAACAGAGTAAGAGCTGGAGGAAACCTCATTGTGGTCCCATCCCTCTCCTGGCATTGTGAGGTGGGGCAGACTTTTTTGCCCCATCTGCTCTGAGCAGGACAGGCCTCTCATGGGACATAATCCTGATCCAGTGAGAATTGGATGATTGCAAGGACAGATCTTGATTGCTAGTAGCATCAGGGAGTAACTGGGGGCCCTCTGCCATAACCACGCCTGGGGGCAGCACGTGCCCTTAGTCACCCTTGACATGCCAGGACATACATTTCTGGTTGGGGATGCTCATGGGATGGTTTAATCTCATATGTGCTTGTTTGAGCATACCATGAAGCAGGAATGCCCAGGCTGGCCTGCCCTGTGGGGCCATTGTGTCTCTCTGTCCTACTCCCACATGGCCTTGAGATACAAACATGGTGTGTGCAGTCTTGCTGCAGTGAGGTGAGGGACAACCCATCTCAACTGATGTCTCTGGTTACTTTGGCTGGTCAAATGTCATCAGCCAGCAGCGTGAGGGAGCAGGGGAATGTGCCCCAAAGCTTTGAGGCCATTTGCCCAGGATGGTGGCTCAGCAGGGACCCTGATCCAGTGAAAAAGCATCACATTCTCCTTGGTGCATGGAAACTTGCAGGCAGATGGCAAGGTGTTGTCTGTGCTGATGGAGAAGACATGAGATAGTGAAGCATGGCTCTTGACCAGCAGCTCTCAACCCTGAACTAGGATGGGAAAGATGCAGACAGTCTATAATGGCCCTTTTGATGACCCCTGCAGACTCGAGGTGAGCGAGTGATGGCAATGGAGCCACAATCTGCCTGGCCAGATGCAGAAGAGAGGACAGAAGTGTGACAGACTTGTGTGCGATCTCCTTTGCTCCAGTGCAACATAGATCACTGAGAGGCTGAACTGGACTCTGATACTGTAGGCAAGGATCCATTGGGTATGACACATTTGGCATGAATAAAATTGCCTCATAAAATACTTCTTAGATCATCAAGAACCCTCAGGAGGGAATTGAAGGAGAGGAAAGTTCAGACAATTGGTGGCAAGATCCCTGCTTATATCTTGGAAGCAAAAGAAGACAGGGGAGAGAGACCACCAAGGGGCAAAAGGTCTAAAATGGAAGTAAACCAAAGGTGTCCTAGATCATGGAGCATTGGTTCCACTTTCTGAAGGAACACATGAGCTGGACCACATCCATCTCTCTGGGAGAGCAACCAATATTCTGGATAACAAATGATGTAGAGCAGTTAAGAAGGCTTTAACTGGACATCTTTGGGGAACAATATTTAAGAGAGTAAACAGAAGATGTAGGTGCCACCATAAACTACTGACTCTTGGCAGCACAAATGTTTAAAAGCAAACTTGGAAGCCTGGGCAGTAAATGACAGGAGGTAGAAATAGCCACCAATGACAAAAAAAGAGAGCAGCTTGGTATTTCTGAAACCTCATGGGAAGTTTCACCCCACGAGTAGGCTGTTGGTTGGACTGTCTGTTGGAAAAGATGCTATTGCCTTCTTTAGTGTTGCTGGCTTTTTGGAGGGGCAGGAGATGAAGTGCCCACTCTCTTAGAGATCCTGGGAGGGCACTTGAAGAGCAACACAGCTCAGATACTGTGCTCTCAGCCCTCCAACTGCAGACATGCTGGGGAGCACAAAGTGATGGTGCCTGAGACAATGGGAGCCTGCTCTGGGGGGTGCAAGCAGTGAGAGAGATTGGGTCTGGTGCTGTTGAAGCCCTGGGCACTGCTGGAGCTGTCAGGGGATGGCAGGCTGGCACAGCCAGAGTCCTCATGTGCTGGTCCTGCACTGACAGATAAAGATGGATTCATCGCTGAGTTGCAGATTGATGGCTGCTGTCAGCTGGTGGCCTGCCTCACCAGCCAGAGAAGGGAAGCAGACTCTATACCCCATCCTTTTAAAGGCTTTTTGCCTCAGGATATGATTTATTGTTAGAAAACAAAGGATGTTTAAGAGAAAAAAGCCAACACAAAATAAAACATCTCAATTGATGAAAGCTGTCTTTTTTCCTCAGTGGCTTTCCCCCCTCTTCTTGAGGCTGGGAGCAGAGGAGGGATACATCCTCCCCTTCAAATAACCCAAAACCAGCTTCCTTTGCCTTTTAGGTATGCAAGTCTCCAGTCCCATGATGGGCAGGGACTCCACAACCTATTCCCAGGCCGTCTCCTTGCCAGCAAGCATGACAGTATGTGCAAACACAGAAAAGCTCTGACCAGTACTATTTATACATAATGAGGGACCAGGTTTTTAAAAGCACAAAGGTGCTCAGCTCCAGCCTCTGGTTCTGGAAAAAAGAACAACTTCTCTGCACTGAAAATAATTAAGAATAAAATTAAGGAGTCAAAGGAATTATTGAAGCAAAATTGAATGGAGGGCAACTGGGGTGAGCTGAAGGCTGTAGGATGTGTGTAGGCTGTGAGATGCTGTAGGATAACTGATTCTTGAAGCCTCAATGATGTTTTGCACAAGCAAGCTTGGCAAAAAGAGAAGGTGGAAGCAGCAGTATTGTAGATTTAGCATCTTGCACACAGGATGTTAGGGGCTGAAAGGGACCTCTGAAGATCATCGAGTCCAACCCCCTGACAGAGCAGGACCATAATCTAGTGCAGGTCACACAGAATCACATCCAGATAAGGCTTGAAAGTCTTCAGAGAAGGAGACTCCACAACCGGAGCCTGTTCCGGTGCTCTGTGACCCTTACAGTAAAGAAGTTCTTCCTCATGTTGAGGTGTAACTTCCTGTGCTGTAGTTTACATCCATTGCCCCTTGCCCTGTCACAGGGCACAAGTGAGCAGAGGCTGTCCCTGTCCCTTTCTTCCTGACCCCCAGCCCTCAGATATTCATATGCATTTCTTAGATCCCCTCTCCAAACTAAACAGTCCCAGGTCTCTCAGCCTTTTCTCATCAGGCAGTGCTCCAGTCCCTTGGTCATCCTGGTAGCCCTCTGTTGGACTCTCTCAAGTAGATTCCTGTCCCTCCTGAACTGGGGAGCCCAGAACTGGATGCAATATTTATACACACACACACATATACTTAGATAAATAGGGACATGAATATGTGTCACTGATGTGTGTGCACATTAATGGTGGATGTTAATGGTAAACAAAAAAGAAGGAATCTGTTAGTGGTAAGTAGAGATGGATGAGAACATGCAGGCACCTGGGCAAAAAAAGCTAAAGGCAGGAGAGAAAAAGCTCTGGCCATGAGAGATTATAACAACAACAACTGGGATGCATCAAGACAAATGTGTCCAGCAGGTCTAAGGAGGTTCTTCTCCCCCTCTACTCTGCCTCAGTGAGATCACACTTGGAATACTGTGTCCAATTTTGAGGTTCCCAGTTCAAGAGAGACAGGGACCTGCTGGAGAGACTCCAGTAAGCCACGAGGATGATTGGGGGACTTGAACATCTCCCCTACGGAGAGGGACTGAGAGCCCTGGGGCTGTTTAGTCTGGAGAAGAGAAGACTGAGTGGAGATTTGATCAATATGTACAAATATCTGAGGGGTGGTGTCAAGTGGATAGGGCAAATCTTTTTCTGGGGGTCAGCAGCAAGAAGACAAGGAGCAACAGCTACAAACTGGAACACAGCAGGTTTCACCTCAACATGAGGAGAAACTTCTTTACAGTGAGGGTGACAAAGCACTGGAACAGGCTGCCCAGAGGGGTTGTGGAGTCTCCTTCTCTGAAGACTTTCAAATACTGCCTGGGTGCATTCCTGTGTGAACTATCCTAGGGAAACCTTCCCTGGCAGGGGGGTTGGACTTGATGATATCTGGAGGTCTCTTCCAACCTCTAAGGTTCTGTGATTCTGTAATACCAATTTGTTAAATGTATCAAGAAAAAACAAATCCTATAATGCGATAATGGGAAAATATTCAGCCTGTGTGTAGGAGAGACAAAGTTAAATAACTTCTCTTTTTCTTTCCAGGCTAAGAGGGATGGCACATCCATACTTTCCGGAGATAATGCGACACTTTGTATTTCACCGGTGACGAAGCCAAACGCTAAACAGCAGTGATTAAAGTTAGACATTCTGCAGGATCAGATAACTTGCATCAAAGGATAAACAAATTGGCCTGAGAGCTCTCTGAGCCATTAGTGTTGACTTTTAAACAGATCTGGGAACTCTGGGGAAGTTCCAGAGGACTAGGGGAAAAATCTAACACCAGACTAATAAGGCAGTAAATAAGATGGCCCATGAAAACCAGCAGTGTTTGGCAGGACATGGATCCAGAAAGACATCATAAGAAAAAGCTTTATGAAACACAGTCCATATGGACTGACAGTGGGTCACATAATTAACGTCAATCAGCTGTGAGTTGCAGAAAAGAGAGCCTTTTCACTCCTTGTGATGGGATAATGACCCTAACTGGCACGGTGGTCATCCACCACCATTTGGGTGTCTGCATGGTGCTTGGCTTCCCCATAAAAAAAGGCAAAAAAACATCGCAGTACACAGGCAGTGCAGTTGGGATTGGTTTCATGGCTCTGTAACTGAGTTAGATGGAAAGCTGGAGATGTCTGCTGGGGTTGGTCCTTATGGCACTTTGCAGGGGAGGAGGAGAAATGAGCAGTCAGAAGTGGGATATAGCTCTACATGACCAGACAGATCACTTGTGCTCTGTCTATCCTAACCATTTCTTGTGTCTCTATCCCCAGCTCCTGCAGGGTAGGGAGTTACTGTGATGCACCAACATTCCCATCTGGGTCTCCTCTGCCTGCAAACTGAGACTCTGGGGTTGCTGGTACATACCCAATCTGGAGTTGGAACACAGCCAAAGCATGTCTCCAGATCTAAGATTTGGGAAGCATTCTGGGATAACCTCATCTAGACACAGCTTGGGTCCCTTGGCCAGGAGGACTCCCCTCCCTGTCTTAAGCCAGCTGCATGCAGGGTCATCTGTAGCTTAACGTTTTGACCATCTGGCACCCCAGCAGGTCAATCCAGATCTTCAGAGCAACGTAGCTCCCTGCAGCCTCTCAGACTGGTAAGGAACAAGATCCATCAGGCAGAGCAAAGGTGCAAGTGGCAGCATGTGCCCCCAGGGCTGCTCCACAGCTCAAAGCCAGCTGTTCCCAGTCATACCCGGTTACTGTTTCAAGTCGTGATAATGATCATCTCCATTTCAGTTTGTCTACTCCCTTCAGCCAAGTTTCCACAACAGTGGTATTTACAATCAGATGCTTGCACCCAGAAGTATAGGCTGAAATGTCAGGATGAGTGCTCATGGAAGCTGAAAGCCCCATTCTTCCAGCCATGTTGTTTTCAACCTGTTATGTGTTTTTGGAGTCCTGAATCTTTTTCTTAAGTGTTAGAAATTTCTTATCTGTATATAAGTGCTGAGCACATAGGAACATTATTTCCTCATTCATTGTAGGAGTATACTGCAGTTTCTTGACCAGGTGGTGGGGCATAGACCACAGCTTTGGTTTAAAAAAGGGAATTACTGATTCTGCAGGTCATGGAGAAGGTGAGGCTAGGAAACAGCTCAGGTTGTACATGGTAGCTTTGAGCCTAGAAGCTTTCAGCTTGTAGAAACATCACTGCATGCATGGCTGGGGCATACCTGCCCACCTGAGGGGGAGCAAATTCAAGTGGAAAGTTGGGTAGAATTATAGAATCAGTCAGGGTTGGAAGGGACCACAAGGATCATCTAGTTCCAAGCCCCCTGCCATAGGCAAGGACACCCTACCCTAGATCAGGCTGCCCACAGCCTCATCCAGCCTGGCCTTAAACACCTCCAGGGATGGGGCCTCAACCACCTCCCTGGGCAACCCATTCCAGGCTCTCACCACTCTCACAGTGAAGAACTTTCTCGTGTCCAGTCTGAACCTCCCCACCTCCAGCTTTGCTCCATTCCCCCTAGTCCTGTCACTCCCTGATATCCTAAAAAGTCCCTCCCCAGCTTTTTTGTAGGCCCCCTGCAGATACTGAAAGGCCACAATAAGGTCACCTCAGAGCCTCCTCTTCTGCAATCTGGACAGCCCCAACTCTTTCAGTCTGTCCTTATAGCAGAGCTGCTCCAGCCCTCTGATCATCCTCATGGCCCTTCTCTGGACNGGACTTTGCACTTGGTCTTGTTGAGCCTCATGAGTTGGCTTGTGCCCACCTCTCCAGCCTGTCCAGGTCCCTCTGGATGGCATCCCTGCCCTCCAGCCTGTCTGCTGCACCACACAGCTTGGTGTCATCAGCAAACTTGCTGAGGGTACACTCAATGCCAGAAAGGCAGAAAGTAACTAATCCACTACAGAATCTCTCTGGGGATGATCTTACTTCCCCAGGGAATGGCCTGACCTGAACCAGTGCCATTTGTGCGGGCCAGTGGCTATGACCATCCAGCTCTGTGGCACATTTGTGGAGTCAGCAGGACATGAAATCACATTCCTTTTCCCTTGACAATCTGTGTGCTCCATAACTCAGGAATGCAAACTGCCACATGTTTGACTGAAAAATGATCGTCCTGAGGAAGGCAACAGGTCTATCATACTAAAGGAAGGGAACAGCTCAAAGCATGACATGCAGAAATGACACCTCAGGGCTTCAAATTTGTTCCCCATCAATGCAGAGGAAGAAAACTGACCTACACACCGTTGAGGTTGACAGGTCTTAAATTTAATCCTCTCTAAAGGCAAGACATGACCTTGTTCCCGTGCACTGTAAGGCTGCAGATGTTTTACCCATTGGCTTTCCCTGCCTCTGCCCACCTTGCAAACCTCTCCAGAGCAGAGAGCTATTCCTGTCTGTGCACCAACTGGATATCAGTTAGGACCATCCAGACCAAAACCCAGCCGTTGCCAGAGGGTGACATCTTTTCTTGGGACTCAGCTGCTGAGGCTTTCCTGCCCAGCAACCACAGAGGGATGCTGAAGTACCTCCACCAAACCCCTTAGAAGAGGTACGCCTAAGCTGGACTTCTCCAGAGCTCTCCTTCCCTCTCTCAGCCTTCCTCAAGGCAGGCACATTTCTTCCCATTTATCTTTCTGGAGCTCCAGACTGGGGGGTTTTAGGATGATTTGTCTGCTGTTGTTGCTTTTGCCTTCCCCCCCCACCTCTTTGTTACATATTATCAGGCAATTCTAATTTTGGACCCTGGCATCTGCAGCCAAAACTAGGCTCTTGGTCTGCTCAGAGCCATGTTGAGGGGGTCTGACCCTCATGACCCCAGGGGCCTTTTGCTAGTAGCCGGTATGATGCTCTGGGGACCAGCAGGAGTGAGACATGGCTGATGGTCCCATGGGGCCCCACAGTTACTGCAGTCACAAAGGCTACCTGGATCACACTTCAGCAGCAGATGCTGGAATAACCACAAGGGTTTTGTTTTACTGGTAGAGGCAAAGCCCTGAAGAAGAAAGGTCCTGCCAAGTCAGTAGAACACATCTGTCTTCCCAGTGAAGTGAACAAAAAGGGGCTTCAGGTAGATAGATTTAACATCTATCTACCACCAAACGAAGTATTTTGGTTTGGCTGTCTTCACTTCCCCATCTCCTCCTCCATTCTCCTGTTGCAGCTATTTGGATTTAGGATCTACTGGATCCAACCCAAAGCCACAGAGGGGTCCAGTCCACTTGAATTAGTACTTCCCAGCAGACAAAATCTGTATCTGAGAACTTGTGTGTGCTTTTAGGTTCAATCTTTTCCCCTATCATGAATTCCCTTTTTTGACCTTGGGCCAAAATACTTGAGCTCTGCGGGCCCTTTGTTTATTTGCACAAGATGCTCTTCTCTTTTAGCACTGATTGTTCATTGAGGCAAGGACTATATTTAAGCCATACCCTGTGTTTATGCAGTTGGCTGATGTGTTGTTGTGAAACCCTTGATTGAGGCCCATTAGAAGATGGAGAGTTCTCGAGGCAGATGGACTTTGAGCTTCATCTATCTGCCAAGCTCCCACCAGCCTCTGCTATTTTGGAGGCTCATGATCCAACTGACTCCGGGTGCTGTCACGAGGATAGAGGAAGGCCTGTCTGCTCATTCAAAGGACCCTTCTTGCCAAGCCTGCAGGCAGTGCTGCTTCTCAGTAAAATGGTTGTAATGATGTTTTAACATGAGCAAAAAGGAAAAATAAATAAAGAAACAGACCTCCCTAAACCTCGTTCAAAGGGCTGGTGGAAGTGGAGTCATGGAATCTTCTGAAAAACACAAAACAAAACACAGCTTGAGGCAGAAACTCAGCATGGAAAATTGGAGCCCGGTTAAAGTTTGGGAAAACTGTAAGTGGAGAAACTTCTCTTCTGTTTCATTCCAATCCTAAAAAGCTGCCTGATGTCTCCGCTCCACTGCGAGGAGCAAGTAGGTATGTGGTGAGTACTCACTTTGGGGCACAGCTGAAAGGTATTTGCATTCATCATGGGGACGATGATACAAGAGCCTTGGTGAACAGAAGAGCATTTGGGGTTGGAGACCCCATGGAAGAAGCAGGAAGTGAAGAAACACAAAGTCCAGACCCCAGTTCAGGCACTCAATCCAAAGGAAATGTCAGGATTCACTTTTCTGTCTCACTCTGGACTTTTCTACACACATGAACTAAGCAAAGGGCCTTCCTACCTTCCTGAGGCTGGTTTGCAGAGCTGGTAGGCAGGTGGGGTGAGAGGAGGCTTCAAATATGGCCACAGCCCCACATGCCTCTGTATGCAAAATACACCCTCTGTCCTCCAGCATGTCAAGAGGGAGCATTGGGGTGGTAAGGATGGTGGCAGAAGACCAGGAGGAAATGTGGCTTTTATCTATAGGGAGATGGAGGGAACAAATAATTTTTCCTGTTAGGATCTCTGCCTGGCATCACTGTGTGCTCATGGTGAGCAGCAAGGACTGTGAGTCATGATGCAGGGCTGGCACTAGCAGGACTGCCTGCTTGCCCCGGGCCAGCCTAGCCACGTCCTTCTTTCTCCATCTGGGACATCCCCATCTGATGACTCAGAGGCCCTCAGGAATGAGTGTCTGAGACACTTCCCTTTGGCCATCTGGGGAGCATCCTTTCCCTGAGAATCATCCTCCTGAGGCTGAAGCCTCTTCACCTTCTCCTGCCATTGGTGGGTCTCAGCAGCTCTGCTTCAGACACATTCACATGTGGCATCCCTCTGATTGTGGTCCCCATGGCTGTGTCCATCACCCTGATGACAGAATCAGAGAATCACAGGATTAATCAGGTTGGAAAAGACCTTCAAGATCATCAAGTCCAACCTATCACCCAACATTATCTAATCAACTAAACCATAGCACCAAGTGCCACATCCAGTCTCTTTTAAAACATTTCCAGGGATGGTGACTCCACCACCTCCCCGCGCAGCCCATTCCAATGCCAATCACTCTTTCTGTGAAGAACTTCTTCCTAACATCCAACCTATACCTCTCCTGGCACAGCTTGAGACTGTCCCTTCATTCAGTCACTGTTGCCTGGGAGAAGAGATCAACCCCCACCTGGCCACAACTTCCTTTCAGATAGTTGTAGAGAGCAATGAGCCTCCTCTTCTCCAGGCTGAACAACCCCAGCTCCCTCAGCCACTCCCCACAGGGCTGTCCTACAGCCCCCACACCAGCCTTGTTACCCTGCTCTGGACATTGTCAGGCATGCAATTAGACTTCTCCTTTCACTACCTCAAAATTGGGCTGGGGTTGGGTCATGGGAAGACAGTAGGCAGAAACAACTGCATGTGGTCACGGGATATCTCAATGCTCAAAAACAAGGAGCAATGGGGGCCTCAATATTACCTGAGCTGAGGAGGCTGAAGTGACTGAAAGGGTATGGCTTCTCTTGATGAATACACCAATAGATTGGAGGAAATGGCCAGCAGGACAATCTCTCACTGCAAGGGGCCAAAATGGTGTTCCTGTAACACTTGGTAGATGTCGTTTCATGTACCACTTAGGTTCATGTCTCGTGTTCAGTTAAATCTGAACCGGAGCCAGTACATTGCCATTTGAGCTGTGGCACATGAAGATGAAAATCAACTATCCATCTCCTGGGAATAACAAGCTTCTGGGGGTGGGGGGTGGATAGGGGGTGGTAGTAGTGTGGGAATTAGGAGCATTTTTTACAGTCTTGCCTTTTCTTAGGTACCATGGTCCAGCTCCACAAAGCTATGATGGAAGTCTGTCTCCTGTGGGAGACTTTATGGACCCCTTGATCCTAGAATGAGGTCTTTCTTCATTTTCTTTTTGTTTGCTTAGGACATTTATTCAGCATTGTCCAGACCAGGAAACGCCCAGCCAGGAGGACTGAGCCCTTTCTTGACTGAAGCATAATTTAGCCTCAGGTACTGCCTGGCTGATGTGAACACAGTGTAGTCTGACTGCAGACATACCAGAAGCAGTCTGCTGTACCTGGTCTGGATGAAAAGGGGACAGACTGCCAGCTAGAATTCCTGGACAGACACAGTGTGGTTAGAGTAGTCTTGATTTTTAGATGGCAATGGTATAAAGTGTGTGTAAAGCAGACAGACTGGTGCTAAAGTACTTACTGGGAACATTAATAAACCATGGACCACCCTTTCTCATCATCTGATGTGGTTCTGTCTATAGGCAAGATATGTAAAAACAATTTAAAATTAATTTAGCTTTTAAACCTTTTAAAAACATATAAAACCCCCAACCTTTTGATATAGGATTGGGCTGTTTTTCCAAGTGGGAAAATGTTCACATCAGGATTGATTTAATTTTTTCCCCCTTTTAAAATCATAAACAGCCCTGGTACAAGGAACAGTAGCTGTTATTGATTAAAAGTTCATTTGCCCTGTCTTTGCTGATGATTGATACTTGGGAAGGAGGGATAGAAGAAGGGAAGGGTGTTGTACTTTGGAGAGAAAAAGAAAATGGGTCACATATTACCTGCATCTTAGAATAATGTTAGTATTGGAAGGGGGACAGGTTGTGAATAATAATTGTTTTAAGGTTCAGTAGATTCTGATCCTCCTTGCCTGTGTTTTAACATGCTGGGTACACCCTATGCTGCAGGAGGGGTGTGAGGCAATTGCATTTCCAAACAGGGGTCTTATGGCCCATTGAAGAAAAGCACAGAATCACAGAATCACAAAATTATCAGGGCTGGAAGGGACCTAAAAGTTCATCTAATTCCAAACTCCTGCCATGGGCAGGAGTGCCTCACATTAGCTCAGGTTCTCAGAGCCATATCCAGCCTGGCCTTAAAAACATCTAGAGATGAGGCTTCCATCACCTCCTTGGACAACCTGTGTCTCACCATCCTCATGGTGAAGAACTTCTTCCTAACAGCCAATCTGAATTTACCCACTTCTAGTTTTGCTCCATTCCCTCTAGTCCTATCACTACCTGACATACTAAAAAGTCCCTCATCAGCTTTCTTGTAGCCCCCTTCAGATACTGGAAGGCCACAATAAGATCTCCTCAGAGCCTTCTCTTCTTCAGACTGAACAGCCTCAACTCTCTCAGTCTATCTCCATAGCAGCGAAACTCCATCCCTCTGATCATCCTCGTGGCCCTTCTCTGGATGCATTCCAGCATGTCTAAATCTTTCTTGTAACAGGGGCTGCAGAACTGGATGCAGCACTTCAAGTATGATCTCACCAGAGTGGTGCAGAGAGGGAGAATCACCTCACTCACCCTGCTGGCCACACTTCTCTTGATGCAGCCCAGGATACAGTTGGATTTGTAGGCTGCAAGCACACATTGACAGCTCACGTTGAGCTTCTTGTCCACCAGCATCCCCAGGTCCTCTTCTTCCACTGATTAGCACCGTGCCATTCCCAGTGGATGGCTATAAAGGCTCCTTCTGTGACCACATGCTGAGCTGCTGAGAGGTCAGGGAGCACAGGAGGTGCCACAGCACCACGGGATGCTCAGGAGATGGCACATTCTTCCTGACACATCTGAATTTTAATTGGGCTCTCAGTCTGGTGTGTGATGAACTGCCACAAGCTAGGGGCACAGGACATGGGCTGATGCCATGGCCCTGTCCTGAGCTACAGCTGAGATGGGCTGTGGAGAGGATTGTGTCATTGGTTCCTTACCCCAGGCACAGTGGGCATGGGTGGACTCTTTGCCCTGGGTGCTGCTCTGCGTGTGACAAGCTGGCAGCTCACAGGCTCTATAAAATCTCTGGTCTTCTAGAAATCTCTGGTTTCAGACAGTTCACATGGAAACCACGTCAGGATGTCAGAGATGGAGGACCCATTCACTCTAGGGCCTTCAAAGGGCTTAGACTCAATGGGGCATGAAGGGTAGATTCAGAAAAGGTGAAAGATACCCCCTCCTTGGAGTTGTTCAAGGGCAAGTTGGACAAGGGGGGTCTGGATGATCTTTAAAGTCCCTTCCAACTCAAACCATTCTACGATTCTGTGAAATTCTGTGAACTCTTCTCCATTCCCCAAATTGTTGAACTGGGAGAGAGGGTAAAAGGGGATACATTTCGCTTAGACATTTTCAAAGCAAAATGTTTCTGAGGTTTTTTTTCCCCTTGGCTCAGTCTTTGGTTTCAGGACCTCCTTCAGTTTCAATAAGAAAAAAAGAAGTAAAATTCTTAAATATTTAAAACATCTGTCAAAACAACAACTTCTCAGTAGAACTGAAATCTGTTTTTTTCCAAGACTTTTATAATTTGCTGAAAGTATTTGTGACAAATTTTCTTCCTAGCTTGTTGCCAGTGTGAAATGCCCATGGACTGGGCAGGGACTGAGCACACCTTGATTTGCAGAGTGCTTGGGTGCCTGTGCCCAGTGCTTCTCTGAAGGTCTCTTAATATGTGAAGAAACTATGTCAGAACCAAAAAACCCCAACCAAACAATGGATTTGCCAGTCAAAGAGAACCAGGGCTGTGCCACGTGTACTTTCAGTGTGATTTAATGCAAGTTTATTACAGGATCACAGGATGTTAGGGATTGGAAGTGACCTCTAGAGATCTTTGAGTCCAATCTCCCCTGCTAGAGCAGGACCATAGAATCTAGCTCAGGTCACACAGGAAAGCACCCAGACAGGTCTTGAAAGTCTCCAGAGAAGGAGACTCCACAACCTCTCTGGTCAGCCTGTTCCAGTGCTCCATGACCCTTACAGTAAAAAAGTTCTTCCTCATGTTGTGATGGAACTTTTTGTGCTGTCATTTATAACTGTTACCTCTTGAGTGAATTATAAATGGAGATGTGGTGCACTGGGAAGGTGAATCACATCTCCATCAGAATATACCTACCCTATGTTTGGTGAGGTTGCATCTGGAATACTGTGTCTAGTTTTGGGCCTCTTGGTTCAAAGACCTCAGGGAACTGCTTGAAAGAGTCCAGCACAGATCCACAAAGATGATGAAGTGAGTGGAACATCTGCCTTATGAGGAGACACTGAGGGAGCTGGGGCTCTTTAGCTTGGAGAGGAGGAGACTGAGAGGTGATCTCATTAATGTTTATAGATATATAAAGGGTGAGTGCCAAGAGGATGGAACCAGCCTCTGCTCTGTGATGCCCAATGACAGGACAAGAGGCAATGGGTGGGAGTTCAGGCATAGGAAGTTCTGTGGAGACATGAGGAAAACTTTTTTCACTGTGAGGGTGACAGAACACTGGAACAGGCTGCCCAGGGGGGTTGTGGAGTCTCCCTTTGTGGCGATATTCAAAACCTTCCTGGACATGTTCCTGTATGATCTGCTGTAGGTGATCCTGCTATGGCAAAGGGGTTGGACTGGATGATCTCTGAGGTCCCCTCCAGCCCCTGACCTTTTGTGATTCTGTGTGAAGTTAAAGACATCACGGAGTTGTTGCTGTCTCAAGTGACTGTGCCCATCCTGGGGGTTGTGTTTAAGGGTGATAAGGAAAATGTCCTGCTTTCTCATCTGGCAGCAGAGATTAGATCCCCATGGGGGGATGATATTTGGGGAGACAGCTCTAGGATGACCTTGCCTTGTATTAGCCATCTAATGCACTCTTCATTAGCACTGATTTACACCTCAGCACAATGAAATTTGATCATATGCTCATAAGCTCATTACAAACAGCGAGTAGCCCGGAGGGAGGCTTTCACCTAAAAGGGCAGAGTTAAGGGTCTCATAGCCCTAGGCTAAGGTAACTTTGACTTAAGGTGATTCATTACACATTCTCTAAAAATTATTATGTCCCTAAGGCAGAGGCATCTGGCATTTTATTGTGTTTCCCTGCTTTCTGAACTGATTGGAAAGGAGAAGAGAAGAAGGGGAAGGCGCTCCCCTGATACATGTGGATGGTTTCCGGCCTGCTACCTGTGTAAGGGCAGGCTTCTTTAAATCCTCCTGCTTTTACTGCTGGCTTTCCCTGTGCCCTGGCTACTCCTCCCTTATCCTGGGAACCCCATCCTGCTCTTCCTGAAACATTTTGCAATGACAAGAAGCAGAAATCCATCTGAGCTGCAGATCGAGAGCCAGAGTCCCTCCAAGGACCAGGTCTGCCATCACCCCAGTGGTACCAGTTGAGGGGGCAGATCATCTGCCATTAAAATTGGTTATCAAGAGCAACACAGCCATGTTCATTTATGGGAGTTTGACCACATCAGTTCACAAGCCTGAACCTCTTCCAGTTCAGATGAAGCAAAATCCCAGCCCACAAGAGTCCAGGGTCTGATTCTCCAGGGATCAATATGCTGTTGAATATCTTAATTAATGATTTAGATATTGGAATTAAGAGCACCCTGATGAAGTTTGCTATGATACAAAAATAAATGGGGAAGTTGACACTCCATAAGGGAGAGCCACTCTCCAGGAAGACCTTGACAAGCTGGTTAAGTGGGCAAGAAGGAACTATATGATGTTTAATAAGACCAAGTGTAGGGTCTCACATCTGGGAACACAAAACCCAGGAATGCAGCTCAGACTGGGAGCCACCTGGCTTGACAGCTGCAATGTGAAGAGGAACCTGGGGCCTTGGTGGACAAAAGACTCAGCATGAGTAAACAGTGTGCTGCAGTGGCAAAGAAAGCCAGCAGGTTGCTGAGTTGCATTAATAGGCAGGGATAAAGATGTCATTCTCCCATTCTACTCAGCATTGAGCAGGCTGCACCTGGAGTACTGTTAAGTTTTGGTCCCTGGTGTACAAGAAGGGTGAGGACAGAGTGGAAAGGGTCCAGAGAAGAGTCACACGAACAATCAGAGGACTGGAACATGAAGGAAGGCTGCGAAAACTAGGTTTGTTCAGCCTTGAGAAGAGAAGGTTTAGAAGACACCTCATAACCATGTACATAAAGGGTAGCTATCATGAGGAGGGAGACTCCCTTTTTACAGAGTCCATGGTAAAGACAAGGAGCAATGGGTACAAGTTGCTACTGCAGAGGTTGAGACTGGATGACAGAAAAAGTTTTTTCACCATTTGAACAGTTAGACATTGGAATAAACTCCCAAAGGAGGTGATGGGTTCCCCTACATCAGACAGTTTCATAGCCCAGCTTGACAGGATGCTAGGCCATCTCATTTCAACTATATTCTTAAACTGAAAGCTTGGACTAGGTGATCTTTGAGGTCCCTTCCAATCTGGTATTCTGTGAATCTATGATTTTTTTCAGAGGACAAGTTGGACTGAAAAGGCTTGGGAAGACCACTCCCCTCCATCTCATTAATGACTTGTGTTAATTACCACTAATCCTTTGCTTGGTGGCGTGAATCCCAGCAATTTTCACCCCACAACACTAGGACTGTGTTCACATTGCAACCTCCCTTTGCATCTCCAGATCGCATCCTTTGCATCCACCCACCAAGCCACTCCCAAAGATGGAGCAAAGCAAGGAGGAGAGATCCCAGCTGGCAGAGAAGTCTCCATCCTACAGGCAGGCATGGGACCCGGGCAGGGGTGACAGGAAACAAGTGACAGAGGTGAGACATCCACTCTGCTGGGCATTGCCTCTTCACTGCTCCCTGCTGCAGGGGCTGGTGCCATCACCCCCACAGCTGCCTCCCTCCTCCCTCTCTGGAAGAGATGGAGTTTCAGGCTTTGCAGCACATACACCCGTGCCAAATCCCTTCTCCAATGCAGGCGTTCCTAATCATGCATAAATACAGCAGTGGATATAGCCGTCTGTGTTGCTCCAAAGAGAGCCTTTGATCCTGGATTGAGAGCTCATGTTTCAGGTGTTTGGGCAAATCAAAAGTACAAAATAGAAACTCCAAATTGCCTTGTAATTTTTAAGAGGCAGATCAGGAAGACACTGTTCGCTGGATGGGGAACAGATGTCCCTTCACTGACTCCCACTGCTGTCCGGAGCTGGGAGGCAGCACAGCTCCTCTTCCCGAGGATGCTTGCAATCCTGAGTTTGGGAGACTTGTCTCAGAGCTTTATGACTCCTCTCTGGGGACAGGGCAAGTCTCTCTGTCTATCCAAGCACCAGCTTTGGTTCAGAGATACCTCTGCCCTCCTGCTCTTATTAGCCTATGTTTTTTGGGGATTGCAGCCTGTGGGTTACAATCAAGGAAATCAAGGCAGGCCCTTGTCCCATGATCTTCACCAGAGAATCAAGTCCACCCAGGGAGAAAATCATCTCTCTGCAAAGCAGGTGGGGTTGGCAGCAGGGTGGTCCCAGGGCCAGACACCAGGGAGAGGCTGGTAGGATGCTATAAAAAAAGAGAGAGCAGAGTTTGCCTTCATTTAGGTACAGCAGTGGTGGGAGTTGGAGGTGGACAGAGTTGGGAGTGCTGCAGCCAGCCTTGCCCAGGGAGGGGAGTAGAAATCTAGGGTGTGTGTGGGTTATTTCCAGTGTCACTCTGTGGGCTTTGCAGTCCTGAAAGAAGGTAGGATGTTAGAAAGGCTCTTGTTCAAAACTCCCCTCAACCAGTCAGGGAGGACACAGAGGGGACACCTACAGCAGGGGTGGTCCAGCGGTACCTTGATGATGCAGGTATGTGAAGTGGGAGTTCAATGAAGGGGACAGATGGCTGCATTAGAGGTGTATGGGGTGGTGTGCCTGGACCCTCTTACTGCTTGCTGATTTCCCCCCATGCCTGCACCAGTGACATGGCTTGTGACTGGATGGTGCCCCAGCACTGAGCTTGCCAAGCCCCCCTGGGGTGAGCCCTGAGGCTGCCAGAGCTGGGTGCTCTGGCAAGCATGGTGCCTAATTTCCTTTGCTTTGCTGCCTTGGCTGAATCTCCAAACACCTGTAAAGACACCTGAACTGGTACTCATTGCTGCCTGAGTCAGTGGAGGAGGTGAGCAGGAGCATTGAGGTTAGGGCACAGTCTGTGAGTCACAGCTGCTGGAGCTGCTAGGGCAGCAGCTGGGTGCCAAGATGCTTTCTGAAAGAAAAGAGAAAAAAAACTGTCTGGCTTTGACAGGAAACCTGACCAGAGCCAGGCCAAGAGACTGCTTATGGGAGGGGACAGTTGTGTGCTTCTCTTGAAGGCTGGTGACCAAAGGAGGTCTTGATGCTTTGACAGTCCAGAGCTGCATTGGTGTTGATGTGGGAAAAAGCATCCTTTTCCTCTTCCTCTGTACTGCTGCTGCCTTGGGTAGGTGGATGCATAAGGACCTGCTCCACCCATGGGACTGGCCCTTCACCAGACAGCATAAGCTAATATGTTGGAGATAAATGGATGTGGGGGAGATTCTCCAACAGCAGTGATTATTTTTATCCCTTTGCTTGATGCTTTTGGATGTGCCATGGGAAGCCCAGGTAACTACACGAGACACAATAAGCACTGAGTAACCCAACATGGAGCAGTGGTGCCTGAAGGCAGGGACTGGCCTCACTGGTACCAGGGCTGATGATGTAGAGTGATGTGAAGGTCGATGTGGATGTGGTTCAGGACCAAGCAATGGGCTGGAGTGCTGGAGCTAGGGTGTGGACGGGATGAACCAGCTCCTGGGACTGGTGTTTGCTCTGGGAGAACTGGTGCAGCACCAGCATCTCCGGACTGGCTTTAAGGATGTGCTAGGAAGCCAAGGATGAAGGGAGTGTCTCAAAGCATTCCTGATTATATCAAAAGGTTTAGATAGGCTGGAGAGGAGCACCATCAGCCTTATCCCCAGTGTTGTGCCCACTGTTTGGTGCATCAGGGCATTTGGGTCCATCTTGCTGGACCATGGCAAAGTCCTCACCATGGGGAGTCTCTGAAACCCACCAGTACAGCTGTCACGTTGTCTACAGCTCACAGAGCATGGGACAGATCTGCTCATGCTTTGGCCTTTAGCATCTGTGATTTGTGCTCTGGGCAGAAGGCCTGTCACTGAGAGCACAGCTTGGCCACGATCCCTGTGCTGGGAGCAGACCGAGCGTCTCAGCCGTGCCGAGCCTGACCTCAGGCTGACGGATGCCAGCTCCAGCACTGTGTTTGTGAGCCTTTGGTGCCGTGTTCCCCTAAAGCCTCCTGAGCATGGGGAGGGGGTGCAGGATGTGATGGGACAGCTGCTGTGAATTAGTCCCCTCTGCTAAATTGCTTCTGAGCCCTCCCCTTTCCCGACAGGAAAGCTGCAAACCCCTCTGAGTTTATGATCTGTGAGTTCATGCAGCCTCCATTAATTTTATGAGTAGATTTTTCTATATCTACTCTCATATATCAGCCATGGGAGCTGGAGGTGATGGCTGCGGGGGAGCATGACGTAAACCCATTCTGGTACATGCCCTCCCTCCCAACAGTGATGTGTGAGCATCAGCTCTGCCCCTGCCACTCTTCCCACCTTCTGCTGATGCAGGGAAGCTTTGGGGCTCCCCAAGCAGAAAGGAACATTTTTAAAGTCTTTGTGGAGGAATAGCAGATAATTGCCTGAGGAACCCTGGGAAGAAACAGTTTGTGCTATGGGGTGAGGATTGTCCTCTCTGGTATCTCATCCTACATCCTATGGAGACATCCGTCCCTTATCTAGATCAGGATGAGAAAGGGAAAAATACTATAAATTACTCTGAAAACAATGGATTTGGGAATACAAAAGGCTCCAAGTCCTAGAGCAGACTGCTGAGCTAAGCCTCCTCTGAGCAGGGCCAACTTCTGGCCAATGAAAGTGATGTGACTTGTCCCCACCGTATGTACAGTTTTAAAGATACAGTGGGAGGCTATAATGATGTGTTGAGTGCGGGAGATGTGAGCTGGGGAGCTGTGGTAGCTAGATGGGTGACACAGGCTGGTTTATCTTAGAAAAGCTCAGGATCCTTCCCTAATGAATAATGAGAAGGAGTTGGGAAAATGTCCTTTTTCTGCTTTAATTTGCCCAGCCTGGGCAGTGCGGGTGCTTCTGGTATGCAGAGTGTTAACCATCCCAGAGCCCTTGGGGAACATGAGCTGCACTGGCAGAATGAAAGTGGGACATAAGCCCCCAAACCTCCCTATAAACTTGCTGAATAATTGTCAGCATTGCACTTGCTATGAAACCTAAGAAGGAGCTAAGTCCTCAAAGAGAGGAGAACTTTGGTAGGAGGGTGCAAGGGAGCCTGTTGGGAACCCTGGCTGTATTTCAGGCTCAGATTCTCTTTTCCTTTCTCCTGTGGACCAGCTGCTTGTGTGGCTGCAGCCCAGGTGGGACTTGTTCCCCATCCCTTGGGAGGATCAGCTGGAGGTGCGGATGTGAGGACCACAATGTGGGACCTGTGCCCTAGGAATTGCCAAGAAATTCTTGTCTGAAGCTTTGATTCCTCAAGTCACTCCATGTCTGAGCAGGCTAATCCACCAGTAAATGCATTTTTAAGGGTTTTGGCAGTACTTTGTGCTTGCTGAGCTGTGCTGCACAGAGACTGTCTTTCCTTGGGGCTGCCAAGAGCTTGGGGTAGGCTGGGGCTAGGTTATGCAGTGGGGCAGGATATGGGGCTGCGTCTGCAGAGCTGGGAGAAGTTGTTTGGCTTTGCCCTGTGGTGTTTCCCATGCCAGCTTCAAGGCAGTGGAAAACCTTCTCCATGCCGTTTGAGTGGAGGGTGTGCAGCCAAGAGAGGCTTGGCTCTGCCTTGGAGACTTTTTTCCACCAGTACTTAGTTTTCCACTGATTATGAGGGCCACTTGAAGTGACATCTTTTGATCAGGTCATTCTTGGTGAACAAAACCTGACCATTTTTGTTCATCTTTCCAGTTGCTTTGTATCTATTTCCCAGCTGGCAGCACTTGGGAATTTTTTTCTGCAACTTTTTGGAAAGATTTTGGGGATTTTTTTTTTTCTTCCTTGGGATCAGCTTTACAGTGGAAAAAAAAAGAAAATAAAGAAATCCCATTTTCCATATACCTCTGTGCATTGAGTGACAAAGCACCCTCTCCCAGACCAACACTAACCAAACCACACCAAAAAATGAAGTTCTCAAAGAGAAAGAAGAAGGATCAGACCTCTTTCTTTCTTTCCCCCCACCCCTTCCTCTCTATATTCTGAGAAAGCATGTGAATTACCCTGCTCCCAGCTCTTCCCAGAACATCATAGTAACATTACAAATTTAGCCATAAAGCTGCGGTTGAGTTATAGTTATCGTTGTAAAACAATAATAACTATGCAGATACTTATTATGGTGCATTAAGTTACAATGATAGTAAATCTGTCATAAATAACCATGGCAACTCTCTTAGCCACGCAGTAGGGATTCTGCAGTGTGATTGATAAAATCTGCTGAACTCTGCTGTCCTACCCTCCGCAGAGCCCTTTTATTGGGGATGGTGATTAAATGATGCAAACCATATCTCCCCTGGCAGTCATTTGTTCTCTTTGCTTGCGTGGAGCCTCGAAGATGAGGCATTAAATGCTCCGTCACTTAACACATGGCACCAGTGATAATTGTGGACCCCGGGTGAGACTCGCCTTGCTGGCATAGGAGTTCACAGAATGTGCTCAGGCCAAAAGGAGTAGGGCAAAGGCTTGGTTTGGCTCACAGAGGGCTTTTCTGGGGGGATGGCTGGTGTTTGGCTGGGCTGTGAAGGATTTCTTGTATCTGTGCTGCTTTGGGCTGCTGGGGAGTGTTCTGGGGCTGGCTGCTGGCCAATGAGTGGTCCTGTGAGAGGGCTGGTATCTGCACTTGAAACCAGGGAGATGCCTCCCAAAACTGGACTTGGTCTGGATGATGCTGAGCTTTCCTTCAGCTCAGAGATGATTAATGGTGCTGGGCTGCCCAGACCAAAGATGGGAGCATGCTGGAGGCAGGTCAGTGGCTCTGGGCTGACTCAGGCTGTGGTCAGGCTTGAGCGCCCAATGAAGAGACTCAACATCACGCAGCTGCTGCTCTGACATGTTTTATGGCCCTGTGTTGTCTTACTCCTGGTTCTGTCCAGCCCTGCCACTGCCAGAACAACCCACAAGAAAGGCTGTTCTCTTGAATTCCTCTGACTTGTTTTGGGGTGAGGGAAGATCACAATTCTTTGCGTGCCTCTGGGAGCCAAACCACAGCAACTCCTTCCTAGTTTCCATTGACCTCATGGTCAATCTTATACAAACATGTGGGGACAATGCCAGAGTGGGCACTGGTTTGCTAGGCAGGGATGTGTGTAGAGGTATCAACAGCTTCCAGCACATGCTGGTCCACTCTGTCCAGGCTGTGACAGCACAGAGACACACTCACCTGCTGTCTCTCCCCCTCTGTCCCATGACAAAGTGGGACCATTTTTTATCCTAGAACAGGCTTTGGTTTTATCTTGTCTCCCAGGGAGTGTGTGGACTGCTGCTTTTTGAGGCTTATTTCAGATGGGCATGGTGGAGAGCTGCAGCTGGCAGGGATCATAGAATCACAGAATTGTCAGGGCTGGAAGGCACCTCAAGGATCATCTAGCTGCAACTCCCCTACCATGAGCAGATGTGGGAGATGTGTGAATTTTTGGGGTGGTGAGAGGCTGCCTTCACATAGGATAGAGGACTCCTGAGCCCAGCTGTGAGTAGAGAAGCCACAGGACTCTGCTGGGCTCTGCTTAAGCTGTGACATGGCTGACTATAGGCTCGAGGACACACATGCTGGCTGCTGTGCCCATGGATGATGTGGGCTGCCTGTAGCCAAAGACCCAGGGCTGTCACTGGGGAAGAGCTGGGCTCTAGAGCAGGCTCAGTCCTGTCCCCTCACTGTGCTGAGCTGGCTCTTGCTCCTTGTCCCCAGGCTCCTTCCTGCCAGTGCTGCCAAAAATGGGCATGTTTCTGCCTTTGTAATTTTTCCATTGTAATGTTTCAGGCTGGTTTAAGAAAAAAGACTAATAATTTATCACTGTAATAAGATTTTTTTGGCTGAAGAAAAGCCCATTAAGATCTTGCTGAGTATAGAAGCCCAAGTTTTGTTGTGAATGTTTGTATTTTCTAATTGCTTACAGATTACTTCAATTGTGTCAGTGTGCAGCTGGATTGTAAGTGCTAGCTGTGTTCTGCCCTGTTTGTTTACTGCCTGCTCCATGTAAGTCTGCCACAGCTGGGGGGAAAAGGCAAAGAATTTGTTTGGAAAGGAGAGAAGATGTTGGGATGTGCCAGCCTTACTGAGCTGCAGTGGTCCTTCAGGATGCTTGCTGTGTTTGCTCTTTCTTAACCGCCCTCTTTGTCCAAGGCAGGGACTGTCCAGGATCTGCTGACATCTGATATAGGTCAGTGAAACTGCAGTGGAATGAGGCAAGCTCGGCTCTTGCCAGGGAGAGAGCTGGCCTGAGTAACACTCTTTAAAATATAGCAATTAAGAAATACTCAGGAAAATGTTTTGGTGGGTTTTGAACCCCAAGTATTCAACTAAACTCACTTCAAAATAGTGCTGGTGGGGCATTCTCATCACTTTGGTGATGTTATTTTGATGTTAATTTGGGGGGAGTGAGGCAGCTTCTTTCATCCCCACATTGAGGAGTTTTCCAGCCCTAGGGGAAATCGGCTTGGATGCTTATATGTACCAGCAGTGCAAATGCCCTCAGAACAAAGGCGCTTTGAGGGAGTAACTCCCATGGGGTGTTTGATACTCTCCCTATCCAAGCATCATACCAGCCCTTGATCTTGTGGGGTGAGCCTGTGTTCAAGAGGCAGGCATAAGGTGTGTTGAGCAGAGGTGAGGGCTGGAAGGGTCCTGCAGGATGGAGATTAAGTCCTTATTGGTCCTGTTGTGCAGCGGTGACCATCTTCCCTTCCAAGCTGCACTGTGTTCTGCTCCCAGACACCCTCTGCAAATATTGCCTTCAACTGCTGGGACCTTTTAAGTCTCCTGAGAGGATCTGTGGACAGATTTTTATCTCTGTTCGTTGCTGATTGGAAACTTATCAGTATAATTACACAAACATATGGTTTATAGGTTGCATATTAACACTATTAAATGATAATCTGGTATTTACTGTGAGTTACATTAACTGTTACTGATTATTATTACAGCAAATGTTGACATAATTATTGGATGAGAGCCATCTTAAATTGCAGACTCCTTATATGTGCTGCTGTGCAAGACTTCTCTCTTACTGAGCTGAGCAAAGGGACTGCAAGTACCCAGGCTCCTTGATGTACCTGTGTGGCTGGAGGCATGATAGATTTCATATGCTGCAAAATCTGAGCTCTCACTTAATAGCTGGACTCTTCTCAGTACCCTCCTTCCTTACCTTGAGCATCAGGAAACTTCCAAAACTCAACATCTTTCACAGGACCTGAACTCAACCAGTATTATGTAATTTCTATTAGATTCCTGAAGGGAACTACCTGAAGGGTGGTTGTAGCCAGGTGGGGGTTGGTCTCTTCTCTCAGGCAACCAGCAACAGGACAAGGGGACACAGCCTCAAGTTGTGCCGAGGGAAGTATAGGCTGGATGTTAGGAGGAAGTTCCTCACAGAGAGAGTGATTGGCATTGGAATGGGCTGCCCAGGGAGGTGGTGGAGTCACCGTCCCTGGAGGTGTTCAGGAAAAGCCTGGATGAGGCACCTAGTGCCATGGTCTAGTTGACTGGATAGGGCTGGGTGCTAGGTTGGACTGGATGATCTTGGAGGTCTCTTCCAACCTGGTTGATTCTACTAGAAACACAGAAGTTATGAGTGCTCATTGCCTTACAGAATTAGGCCAAACTTTGCTACTTTCCTCCCCCCCCTCCTCCAAACCTGCAGACACTTTCTCAAGGACTCTCAACTCTCAGGGCAGCTTTCTGCTGCATAGCAAGGGCACAGAGAAGTGCCATGAACAGGGGATATTGGCATTGAGCAGGATGGCCTCATTCTGCCATTGTTGTGGACCTGTTTTAAGATTGGGATCATCCTTTTGGTGGAAGAGGGGATTGTAGTGGTGTGGTGCTGCCCATGGAGCAGCCCCAATGAGATGTTGCTTTCCATCAGGTCTGATGGAGGAGAAGGGCAGGGAAGCTGGAAGTTTGGTATGTGTGATGGTTTGGGAGTAACCTGCCCCCAATGAAATCACCCAGACTAGACTCAGCCAGCTGAAAGTTAAGGAATGGAGCTGTATTTACAGCTTAGCACAATTTACAAGCATATACAGATACAATATTTACAGTTCTATACAAGTTAAAAGTAATACAGAAACACAATACCCCTCCCAGAAATTGGATTGCCAGGAGAGTTCCTGACCCAAACCTCCTCCCCCCCTCCCTCTTTCCCTCCCTTCAGAAATAACCAGATCAACCCATTTATATTTCATGTGATAAATCTGGAGAGATCTGAGGTAAGGTGTCAAAAAGACAACAAGGAGGTTAGAGGAAACAGGGTTAGGTTGGATTAAGGAGTTAAGGCAGTGGCAACCACAGAGACCAGACTGCCAGAAGGAAGGGACAGAACTGAGAGCTGAGAAGTGTGTGAGAAGTGTCTTATCTATATTTTGACTAGTTGCATTTCTCAGCAGAAGGATGAGGGATATAGGTTACTGTTGGGTTTTTTTTCTTCTCACAGCTAAGGATTTAATTTTTCTCGGTAAAAGATTCCAATTAGCCTCAAACCAGCACAGTAAGTCAGGAGAGCAGACATTTAGGAACTTGTGAAATCGGGGAAGAACATTTGCTTTATGAAAAGGCAACTCTAACTGACTCAGGATGCAGTAAAATCTCCATTCCCAGGGGAGTAGGTTGAGTTGGGGGGTGAAAATAATCCTTTGCCTCTCTTTTGGACATGTGCTGGTATGTCTGTGCAGAAATGCAGCATGACCTTCTCCTGGGTTCATGAGGGCTGAGAGGGAGATGAGATCTGGGGGCTGGGGCTCATCTCAGGATCTCTCCTGCTCCATCCTTGTGTGGGATGGCAGCAGCACAGCCGCTGAAGGCTGCTTATTAAGGAATGTGCCTTTGATGATATAGGGCACCTGGGAGCACTAAATAATGACTTATAATGGGCAATATGAAAATAAAGACTCGTTTTGTTCTGGCAGTGGCTCACAAATGGAAGTTATCATCTCTCTGGCTCTCAGAAGAGGCTCAGAAGCCTTTACTGTCTTAGCAGTGTGAAACTTTGGGTTGTGGGATGGAAAATGATGGGGGTGCAGGTCTTCTGTGCTTGGGCTGTGAAGCCTTGAACCTGTGTTTTTCAAAACTTTCTTCCTTGTTGGCTTTCTTGGGGGAAGGTACCTTGAAGAAAAGTCCCCTGAATGCTGTGCTGAAGTTGCCCAAGAGGGATCTGTGATGGGACAGCCACTGCAGTTAACTGGTTCACAGCTGCAGCAGCTGTATGGAGCTACTCTGCTGGGGAGTTTGGGAAAGATAATACCCTTATACCTTCCTGCTCTGGGGTAGAGCAGATGACTGCAGCAAGCACTGTCTATCCAAGCATCCTAGTGGATGCATTAGGCCACCTTGTCCCAAAGCAATGTGGAAGGCAAGAATGAGCTTGTGCACAGTTTAACCATCTGGGCTAGGAGCAGGGAGGTGTTGCTTGTCTAGTTGAGACCTTCTCTGTAGAGCTGGCTTCCTTGGGTGGCTGTGATAATCAGCTTTGGGTGTCTTTGGCCAGCTGCAAGGAAAAGGCTTGTGTAGAGAGGCAGATCAGGGCTGTGAGGACCTTATAGAGGAGCAGCCCTTGCTTCTGTGGGAAGGAATCTGCTTCACATGCAGGCTTGGACAATCCTCTCAGATCACATGAACTCCAAAGGGGGAAAGGTCCAGCACAAGCAGCATCCTTAGGATGTCCCCTGACCAGGAAAGAAGCATCCAGATTTTGCTACTCATAAGGTTCACCTTACCCGAGATGCATTAAATCCAGAGCTCATTGTGTGCGTGCTACATCTCTAAGCTCATAGCTCACTGTGCTTATGTGTTCCCAGTCTGCTCTCACAAGAAAAGTCTTTTGCAAACGTATTTCTGCCTGTTTTCCCCTTTTCCACTTCTGGATTTGACCCAGTTGACAGTGAGGTAGAGGCTTAATATTTTTGTGATCTTTGTGAGAATCAGGAGATGATGAGCAGGATGTTGCTGGGGGTGTCCACAGCAAATACAGGCTGCTGGGAGAGCTCAGAGTTTATTAAGCACCGAAGCCTGGGAGTCTATGCCCTGTGTTTTCAGTCTCAGGGCGCTGCTGGCTCTTGAGGCTGGGAAGTGATGTTGGACTGCGCTGCCTTGAGCAAAACATAGCTCTGGGATGTGCATGTTAAGCATAGGCAGGTGCTGTTTGCTACTAAGATGAAAAAAAGTTAGTAAATCAAGGAGAATTTACTGCCTTTAAGAAAAGAAGCTGCTTCCTTGCCTGTACCTTCCTCTCTGAAGAAGCATTAAGGAGTACAGAGCAGACCTGCAGGAGAAGAGGACCTGCTGGGATGCTGCAGGATTAGGGCATCACCTGCCAGCCCTGAGGGCTTGCTAATTGGATATTTTTTACATCTAATAGGAGCAAGGAAAAGCAAATAGTCGGTGAGGAGAGTCCCACAGCATATACTATTGGAATAACAGATGGAAATATTGTATTTTTTTAAACATTCTTGCTGCAGAGCTGCCTCTTTGAAGTGTGTTTGAGCAGAACACACCATGCCAAGAACAGGGAGAGAAATTATTCGTGTCAGCAGAGCTGGGAGCTTGCACATCCCAGATGCTGCAGAGGCCCAGCATGCTGGGCCGCTCAACCTTGCCAGAGAGGAATGTGGGGGGCGAGGGTCCAGCAGGACCTGTCCTCTGCAAGCAAATCCACCAGCTGTGCCCAGGTGAGACGATGAATATGGAGGTTTCCAGAGATGTTACTCCCTGGGTGTGGTGCCAATGGCCTGTGCTCAGTAGCAGTGCACATTTGCACTTCTACATTTCCCCCCCCCCTAGTGATAAATGTTGATTTTTGTGGAGTGGAAGGGGAGAGGTTTCTTGGATCTTTCTCCAAAAAAGCACAAGAGCACAGCTCTGCCTTCCACCTGAGGCTCTTGTTCTTGGAATGAAAAGTTTCATTTTCGGTCAATTTGGGGAAAATTAAAGAGGCAGGAGATCACCCACAGGGCCTTGGGATGTGGAAGATCCCAAAGAGATCTAAGCCAGAGACTGAAGGAAGGGTGAAGAAGTGGTGATGGAAGCAGTTTGTGGGCCTCCAGCACCATCAATGGAATGGGCAGAGAGTTCTTCATCTGGGGATGTGTCCCATAGCCCAGCTTCTATAGGGATGGTTCTGCAGGGCTGGGGGGACACCTAGTACCAAATGCCTGGGCTCAGAGCCAGGGGAGCACCATTGCTGCTGGGTGCCAAGGGCACAGCTCAGCCTGCCCAGAGAGGTTTGTGTTGGAAGCTTTCCCTAGAACATGCAAGGATGGAATAAAAAATAGTCAGGTAGAGTGAAGAGGTTCTCAGCTCTCTTCAAGAGGTCCCTTTGTGTGAATAAATGCCACTTTGATATGCAGAAGCTCTTTCCAAGACCTGGCTTTGGAGAAAAGGTGGCTTTCTGTGCTGGGCTGGTGTGTCTACTCCTGAGATGCTGGCAGAGAGCTCCAACTCTGGACAGTCCCAGCCTCAAAGCAAGTGTCCTGTGAACACTCTCCTTGTGCTCGCAGGTGTGTGCTTGGTGCCTGCTTGGCAATGGGGATGGCTGATAGAGGAGCAGCTGAGTCCTATGCACCAAGCCAGGAGAGAAATGGGGTCTCTGGGTGGGAGAGGTTATTTTGAGCAGGCAAGCACTTTTATCTAGGGAGATGGGAAGCAAGGGGGCCTGAAGCCCTGGGTGGGCTGTAACAGCCCTGCATGGTAAACAGAAAAGCCACACTGAAACCAGAGGCAGTTTTGTTCCTGGCAGCTGGCACCCAGGCTCACTGGAGCAAGGAGAGCTTTGAGGTACCAAATTACTCAGACCAGTCCCCTGGGGTTGCAGGGTAAAAGTGAAGAACTTGGCAGGAGAAGCAGCCTTGGCACTTCACAGCTTCTGCTATTGCACTCTTCAGCCCCCCTCTCCAGGCGACAGGACAGTTGTGTGTGCTGAATGTGGAGAAGCTGCACTGCTCCAATCTGGTCCCAGCCTGGAGGTAGAGGGGGAAATGTTTGCATTCAGAAATGATTCTGTGTGCTATGGGTAGGTGGACATGTGTAGGTTCTGCAGGATGCTGTGCCTCTCAAGGATTAGCAGGAGAGGCTGGCTTTGTGCTGGCAGGTTCCTATACACTATACACTGCACTCTACAACATCAGGGTGAGTGTACATGGGTCCTCTCTGTCACGCAGCTTCAACATATTTTCTGTTCACAGCATGGAGCAGGACTAGCTGCTGGGGGCTGTCTTTTGACAGCAGGCTGCAATGCCATCCCATACCTGTTTGATCTCATGGTGCAAAGATGGGTGTGTTATGAGCTTGTGATAAAGTTCCTGTGATAAAGCGGTGAAGATGTGACAGCTCCAGACAGGTCCCCATCCCACACTCTGGGATGCAGATGTTGGCTGTGCCACTATACATGCTGCTAGAGGCCATTCTCAGCAGAGCTGTGCTGAGAACAGCACACAGGACTTGCAGAGATTTGGAAATTTGGTTACTTTCTAATGGGAAGTGAAGTTTGTGACACTTTAGGAATCTCACTGGAGGGAAGTGAGGCATGAAAGTTGCTTTCTGAGTCATCCTGACATGACAGCCACAGGCTCAGGGTCTCCCTCATCCTTCTAGAGGGTAGACAGAGAAGACTGAGGAGAATGGGCACATTTCCACTTCTGGCCTGATCTATGGTTGTGCTAGTTTGAGCCTAGCTGGGATGTTTTGGTGAGAAGAACTAGATAATAGGCTGAGAAATGAAAACAATGGTGAGGTCTACTTCCCTCACAGTCTTGCTGAGATGTGTAAAGAAGAAAAGCAAAACAAAGATAAGGTGACTTCTGCTTTGCCTGCTGGGGGAGAGCTGAGGCTGCTGGCTGAACTCCATCTTGCTTTCTAACCTCACCCTCCATTTGCTTTGGCTGATTTCACTTTTGCTTCTTAATCCTCTTGGCCGAACCTCCATTCTTCCTTGGGATGAGGATGGTAAATTGAGAGGGGTAGGGGGAAGGTGAGGGGGTGGTTGAGAGCCCCTCCTGGGGACTCAGGTTTCTGGGAGGGCTGTTGTGTTTCTGTATTACCTTTTACCTTGTATATTTCTGTCTATAACTGTATACACTGTAAATATCTGCTTGTACATTGTGCCAGCTGTAAATATAAGCTTCATTCAAATTTCCAGAGCCGACTGAGTCTAGTCAGGGTGATTTCTAAAGTGGGGGGGGACGGGGACGGACACACACACCCCCAAACCATCACAATGGTGCTTGTTAGTAAGGCTCTGCTACTTCAGCAAGGGGAATTGGTTTGAATGAGGCTGCAGAGTTTGCTGAGGGCTTTCCCTTCCAGCTGTGACTCATGTTTCTCCTGAAGAATGGAGAAACTGAGGCACAAGGACACAGTAATGTCCATGCACTGCAAGGGCATGGAGCAAGATCACCTGCATCCTGCCCTTGGTCCAGTGCAGAGGAGCAGTTGGACACAGCTCTGTTCCAAGGGATCCTCGGTCTTCCCATGTGTTCCAGTGAGTTCTTGGGCAGCTGGAGCTGTCTTTGCTTCCACCAGCCTGATGGCAGTTCCGCTCCTAATAAGTTAATCTGATGGGTTTTGTCATGAGCAAAACAAGAAATCACGTTTTTAATAATAAAAAAGGGTCCTGCATCTTGTTAACATCTGGAGTTCAATCATTTCTGTGCTCAAAACTGTGGAATGCTTCAGCACAATATAAATCTTGCCACTTGCTGTACATGGGCTCCAGATGGGGAGGGAGAGTTCATGTTCACTTGCAACCCATCTGGGTGCTGGCGGCTCTGAGCGGAGCCACCACAGCATGTGGCTCCCCTGGTCCCACGCTGAGGGATAGCAGTGAACCTCCCAAATGGGCCTCGACTCTGTCTTTAGCACTGGTGTCAGCATTTGGCATGGCAGGGTTGTACCATGGCAGTCCCATAGCCATGGTGAGCTCTTTCTACTGGCTAAAAGCTTGCAATGCTGAAGGCTTCCCGGCACCATAGGTTGGTGGAGCCACAGCCCAACAATCCCAACAAACACCAAGTCAAACATCTCCACAGGCTGATGCATGAACTGTTCCCAGGAACCCTTGGGAGGGCTGGAGCTGTGTCTGCCCTGATGACACTCACAGCCTGTGAGTGGGGTGATGGGACCCTGACACCTCCCCACATCCCCCATGCCCCACCATGGCCTTGTGTTGTCTGCAAGCATTTCCACCTCATTTTTCATTCAGATCACTGGCAAATATATTAGATCCTGGAGCAGAGCTGTGGGATACCCAGCTGTTAACCTAAAGTCAGGCTGAGAATGAAGCATTTATCTTTGCTCCACTCCTTCACCAGGCTCTAATCTGGACCAGTTCCTTTCCTTCTGCACAGTGACCATTTAATTTCTTTAATGGTCTCTTCAAGTGGCCTCTGTTTGAAAATCTGAGTGTAGCCACAAACATTGTTAGTAAAAACAAGAGACTTTTTTCTCTCTGGAAATTTTCTTTAATTTTCACTTGTAAAAAACCACAACTTGAAAATTACAGGTTTTTTTTTTTAATAAAACTAAGATTGATTTTTTTTTTTTTTGGAGGCCAAAACTCAGTGTTTTTTCTAAGTTTTTTTGACATTTCAGGTGTATCAGGAAAATGTCCACAAAAAGAAGGATTTCTGTGTTATTAAAAAAGAAAAAAAACCGTTGCCTTTCACTGAAAAATGACCTGCTAAAAACTGCTTAGATTGAAATGTTTCAAGCAGCCATAGTCAGGGCAGTGAGGTAAGAGGCAGGAATAGGAAATGTATGCCTGCAGGGTCAGGGAAGCTCTGTGCTGCTTGTGGTTTTGTCGGTGTTTTAGGTGATGTGTGGTGATTCAGCTTCACAGAATCACAGAAACATTCAGCTTGGAAAAGCCCCTCAGGATTACTGAGTTCAACCAATATCCCTGCTCTACAATGTTCACCCTACACCATATCCCCAAGCACCACATCCAAATGACCTTTAAATACACCCAGGGTTGGTGACTCAACCACCTCCCTGGGCAGCACATTCCAATGCCTGAACACTCTCCCTGAAAATTCTTTTTCTCAGTACAAACCTACCTAGTTTCATCTTGAGACCATTCCCTCTTGTTCTATCACTAATTATCTGTGAGAAGAGACCAGCACCAACCTATCCACAACATCCTTTTAGGTAGCTGTAAACAATGATGAGGTTTCCCTCAGCCTCCTCTTTTTTAAACTAACCATCCCCAACTCCTTCAGTTGCTCCTCATAAGATTTACTCTTTAGGCCCTTCCCCAGCTTCATAGTGCTGAGTGCTAGGTTGGACTGGATGATCTTGGAGGTCTCTTCCAACCTGGTTGATTCTATTCTATTCTATTCTATTCTATTCTATTCTATTCTATTCTATTGCCTTCTGCACTCTCTCCAGCACCTCCACATCTCTCTTGTATTGAGGTGCCCAAAACTGAACACAATACTCAAGGTGTGGCCAGCCCAGAGCTGTTCCACCTCTTTGAACGAGAGAGGAGAACCCAGAGCATTTTGATAAAGGAAGCAATTCAGCTCTTAGTATTGAAAACATCCAGGTCATGCTTCCTTTCCAAGGAAGTTCAAGGAGTCTCCTTGCTGCAAGTGGCCAACATTCCCATTACCTGTGAGAAAAGACGAGCACCATCCTCTCCACAATGTCCTTTCGGGTAGCTGTAGACAGCAATGAGGTCTCCATGTCTTTAGGCATGTCTGGTCAAGCAACTCTGGGCAGAGCTAAGATGAGGGGAAGGAAAGGGGAGAGGCTGGAGGTGATCCATGATGAGCACCCATCCACAGCTGCCCTGATATGGCAGAGTTTTGTAGCCAGAGTTGGGGGGTCTGGCCTCCCCAGATTTGGGGGTGTCTAGAGCAGAGACCTCTGATTGCATTGCACTGCAGCCCAGCTGGGGGTTGGGTTTTCCCTGGCAGGTGGTTTTCTGTGTTAACATGAAGGTTTGCAAGCCCACTGTGGTGTGTGTGTCTAAAACTCTTCTCAGGAAAGCCATTAGAAGTGTTTTTTAAAGCCTCTGTGCACTTCCAAGACCCTGTCCACAGTAGTATGTAAGATCTTAATTTCCATTGAAAACCTCCTGAGGGTCTGGTGTTTGCAAGATGGTATGTAGGTCTTATCTGTCCCTTTTGACTTTTAGATGCCTTCAAACTGCCTGTCCCTCAATTCCCAGAGGCTTCAAAGGAGATTAAAGAAGTGCCTGCTGGCTTTTCTAAATAGATGCTTTCTTGGACCAGAGTTAGATCAATGTTCTTGGTGTGGCTTTGACAGATGACCTACCACTCTGACAACTCCTTTCCCCCAGTTTCCACCACTGCCTTATGCCTGGACTTTATTTCCCCATAAATATGAAAATAATTTTTCTTTTTCTTATCAGTTTGGCTGGAAAACTCAATCTGCTCCTACGCAAGGGCAGATGTGAATTCACTGCTGTGCATAGGTATCTCTTGGTCAAAAGGACAATGGTGAAATGAGGGGCTTAGGAGCTCTGTTCTGCTGGATGGGACCTCTGCTTTGTTGTTCAGATTGTCTGGAGAGTGTTTTGAGAGCTACATGGGCTGAGACCACCTGTGGCTATTAAGCAATGTGTTGGGCTAAGTCTGCAGAAGAAGGTTTTCAGATCTGCTTTGCAGCATGGGCCTGTTTTTACTTGGGCTGCTTTAATTGGTGTTGATTAATTGCCAGAGTTTATGTCCCTGCCGTGAGTGGAGAGAGGATGCCAGCACCTTAGGAAGAGCCTGGCAGAGACAACTCTGGGGATGTGTGAGGAGGCCAACACAGCCAGACTGGCACTCTGGTGAAAACCCAGCCTCTGATACTCCTTTTTTTCACCACAGAAGGCTTGACTTGTAGCAAAGTGAATGTTTCCAAGTATCAGTCCTCTATATGAAGAGCTCCAGTTTTAACTGGAAAATCAGATCCAAACTGAAAATGAAAATATTTGAGTGGGAAAGCATTAAATTCTCCAAAACAAACAAACAAACCCCCTTTAAAATCATGCATTTGGGTTTGATTCCCAGCATTTTTTATCTTGGGAAGTGATCTACCCCTCATCTGACAGAGGAAGAAAGATGCAGACAAAATCCACAGTAATCTCTGCCAAGCTGATCTAGGGAGAATATTCCTTCCTGACCCTAAAATTAGATATCTGCTAGCCCTAAATTCTAACAGGATGTTCACCCAGAGCAGCTTCCCAGCACTCCAGGATTCCCATCAAACTCCCTTAGCAACTTAGCTAGGACCACTGGCAGGGAATAAAGAGAAGGTGGATTTGGAATCATCTCCCTTGGATCAAAGCACTCTGATCTGATGACAATCAGGCTTAAGAAGCAGGCCTTGAAAGTTTTATCTATATCTCTCCCAGTATGGGTTTGCTGTTGTTGACGGGGCTGTGTTGTCTCCACGCACTGATAACTCAGTGAGGAGGATGTGCTCCAGTTTCTTCCACGGCTCTTGTGACAGAGATGCTGAAGGCAACTCTCTTGGTTTGTTTTTCTCCTTGTTTATGGTTGAATATCTGTGGATGTTGTTTGCTAAACAAGAGTGCCAGTGGCAGAGGAATTAGAAGAAATCCCTTCTTAATTAGAAACAGTGAGCCTGTGTATTTTTTCAGTTGTCTATTTTGGGCCTTGTAAAATTAAAATTATTAACTGTAATGCAGTGGTTTCCAGATTCCCACAGCCCTTTACAATAGCAGGGAAATTCATCCCAGGTCACTGGGAGCCTTTAATGAATACATTAAGGCTTATTATTAAAATAAAGTACTTGCAGCTTTATGGGAGACATCTGGCAAGGATGCTTGTCTCTCTGAAGGCAGCAAGGCTCCCTGAGTGTCCTTTCCCGGCATGCACTGCATCCGCCTTGGTGGAGGCTTTCAGGAGTGGTTCCCCACGCAGGGATTCCCGCAGGCAGGTCTGGAAGTCAAAAGGCCTTTGGATGCAATGGAGAGTGGTTGTACCAGACATGCCCTGTCATCGCTCCACTGCTCTTTCTGGAGCTGACCAGTGCCTCACTGGTGCTGCAGGTACCAGTGTAAGCCCTGATGGGATGTTTGTGTTCTGCAGGGCATCTGCACCAAGGAAAAGCTTCTTCATTCACCAGGTAGACCTAACCTTTGGGTAACCCCAGGCAGGAGGAGAGGAGATTGGGAAGAGTAAGATGACCAGGGTGCAGGCAGATCAGCATGGTGCCAGCTGCTGGCCAGCTGTGCTCACCCAAAGCACTGAACTAGCAGTGTGTCGCATCTGATAAGTGGCTTCGTGTCTCATTGTGCGAGCTCACTGCTGTGGCTGCACCCATGCAACATCTCCATGCTGTATGGATGCATCAGAAAACACCTCCTTGGTGCTGCATGGAAAATTGGGGCCCAGATCCTTGGAGTTTAGTGCTGTCAAGCTGCCTGGGCACTGGTGGCAGCAGGTAACTTGGAGCCAGGATGTTCGCGTGCTGATGAGAACAAACCACAGCCAGCAAGGCTGCAAAGGGGTCTGGAGCAGGCTGCGATCTTATCGCTGCTTTATCGCTATCCAGGCTTGATCCTGGCAGAAAGCAGAGCCACGTGGCAGTAATTGTGTTAGGAAAACAAACTAATCTCCAAAGGGACAGAGAGCAGCTGTTGGGCTATCGGTGCTATCGGGGGAAATGGATGTGGCCTGCCAGCTCACAGCACGGGATTGCTTTGCTGCCGGGGCCAAGCAGGGGGTGGAGTGGGCAGAAAGGGAATAAAAATAAGTTTAGGCTGCCAGGCAGGATTGAAAGAGTGTTTGTCATGGTGTGGCCTGCCCGGTGTTACCTGTCCTGCTTTGCCAACAAGCCTTTTGCTTGCCAGCTTTGTGAAACACAGTCTGGCAGTTCAGGCGTAGGAGTGGGGAGAGCAGGATTTAATGCACTAGCTCAGTCAGAGCCAGGTTTAACCTTGGCAGATTGCTTGTCACTGTCTGTCCTTATCTCTTCTCTGTGCTCCATGTCTAGTCAGGCAGTGGATTTGCAGTTTCCTCTTCATGTCTTGCTTTGTCCCCCAGGTGCCTCTAAACCTGCACCCTGGGTTGCTTGCCCATCCCAGTGCTGCTGGACTTGTTCTTCATCTCTGCTCCCACCTCTTTAGCCTGGCCCGGAGGCTCCAGACATGGTCTCACTGGCAGGACATCACCATAGAGTGAATAAGCTACATCACCATAGAGTGAACAAGCTGGGCCCTGAGAGTGTGTTGGGGAATAGAAGAGGCTCTGGAAGATGCATGCAGAAAGGGGGCTGCAGCAGGAGGAGCCTTCCTGTGCAGTCCCATCCTTTCTCCACAAGGGAGAGGAAACAGTGATCAGGCTGTGAAGCTAATGGCAAGAAATTAATTACAATGGTCCCCTAACTGTAGTGCTTGGCCCTGTGCATATCTCTCCTCTGTTCTGGGTCTTCAGCCCAAGAGCTCAGACTCTGCCATGTAGTAAAACACTACCAGGAGACGGGGATCCCTCCCAAATCCTGAGCATGAGCATCTTTGGGGTGATGGAAGGCAGGGAGGGAAGCCAGCAGCAGAGGCAGGTCAGTTTTACAGGTTATACACGAGTCCCCTTCTCTGCTAAACTGAATCAAACCTCTGGCTTCAAGTAGCCCCATACTTGGGGAAGGTTAAAATGCAGCTCCGAAGTGTCTGGCTCCAACCCAACACAAACATTATTATTGTTTCTGGATTATGTAGTTTAACAGAAAAGAAAAACCTATCAGTAAGTAATGCCAACAAGACACACACTTGTGTCTTATATTTAGTCTATCCTATGAAGGCTACTAAGGCTCCATCGAGAGGAGCTTAAAGCCCAGAGTTATGCAGTTCCCAAAAGTTCTCCTGAAAGTAATTTCTTTGCTATGTTTTGCCCCAGCAGTTAATTAAGACCTCTATTAAATGCTGACAGGCCCTTGATAATGTTATGTATTGCAGCAGGCTCTGTTCGTGGTGTTATAATTACAGCAGTAAAACAGTTTCCATTATAGCCCTTCTTTTCATAAGCTAATAACTTCTGAAAGCATTCACTTTTCAGGTTCAAATTTTTACATCCCTGCTCCTTACCCAGTAGGGACTTCTTTTTTTTTTGTAAACTGAGCAAAATCCATCTACTCCTTTTTGAGTTATGGACTAGAGGGGGAGGGAAAGTGAGATGATTTTTTTTTTTAGAGTGAGAATATAGGTGAAGGGAGGGGGGGGAAGTGTGACATCAGTTTTTCTGAATAGCTGGATAGCAAAAGTGTGTGATACCTGATGCTTGCTTTGGAAATAGATAGGGTAGGCTTTGCAGAGAGCCTGGGCCACATCCCATCCGCAAGAAATTCCAAACTCTGACTTAAAAGCCTTCTTGAAGCCAATGGCAGAGCCTCAGGAGAATCCGATTGTCACCCATGAGAAGTGACTCTGGGTTGCAGGTTAAAAATAGTGGTTGGTAAGTAATAAGTCTTTCCTTCTGGCAGCATTTGCAAGGCCCCGACAGTATTTCTCATTTCTCCTGGGGATGAAGAGTCAGTCCTGAAAAATCTTGTGAACTAAAACCCAAAGGGTAAGATCATTCTAGGTCAATGAAAATGTTTTTCTTTGATAATTTCAAGCTTCCTGTTTTGATAGGGTTGATTTTTGTGGTGTGTTTTGTTGTGTTTTTTTTTCCCTACATCATTCTGAAGAGAAAAGACCTTTTCAACTAAAACCCTGGGATGTGTCACTGAAGGAAATGTAAAAGCCAAACATTCAGACAATTTGGAAACATGTGTCAGTTGTTGGGTTTTTTTTCAAGTTGAAACAATTGCTTGAGCTACCCTTGCCTGCGAAAAGTTAAATGAGCATTTTCCCACCGGCACCCCCACTCCCAAGCCCACTGCACTGGGACCTTCCCAGCTGGCGGGTGTTAGATGGTGGATGATATGCAGTGATGGGGCAAAGGAGATAGAACTGCATTGGCAGGAGCAACTTGAACCACTCTAGGACTTTATTGCACTCTTGATTTTAATTCTCTGAGGGCAAAAGGCTGGGTGGGTTCAAGAGCTGCCCAGGGAGGTGGTGGACTCACCGTCCCTGGAGGTGTTCAAGAAAAGCCTGGATGAGGCACTTAGTGCCATGGTCTGGTTGGTTGGACAGGGCTGGGTGCTAGATTGGACTGGATTATCTTGGAGGTCTCTTCCAACCTGGTTCTCTGATTCTATGATTCTAAGAGTCATTCTTCTTCCCAACCACTGCCATCAGGATCTCTTAGGAGGGACTTCAGAGGCCTGTGGATCATCTCAAGGCACTGAAAACACAAATGACTCTCTACTGCAGCCTTCAGAATCATCTAGGATGATTAACAGTCTACATCCTGGTGATGATTAACAGTCTACATCCTGGTAGGGGCTTCAACCACACTGGAAAGTGGGAGTTAGGGTCTCAAATCATTTCTGTACCTTTAAAAAGTGACCATAGTCTTTGTCATGGCTCCTGCTCTGCAGACTTTCCAAACCTGCCTGGATGCATTCCTGTGCAGACTACCCTGGGTGATCCTGCTTTGGCAGGGGGGTTGGACTCGATGATCTCTGGAGGTCCCTTCCAACCTCTAATATTCTGTGATTCTGTGATTTTTCTCAGTTGGTGGCAGCAGTCAAGGAGGAGCACACAGGAGATGGGAGAATGGCTGAAGAGTGCTACCTTTGCAGCATCATTTCACTTAGTGCACTGGGCTGTTTTTTCAGACACAGCTAAAAGGAAAGATGTCCAGGAGAAGCATGTGGGGGGTGAATGGAGGTACAGACTTGCTCAAGAGGAGCAGTTTATTCCTGAGAGATGGCAAATGTGTTTTTGCAACACTAATGAGTGAGAAAGCAGAAGCAACCAGCCGATCTCAAGGCTGATTTCAGAAGAGAATCAAGGGGACCTCCAGAACTACAGAGCAGTTACACTTTTTTCCTCCTCTTAAATCAGGGCATTGGCTGCTCAACCTGGTTGTGTGCTTATATACAGCTTTACATTCTTCTGTGATGGCTGCAGGGAGCTTCCAAAGCCTGGCTGGCTTCATATATTGAAAACTGTATCATTTCATGGTCACTGGACCCCAGGCAGCCTCCAACCACCACATCCCCCACCAGCCCCTCTCTATTTGTGAGCAGCAGGTCAAGCAGACCTGCCCCCCTGGTAGGCTCACGTAACAGATGGAATAAGAAGTTGTCTTCCACACACTCCAGAAACCTCCTAGACTGCTTCTTCTCTGCAGTATTTAAGTCCCAGGAGATGTCTGGAAGGTTAAAGTCGCCTACAAGAACAAGGGCAGGTGATCTTGAGGCAGCCTCCAGTTGCTTAAAGAGCAATAAATCAACCTCTTCTTCCTGGTTGGGTGGTCTATAACAGACTCCAACCAGGATATCAGTCCTGTTGGCCTTCCCCTTAATTCTCACCCATAAAGACTCAACTTGATCATCCTTAATTTCCACCTCCATAACGTCCAGCGCATCCCTAATATACAGAGCCATTCCTCCACCTCTTCTCCCTTGCCTGTCCCTCCTGAGGAGTCTGTAGCCATTGATTACAGCAGCACTCCAATCATGTGAGTCATCCCACCACGTTTCTGTGCTGGCGACGACATCACAGTTTCCCTCCTGCACCAAGGCTTCCAGCTCCTCTTGTCTGTTACCCATACTTCGTGCATTAGTGTACATGCACTTCAGCTGGGCTGCTGCTTTTACCCCTATCTGTAGCTTCTCTGCAGTTCTTCTAATGGGCTGCAGAAGACAGGACTGATTAGGACTGTCTGGATGGCAGCACGAGGTGGGTGTCCAGCCTGTGCTGCCCCGTGTAAGCTGGCTTTTCATTCCACTGTGCCCCTGCATGGGGGTGTGGAGGGACCTGTGCCCTCCCTGACATTTTGTGCACAGCCCCTGGCTAGCCTGGCTGCTTTCTTTGGCGTGGTGGGAGCTTGCTTGGCTCTGGTGAAAAGTTGTGTCTTGACACTGATGTCATTTAAATCCAAATATTGCTGAAGGAAGCTTATCTTCAAACATGCCCAGCTCTGGGGCCAGCATCTCCAGTGCAAGGCAGGGCCAGGAGAGTCATGTAGATGGTGTTGAGTAAGCTCAAAACAATGACTTATAGGCAAGCTGATGAGACCTGGAAAATAAGGTTAGGGCTGAAAAAAATCTACCTTGGCTGTCAGATCCAAGGTTCTTCACTGATCTAGACCCTTGGTCTTTAGGCTTTTCTTCCTGGGACTTTCCCAGAGGGTTGCATTGTCAAGATAGGGTGCAGCAGAGAGATGCATGCCCCAAGTGCTACCCATATACCCTCTTTAGGGTGTCTCAAGCAACTCCAAGGAGGTCCAAAGACAGGGGCAAGAGAAATCTTTCTCTGGGTAGCAGATCCAATGTGTATCCTCACTAAGAACTGTAGTCAAGGGGAGAGGGAGGCTGATAGGTAGGATTCAGGCCAAATGCACATACCAGAAAGGAGAAAAATGCTCCACTGATTGAAAGAAAACACCTTGGAATTGCTGTGAGCTGCCACCTGAGTTGAGCAAAACAGGGATGAGCAAAGAGGGATCACTAAGTAGGAAATGACATGTGGTTGCTTTTGAGGAAGAGATTGGAGTTTTGAAAAACTTGTAAATGGTGCAAAAACATTGGGTACAGAACGCTGCAGGCATGGAATGGTGGAAAGGAGCTGCAAAAGGAAATCTGAGAGGTTCAGTCAGAGATTTCTGGTGTCTATCCACACACAGCAGCAACTCCTTGGGGATGGAGTATACAGGATTGGAGCACGTATGAACAGATCTTTAGAGCCAAGGCTTGAACCTGGTCTGTAATTTTCAGTTAGCTCCCCACAGATTAGCCTGCTTTGTGCGAGTCCATTCCTCTTTCATCCCTCTGTGCCATCCTCTGGTGTCTGTAGGAAGCAATCTCTTGTGGTACAGTGCTCAGCTTCTTACCCTAAACTCCCAGATGAAGTGGAAGAAATTTCAGTGCTGTTCTGGGTGGGTTCATGTCACCAGTGTTGGTGTGCTCAAAGTAGGTTTGTCACTGGGCACTTCCTTTCCAACAGCATCAGAGTGTGAGGAGCTGGGCTGCTTGCAAAGAGCTTGCTGGTTGTCTCTTGAGCACGTGCTGCCACTACACTGTAGACTTCCCTGCTCTCCAGCTAACCTGCTCCCTCCACCCCAATTGCTTTTCCAGACTGCAGCAATAATGGAATGCGCAGAGGCAGTGGGGCATGGATCTGTCTGAGCCCTGCTCGCTGTCAGTACCCCGGCAGGGAGGGACGAGGAGAAGCAGGGGGAAAATACTTTCCTATCTCCTTTTGAAAAGTGGGACCATGGGATGTGCATTAGGCTTTTGCCTCTGGAGAGTGTTTCTGCATTTTGCTTCTTGCAGCCGCCCCTCGACGCATACACCCCGCTCCCCTCCCCGCGCATTCCTGCACAAACCCTTTTTGTTCGCTGCCCCCAGCCAATATACAGGCAGCAACAGCAGCCCAGATGTTCCCTATCAAACTCAGAGCCATGCCAACAAACTTTGGCACACATGAAAGTGTGCTGAGGAATGGGCCTCTGCAAATACATTTCTTTTTCTCTCTCCACCCTCCCATTCCTGCAAGTATTTTTAAATGTTAATGGCTTCCACGCCGCGACAGCTGGTGGGGGGCTGCCAAGTTGGGCTCCCAGGGTGTCTGGCAAATTAGTAGTTCAGGTATCCCTGGCGCCTTGTCGGGGCTGTGCAGGCTCCTCCAGCCCCTGCCTCGTGTTTTCTCTGATAGTTTTCCAAGGATGGCGCTGAACTGGTGGTCATTTCCCGTTTGGGGACAGCGATCTGTAACCCAAGCACGCAAGGAAAATGCAGGCGATGCTTTGGGGGAATTTGCTGTAAATTTGTCTTCTCCTAGCACTGTCAGATCTGGTTTGTGATGACCTAGGAAAGCATAAAGATGCTGCCATGACTGAGTGGCTCTTTTAGTCTTGGCTTTGCCACAAGCAGAGTGCTTGGCAAGTGTGTGGAAAAGTGAGCTGGGATTTTGGTTGGTGTAGGATGTGTTTTCTCTTTCTCATTCCTGTAGATGATTTCTGCTGCCATTGTTCAGTTCTGAGTCCCAGGTCCTGTTGCAGATGGGGCTGCAGCACTCCAGGAGCACTGTCAGCACTGTTGAGCCCAGAGATCACCAGAACATACCAGGGCAGACCAGGTGCCAAACAAGAGCGTGGCCAGACCTTGGCATTACAAACCAGAATCAGGTTGGCTTTGGCCACGAGAAGATGGGTGAGTGCACAAGTGAAAACCTTCTTCTGTATGAACAACAAATAGACTTCTGCTGAGTAAAACAGTCTTGAGGTTGTGCACACACCTGCTGCAATGGAAGAGCTCCCTGTTCCAACTCTGGCACAGATGTGGTTAAAAGCTGTTGCAGGCAGGAGCTGCCACCTCTGCACACTCCTGTGCAGGCTCACCTCTGCCCCTCTCTGCAGATGTTTCTCCTCTTGTCTCAAACTCGCATCCTACCTCTCTGGCTCCACTATCAAATCCCGTGTGGTCTGTGACAGATTTGGTGCCCACCACCCCATCCCCAGAGAATCAGACTCCCTAGTAGTGAACATATCTGAGATCATCTCCTCAAGGAAGGAGTGCACCACGATTTCCACACTGGGAAAATATCCGTCTTGCAGGATTTTGCACAGGAAGGGATGGCAAGAGCCAGTGCATGGTGAATTCAGCTAAGAGTGGATGGAGGAGGAGGAGGCAGCAGTCAAGGTCCCAGTGGAGGGAGAACAGCTAAGCTTCCACCCCAAAGCTGAATGAAGATGAAGCAATGGTTGTGGAGAGGTTCGTAGAAAAAAAACAGATGCGCATGTGATAGCCAAGACCATGCAGGGGAGAGAAAACAGGTTTGTGCAATCCAAGTGCAGGAGTCTGCTCTGCCAACAAAGGCATGCTCTGAGACAGCAACGACAGACCCTACAGAGGGGCCTGACTGAGTGAACTGGGCAGCACACAGGGCTGGATGAGGACAAAGGCCATTTTCAGAGACACACACCGCAGGCTTGTGCCTCTTGCAGTGATGACAGTGACCTTCAAAACAAAGCCAGCTGCATCCTCTGTATCCTGGTCCTGGCCAGAGACCTGAGAAAATAAATGTAATCTTTGAGAAAGAGTTAAGATAAAGAGATATTGAAGAAAATGGGTCTGAGCTGATGAGACACCCTGTCTCTGGGAGAAGAGAAAGGGAAAGAGAGACTGTGGTTACATTTTTACAAAGGATTTGTAGGGACTATTTCTAGAAAGCAGGAGGAATTGAACACCAGTCTCTGGTCCCCTTTATTAAGGAGGGAAGGCAGCACAGTGAATTTGCCATTAAAATAGCAATAATTGACACCCCCACCCCCACCCCCCCGTATTCCTTATATTATCTGATTTTTAAAAAATGAAATGATGAGGTAGTTGCCATTTCACATGCGGTATGGTTTAAATCCTGCCAGCAACATGGCCCCTGAGATCTAACCTGTTGGAGTAGATCCCTGCTGTGTTCAAAGGCAGTGGTGAAACCTTGGATTTGCTTTCAAACTTGGGCTGGAGTTGCTAAGGTTTTTTGAAGCCCTGAGCAAGTTTGGGAAGAGCTTTTCTCTTGGCCAAGCAGTCTGTGGGGGAAAAATAGACATATATTGGTAGATTTCACAGGATCACAGGATGTTCAGGGATGGAAGGCACCTCCAGATGTCATCGAGCCCAACCCTCTTGCCAGAGCAGGATCATAATCTAGTGCAGATTTGCATGAAGGAAACAGTTTGGGATGTGAAGCAAGTCTCTCTGCTGGGTTGTTTCGTGGCTGATCCAGAAAGTCTGCAATTCTGGGGGCTTTACATAGAACCTGGAGGAAAAAGATCCTCTCTGTAAGTGCAAACACAGTCAGGTTCCCCCAAATGAGGCTGATTTCAACAGCTGATCTTCATTTAACACTCCCAAGCTGGATGAAAAATTGCAGACTGAATCTGACCATGTGTACTTAAGTGGGATTTCTAGTCACTGCTGCGCAGGTGTTGCTGCAGGGACCAGAAATACCCTGGTAAAAGCTGGCCAAATATTCCTGCTTTTCTGAGCTGAACAGTCTGTATTGGATTAAAAGGTAATGCTGGCTTGTGCTCAAAACTCAAGATATCTGCTTTGTCCTCTTCAGTTCATCTTCAGTTTCCCTGGGAGTGCATTGCAACTCACAGGGAGCACGTGGACAGGGATTGCAGAGCCTTTCCTCCTGCTAGGAGAGGGATCTGGAAACAATTACAAGCTGCTCACGCTTAATCACTTGGGTAAATCTTAAATGCCTGTCTTAATAATTTGCAGGAGTGAAGATGGCATCTGAATTTTTGTGGTGTGCAGGTTACACGGCAGAGCACTCATATTTTTAGACAGTTTTGCTCTGTGCATGTTTCAGGGCTGGTTCTTCCTGAGGACCCCACAGCTCCTCTGAAATTCAGGTATGATTTTGAAGAAAACCTAAGATGCAAAGGAGAGAAAAACATCCAAGGGTTTCCTTGGTATTTGTGCAAATTGTCAGCTCAGCCACATTCTTGTGAACCTTTGCTGAACCCAACCATGTGTACCTCGAGCTGAAATAGAAGAGAGTATTCAATTAGCTTAAAAATAAAAATGAAGTCCCTTGCGAAAACGAAGGCAACCAAAATAACTCACAAATCTGGGCTAGAGGCAGTCAATGACAAGACAAAACAATAGAAGTCCTTCTTTCTTTCCTTAAATATTCAAATGTTTCACTTTGGCATTTTCAGGCTGGAGCAGTTTGCATGACTGAAGATCACTTAGTTTGCAGCTGCTTTTATATTTCAATTTTTTTTTTCATTTTCAAATGGACTAAAATTTTAAAGGGAAAAAAAAAAAGTTGTGGTTTTCAGTGTGACTTTTTAAAAAAGCTGTAACAGTCTCCAAGCAAAGCAGAACATTTTGTTACAAGTGAAACAAAACATTTTGGGTTGACACAAAATGAAATGAGCTCTTCTCATTGTATTGCTTTTTTTCTCTTCAGCTCGGCTCCAAACCCAGAATTTCTCCCCACTAAAAGAAGCCAATCACCCTTTTTTTTTTCCACCTTACTGCTGCAGCACTAAAGGGGGAACAGTTTTGGTTGTCCGTTTTAATCAGAGCTATCAACCTATCCATTTATTGCAGGCTGAAATCTGTGTGGTCTCAGTGTAGCCAGGGTGTGGTACAGATATCTCTCTCCAGCTATCTCAGCTGTCTCATCAAAGACCTGCTTCTTTGGCCATCAATTGGTTTACATACAGTTTTTGCAGCTACAGCTCAAACCTTGCAAGTAACATTTGGAAACCTTCATTAGTAGGTGGCCCTGGCAAGCCTCCCGTGTGTCAGCTGGGTGTGCAGCCATGACAGTACTCAAAACCTAAAGAAAACGTTCCCCTCCTGGAGAAACTACAGAGAAGCCTCTTCTGCATGGACATTGCACAAGGCAGCTACTGCTTGATGGGTGTGACCTTTCGAAGCCATGGAAGGATGTTACCTGCTAAGGCCTCTGAGAGCCAAGCACTCTGCGACTCAGCAGTGCTTTGAAACTCTCCTCCCAGATGAAACCATGGCTAACAGTTCACTAGCACTCACAACCACACGGCGGGGAGGGGTGGAGTGTTATATCTTTTTTTGTTGTGTGTGTGCTTGCTGCAGAGAGCAAGCCACCGGTGTGCACTTGATGCCCAGAAAGCCAACCATATCCTGGGCTGCATTAAAAGGAGTGGGGAAGGCTGTGGATGTAGTCTCCCTGGACTTCAGCAAAGCCTTTGACACTGTCTGCCACAACATGCTCCTGGCAAAGCTGGCAGCTTGTGGCTTGGACAGATTCACTCTGATATGGGTCGAGAACTGGCTGGGGAGCCAGGCCCAGAGAGTGGAGGTGAATGGTGCCACATCCAGTTGGCAGCTGGCACTAATGGTGCTCCCCAAGGATCAGTGCTGGGCCCAGTCCTGTTCAATGTCTCTACTGATGATCTGGACCTGGGGATTGAGTGCAGCATCAGTAAGTTTGTAGATGACACCAAGCTAGGAGCAGATGTGGATCTGTTGGAGGGTAGGAGAGCCCTGCAGAGGGACTTTGACAGACNGAGGGAGCTGGCGGTGTTCAGCCTGGAGAAGAGGAGGCTCAAGGGTGACCTCATTGCTGTCTACAACTACCTGAAGGAAGGTTGTAGCCAGATGAGGGTTGGTCTCTTCTCCCAGGCAACCAGCAACAGAACAAGGGGGGGACAGTCTCAAGTTGTGCCCAGGGAGGTCTAGGCTGGATGTTGGGAGGAAATTCTTCCCAAAGAGAGTGATTGGAATTGGAATGGGCTGCCCAGGGAGGTGGTGGAGCCACAGGTGGAGGTCTTCAAGAAAAGCCTGGATGAGGCACTTAGTGCCATGGTCCAGTTGGTTGGACAGGGCTGGGTGCTAGGTTAGACTGGATGATCTTGGAGGTCTCTTCCAACCTGGTTGATTCTATGATTCTAAGTGTGGCCAGCAGGTTGAGGGAGGTGATTCTCCTCCTCTACTCCACTCTGGTGAGACCCCACCTGGAGTACTGCATACAGTTCTGGACCTCCTATTACAAGAAAGATCTGGATACACTGGAATGTGTCCAGAAAAGGGCCGTGAGGATGATCAGAGGGTTGGGCACCTCTCCTATGGAGACATAATGAGAGAGTTGAGGCTGTTCAGTCTGGAGAAGAGAAGGCTCTGAGGAGACTGTAGCCTTCCAGTATCTGAAGGGGCCTACAGCAAAGCTGGGGAGGGACTTTTTGCAGTGTCAGGTAGTGGCAGGACTAGGGGGAATGGAGCAAAACTAGAAGTGGGTAGATTCAGATTGGCTGTTAGCAAGTTCTTCACCATGAGGATGGTGAGATGCTGGAACAGGTCCGTGGAGGTCTTTAAGGCCAGGCTGGATGTGGCTCTGAGTAACCTCATCTAGTGTGAGGTAGCCCTGCCCATGGCAGGGGGGGTGGAACTAAATGATCCTTGAGATCCCTTCCAGCCCTAAGAATTCTATGATTTTGGGAACTTTATTGCACCAAAGACACATTGTTTCATCCTCATCTTAAAACACTTCCAAACTGTAGCACATGTTACCTGTAAGGTGGCTAAGTGACTAAGCCTGAAAGACCATCACTGGAAGGTCAGTGAGTGTTCATGAGCTTGCTGAACGCAGGCAGCTCCAGCAAGGGGTGGCACAAGCAGCATTCATTCAAAGTGACACAAAAATTGCCATGCTATTTTAGAGCAACTGTTCATGGTGCTGAGGATAACTTGCCTGACTCGAGTTCCCCTAATTTTTTGTTGTGGCTGCAGGGCAGTACCAAGCAGTTGAGGGGGCAGCGAGGCCCTAACCCTGCTCATCCGTCTGGTGAAGCTTAATTGTTTAAGCAAGGTGAAGCAAAGTAGTGTATGTCTGACTCTGAAAAGCCTGCAGCTTGCTGATCTCCAAATCAGTTCCTTTCCCATGGGAGATGGTTTGGGACTTGATGGTAGTAAAGTAGTTTTCACATCATATAATACTCTATTATTACAAGCACTGCTGTCCTTTGGATTTGGCAACCATCTGTCCTTCTGTCTTGCCATGAAAAGGTGATTTCCCACACAGACTTCTGCAGAAGTGGCAGGAGTTACACACCTGGCTGGCACCAGGAGAGGTACATCTGGTAGTGCAGATGTGCATGCACATGAGAAGGGTGATAGGGCCATGACAGCAGTGGGAAGAGCTGGGAATGGTGCAGAAAGCATCACAGGAACAAAGCTGGGAGAAGTGTCAGGAGCTGGCCAGTTCTCAGCTGCCAGATAGAACACTCTGGTGGGATGTGGCTTATCTCAAATGGGCCAACAAAAATGATCCAGCAAAGCAAGGTCAAAATGCTGCACAGCAGCCTACTCCCATGGAGTGTCTGTGGGTCCCCATCTCCTCTAAAACCTGTGTGGAGATCCACACATCCCAGACCACCAAAAATGACATCGTCTTGACCCGAGGCTTCATTGACTTTCTCTCTGCCCTGCCCAACAGATGTTTATGGTCAAAAATATCTAGTGATATAGGCTCCATGGTGGCCTTAAATCAATTTTCTCCATGTTTAGTTGCTTTAACTGCTGGGAAGTCCCTTCTCATCTCTAGCCTAAGTCTCACTTTCTTCACCTATTGTGATGGTTTGGATGTTCCCCACCCCCCCACACACACTTTAGAAATCACCCAGACTAGACTCAGTCGGCTCTGGAAATTTGAATGAAGCTGGCACAATTTACAAGCAGATATTTACAGCATATACAGTTATAGACAGAAATATACAAGGTAAAAAGGTAATACAGACACAACTTCCCTCCCAGAAACCTGAGTCCCCAGGAGGGGCTCTCAACCAACCCCTCACCTTCCCCTTACCCCCCTCAACCTTACCCCAGTCCCAAGGAAGAATGGAGGTTCAGCCAAGAGGATTAAGAAGCAAAGGTGAATCAGCCAAAGCAAAGGGAGGGTGAGGTTAGAAAGCAAGATGGAGTTCAGCCAGCAGACCCAGCTACCCAGCAGGCAAAGAGCTGAGAGCAAAGCCCAAAGCGAAGTGCCAAGCAAAGTGACCTTATCTCATGTTTTACTTTTCCTTTCTACACATCTCAGCAAGACTGTGAGCGAAGTAGACCTCACCATTGTTTTCATTTCTCAGCCTATGATCTAATTCTTCTCACCAAAACATTCCAGCTAGGCTCAAACTAGCACACCTGTCAATCATGGACCCAGAAACACATTATGCCTGTCTGTTTACAGCTGAGTTTCATGTATTTAAAGAAGATAATCAAGTCTTCTCCACCACACTTCACTCTCATCTAGACTAAACAACCACAGTTCATTCACTTGAGCGTGTAACAACAAGTTTGTTTGATGAAAAATTCAACTTATTTAGTGCAGTGCTTCTAATCACTGACCTTAGGCCAAAGATAACAAACGTTTAGCAGATTTCTCTTCAAATCTCTGTTTTTATCAGCTGGTTTGACAGATTACAGTTGTCACACAAATGGCTGGGATTAAAGCAAATGCTTTCTAAATTTTTCTAGATACCTGTTTCAATTATGACTTGGGGGCAGTGTAGAACTGTCAGGAAATAGTTCACTTGGGTTTTATAAAGTATTGGTTTATAGGTGCTTTAAAACCACCTAAAAAGCATCTTTACAAAAGCTCCTTAGCAGCAAAAGTATTTTTTTAGCTATATGAAAATACATACCAATAATTGCTCCTTTCCACTCGTTTGTTCAGCTCTGGGTTTGCCACTCAAAATGCTAAATTTCCAATCCTCAGGATATTTCTGGGCAGGATGAACTTTATTTTATTTTACTAGCTTTTCTTTTTAAGGTGCTTTTATTTATCCAGTGTGTGGTCCTGTGTAGATTTTTTTTGTCCTCATGCAAATCTTTTAAGATAAGGAATTATTAAGGAATATTTTTATCTGTATGGTAAAATCATCTTAAGTAGTTTCAAGAAAGAAAGATCTTAAAAATGTCAGCAAGAATGGTAAATTTTAAATAAAAAGGAAGCATTCTTATTGCTTTCTGAGCTCCCCTCCAGTTCAGATTTTACTTTCTGAAAGCTAAATGTGTGTTAAGGAAAAAGCTCAAAAATTGAAACAAGAAAACAAGGGGTGGGGGTTCTAAAAGCTGAGATGTTGTGAGACTCAGTTTCAAAGCAAACACATCTTTGTAATGAGAAATGTCCTGGAAAAACACACCACTCTCCCCACCCAGCTCTGCTTGTCACCAGCCTTGTTTGGATGCAAACAGCAGCAGGTTAAGCCCGGGTGTGATGCTGAGTCCCTGTGCTGGTAGGTTCATCTGTTCCTCCAGTTCCCTGGGCTCATTTGGGAAGGAAAATACAGTGTCTGCAGGTTTGGCTGGGGAAATTGCAGCCTGCTGTAATCCATGGCAAAAATCATACTGATTTGTATACCCTGCACTGTCTCTTCATATGTTGTTCCCCTGGCCATGTTGAGACTTCTCCCTTTGGTCCAGCCCCACCAGTGCTGTAGGAAGCCCTGCAGCATCCTGCAGGGAAAAGAGAAAGGTCTGCTGGAAGCCCTGCTAGGATGTGTCCCTTCTTTTGCTGCGATTTGAGAAGCAATATGTGGGTCTTTTAAAGTGAAACAGCAGTGGTTTCAAACCACAGCCTTAGTCCAGGGGTCAGGATCTTAGCCCTAAGGCCTCTGTGAGAGGTGACTCGGAGGAAGCAAAGTCACAGCCTTCAACTTAGAATCATAGAATGGTTTAGGTTGGAAGGGACCTCAAGGATCATCCAGCTCCAACCCCCTGCCATAGGCAGGGACACCTCCCACTAGAGCAGGCTGCTCAAGGCCTCATCCAGCCTGGCTTTAAACACCTCCAGGGAGGAAGCATCCACAACCTCCCTGGGCAACCCGTTCCAGTGTCTCACCACCCTCACTGTAAAGAATTTCCTCCTAACATCCAGTCTAAATCTCCCCTCCTCCAGCTTAAACCCATTACCCCTCATCCTGACATTACTAGACCGTGTAAATAGTCCCTCCCCAGCCTTCCTGTAGGCTCCCTTCAGATACTGGAAAGCCACTATAAGGTCTTCTCGAAGCCTTCTCTTCTCCAGGCTGAAGAGCCCCAACTCTCTCAGCCTGTCCTCATTAGCAGGTGCTGTGCAGCCCTCTGAGCATCTTTGTGGCTCTCCTCTGGACTCACTCCAGCAGTTCCATGTCCTTGTGTTGGGGGGTCCAGACCTGCACACAACTTGCTGCATAAGAGTCTGCCTCTTCACTAGTAAATGTATAAAGATCCACAAAGCAAGAGATGTTGAAAACCTTTGGTTTATATGGTTTCAAAAGCAGGTTCCCAATGTGGGATTTTTTTTTTTTTTTCACTCAGTAGCTCTTTAAAATAAGTGGATTTTTATTTCCCTCTAAGAAATTCTTACAAACCAAAAAGCTGCCTTGGTCCCAGAAATGACAGTGCTGATTTAATCTCACTTACAGGGCAGCAAAGGGGAACAGATGTTGAGGAGGGAGAATAATGCTGTATTTTTAAAATACTTTTTCTCACCTCACTCCAGAATGGGAATTAATTTTAATTTTAGCTATACCTGCATTTTTGCAGAAACCCTCAAGCCAGCCCATTGCAGTATGGATGGTAATTGCAGGACAACCCTAGGGCTCTGTTCTTGCAGCATTACAGCAGTTTGAATTGCCGGCTGTGGTTTTACATCCAGAGAAAAGGCAGCTAAGGGCCAGGGTAAAGCAGGCAGCACCCACCAGTAACCAGAGCTGAGGGTGCTGTAGCAGGGTGACATCATCTTGTCGCAGGCAGAGCCCCAGCCTGCTATGAGCTGAGCTCTGGGTTCCCAATGCAGCAACAAGCATCTGGTTAGGAGCAGGCTGGTGCTGAGCCAGGCATCTTGGCACTTCCCTGGATCTGCCCAGCAAAGCCCAATTAAAGAACAGGGTGCTAGCAAGTGGCTGAAGTTAAAAACATGCTCATATGCTGGTTTGGATCTGGGCCTGGGGCCAGGCTCAGCCAGGCTAATCTCTACTTTGGTTTCTGTGTCTGGCGTTTCCTAATTGAGACCTCTCAGCCTTGGAGGAATGTAACCAGTAAAATAAAACCCCAATGCACACAGACCAGTATCAATGCCAGGCTTGAGGAAGAATCTATTTCACATTCCACTGAAAAATGGGCAAAACTAGGTGAGCTGCAGAGGAATTACAGCTCTGTACAGGGGTGTTTGCAGCCTCAACACTTGAAGTGCCCTCTTGCCTTCAGTGAAATCAGACTGCTTATCTCAGGCTTGGAAGGTGCCTGGACAGTTCAGCAGAGACTCAGCCAAAGAAACATTTACAGCAAGAATATCAAAAACATCCTTTAAAGAACAAATTAAATAAGGAGTTGAAGGACTCACTCCTTGCTCCCACAGTACCATGGCTCGGTGGGACAGAGTGGTTCTTCCTCAGCTAGCCCATGTCGCACTCTGGTAAAAGGTGGGATACTCCTGACATGGATACAGTTTGATAGATCTTTTTTTTTCCATTAGAAAGATAAATAAACTGATTTAGGAACATGGATACAGTTTGATAGATTTTTTTTTTCCCATTAGAGAAATAAACTTATTTAGGAATTCTTAGCTCTGTCTCTTTCAGAATTTCTTTTTCCCTTGGCCTCTTGAAGTGTATGTCAAAGTCTTCAGCAGTCCATGGCAGAGTTTGAAATGAAAGCAGAAAGCAAAGTGTCCTCCCCTATACCTGTCTTTCCCTATCTCTCATCAGGTCTCAGGCTTTTACTGGGAAAATGTCAGTTTGTGTATTAATGGAGGGTGGTGAGCAAAACAAGGTTAAAAATATACATCCAAGTCAGGAAGCTTCTTGCTGGAAGAGCTTATTGGCTCTTAAAACCCCAGAAAGTTTTCAGTATGAACTAAACCAATGCAAATTGAAGTTATGTGCTGGTACAAATCGTGTCTGTCCTAGGTTGAAATATCATCTGAGGTCTGACCCTGAGGTCTGACCTTGAGAGTCCAATTTGCCAGCCATTGATGAAATTTCCACGCTGATTTGGGTGCTGCACAAGCAAGGATGTTTTTGTGACCTGGGGCACTTGCTGCTTTTAGAGCCAGCAGACTCCAGGCCACCTGGACCAACAGAAAATGGATGCAACCGTCACAGAGGTCTCTAGGTCTGCCAGCGCAGCTCTTGGAGCACAAAAAGCTACAGGACTCAAATCCAGCCCCAGATGCAAAAGGAAGGTTTGTACTGTTGCTTGGGACGTTGTTCCAGGGGATGGAAAATAAGCTTTCTAATTTCTCTTCATCTGGCCTTGCCCAGCCTGTGTTGTAGCAACGTTTGCTTGGATAATACTTTATTCCTAGGTGGCAACTGTCCAGTGCCATGTTACGCTGTCAAGACTCTGACATATGCTCACAGGACTTCAATCCACCAGAGAACAGCCTCTGCTAAGTCTGCTCTTGGTAAATGCCTCTCTAAATGACTTCACTGCCTTGTAACTGTTCCTGGAGAAAGCTGGCCCGGCGGCTGGTAATTAAACCTCTGGCTGATGGAAACTGTTACAATGGGTTGCTGCTTTGCCTACAGCGTCACAGTTAAGAACTCCAAAGTCTTTATACTTTTTCTATAAAACACATGTGAGCTTTATGCCTAGAATATCTGCGGCAATAAAGTGAGTGTGGTGCTTCATTTTTGTTTGTAGCACTTAAAACTTGGAGGAGAAGAAAGAACTAAGGTTCAAGAATGAGATCTGGTGTTTGTACTTCAAGAAGCACATTTAGTTGGTATCTATGTGGGTTTGGTACAGCCCATTATCAGGGCAGGGATTTACTTACCAGGATGGATTTAGATTCCTGGTTCCTCTACAGGCATCTTGAGGGGAATTAGGTGGCTACACCTTGTTGTGGAGCTGGCCAGCAATGACTTATTGTAAACTTCAAGCTGAGACCTGGTTCTGCCATCTGGACTCCCTGGAGTTTGAGAGCACTTGAGTCAAGGCTGGATTACAGCTTTTGTTCAGATCTCTTCTGTGCTCAGTCAAATTTCCCGCAGGAAGCCATAATCTGGTCTGAAGGACCACTTGGCATCCCTCAGCCCTAGGCTTACCCGGGAAGAACCTTGTGGTCAGCCAGAACACAATCATGATAACCACACACCCCTTGCCCTTGGCTTGATGCCTGTGACACCTCCACTTGGTATCAAAGTCTGTATCAAAACTGTGATGGCACTTCTGTTCCCCAAAGGTGTTCAGCCAAATCCCATCAGAAACACCGGACACCTGCCAGCAAGTGGCAGTTCAGGACCGCTTCTCCTCTGGCCAGGGCTGGTATTTATGGGCTGTATTAGTCACACAGGAGTTGTTAGAAGTGCTGCTGTGATAAATTGCAAAGTCATACATGGTCATCGGCTTATGAGCTTGCTCCAGGAGACAGCAGTATTCCAGAGCCTGACTAATCCTTTACAGATTGGAAATTAGGGATGTGGTTCAGCACTGAAAATGTCCCATTTTATTGCTGATGATATATTATTTAGTCCTCCAATCCTCTGGACTGCTTCAGCTAAGCCTGGGGCTTGCACCCTTCTGTTCTGGACAGCTTTTTCCCAGTGGGAGGTAAGCTTGTCAGCGGCACTTCTGATAGGCTTAAAGCAGCCACAAGAGCTGTATGGAAACAACACTTGTTTTTATAGCTGCTAGGGGGATATTGCTGTATACTGCAGGATCTGATCAGTTTATATTGAAGGATGGAAGAACGTGTGTGCATCTTTGTGCATAATGGTGCAGCAGAGTTTCACAATCATCATGGGCAAAATTTTTCCCAGCAGATTTCCTCACAGCGATGTCACTGCAATTTATTGAAACACATCAGCACCTAGATGTGCAGATGGCCTTGTCTCATAGCTCCCTCTGTATAGGCCTCAAAGATATGCTGCTCAGGCACCTCACCTGCTCATACCTAATCACAAATTACAATTGACCAGGGGGGCGCGGTGATGCTCGTCTTATCTGAGCGGCTTCTCCCCGGCCTTTATGCTGGGATTCCCTGAGCTCTCCGTGCCATTACATTGTCAGGAGCTCCCGGGACGTGCCCCATGCAGGGTACCGTGCACAGTCGAGCCGCACAAGCCCACAGCAGCACTACAGCACCACCAGATTTCCCTGCAGCATCTGTGCTGTGCCGGGCGCACCGCGGCTGAGACTGCACGATGGAAGTACCGACAGGACGCAAGGTCTGCCCGCTCGCTGAGAGCCTGAGGCAGCCCTGCCGGCCAGAGGCATGCAGACCCTGTCACCTCCGCAGACCGGCGGCTCCGCCGAGGGTCGGCTCAGCTCTGCCTTGCCCACAACCCCCGACCGCAGCCTTCTCCTCCCGCCTGCCCAGGCCGCCTTCTTCCCCGCCCCATCACCGCGTTGCCGGGCAGGCGCGAGGCCCCCGACGCTGCCGGCCGGGGCTGTCCGCGGCGTTCGCCTGCGGCGAGCGGACGGCACTTTAGAGACAGCCGCGGGCCCTAACCGCCGCCGTGTCCCGTCAGCGGAAGGCGGAAGCGCCATGGCCGACACCTGGGCTGGCTTCTCACAGGAGGAGCTGCGGCATTTGCGGGATCAGCACCCAGGTACGGACCGCGACCGGGCTCTGGCAGGGGCCGAGGCTCGAGACCGGGCAGGCCGCGGCGTCCGCCCCGGTTAGCGGGAGACAGCGGGGCCGGGAGAGGCGCGGAAAAGCCTCCGGGCCCTCGGCACCCTATCAGCCTCCGCAACTGCACCTACCTCCCTTCTTCCTCTCAGCCTCCCCGTTCCGTCGGTTCTCTGCGTCCACACCTCTGCCCATCCCCTCAGCTCAACCAATCCATCCCCGCAGCTCGTCCAGTCCATCCCCGCGTCAAACAGCTCAGTTTCTCCAGGCAGTTTCTCCTTGTCCCCTGGCCGCTCTCATCGAGGCCCATCTTTTACTATCCTCTCAATCTCCCGTCCAGCCCGCTGTCTCTTCACCCGCAACCTCTGTCACATTTCCAGACTCTTCAGCTCCTTGTCCTGCACCCACATCAGCCTGTCCACTACCACTCTCATCTCCCAGCCTCCTCTTTGCCCAGCCATCACCTTATTCTTCCACATTCTTCACTTCATACATTTCGTATCTGCCCACGAGACTGAGACCCTTTTTTAGCACTAGATCTCTTTCCATGATTACTGCAAGAGTTGCCTCACTCCTACCTATGGCTCCTCTTTCAGTCCTGCAATCCAGGCCCTTTATTCCTTGCTTTCCTAATTTTGAATTGAATCTTTCAAAACTCCCGATTGTTAGGCTAACAAAACATTGCCAGGTTCCTAGGATTTTCCCCACATTGTCTTCCGTTTTACACCCTGTCACATCATTTCCTTATGTTCATTTTGCACTAGTTTGCTTGCCTAGAAAAGCTAATTCACAGAGTCTATCTTAGATCTTAAGATTTGGGTTTAATCTTGTTTCTCTCTCTTCATCCCCTGACAGATTTATATGAACCCTTGGAGCAGCAGCATCACCCTCACACTGTGAATAAGACTCGTAAGCAATTGCTACGAGAAAAAGCCCTCCAGCAACAATGTCAGAAACTGGGACTGCAGGGTGGGGCAGCCTCTGTTCCACCTGAGCAGCTGCTTTCTGTACCAAACACCAAGCCTTGTCACCCGCAGCAGCCTGTGCCACCACCTCAACCTTCTTCAGCAGGAGATCAAAGGCAAAGTGACAGCCGAGACCAGCAGAAGGGAGTGGCACCGGTAGATCCCTGTAACAGCAATGCCAGTGCCCAGGCCTGCCCTGCAAAGGCAAACTCCAAAGCGGAGAAAAAGAAAGTGGAATTGTTAGTAAGTTGGTAAAATCAAGGCGTGGGTTTTGTTATTCTGGATTGATTTATTCTTGTGTTGTGAAGTGGACTTTCCTGTATCTACTAAGAAGCCTTGAAAGATTGTGTTTGCTTGTTTGCTTCCTCTGATGAACTTTTTTTTTTTTTTTAAATCTCTAGCTAGTTTAGGCCTGATTCAGGACCAAATTCCATAGGGTAGGCAATGCAGACATGCACTCTGCCATCTTCAAATAATTTCCAGTGGCATCAGGACTGTACCTCATAAAGCACCCAAGGTGTAGAACAGTCTTTATGAAGACTTAATTTCACAGTCATGCTGTGTAGACAAGCCAGCAGCCACAACATAGCCTTTTGAGGAGTGGATATGCTGTAGTGTGTGTATCTTTATGTTCTCTTTTTTTATGAGATTGCTCCAGATTTTTTAATGCCAAAAGTGTTGGTAAGGAGACAAGATGTCAAGTTTAAACAGTTCTCGATGATTCAAGATGAGACCAATTTCAAGGCTCTCAGCCTGTGCTTGAGCCTGCGGTGGGGTTCCTGTCTCCTGAAGCACCAAACTGATGCACATGAGAGAGATAGGAAAAAGTACTGAACGTCACTCTCTGGGAGTCTGACTGAACCTGCAGTCACTCAGTTTGTCATCCAGAATTCAGATGGTAGCCTATAAAAGGAAGCTGCTGTCAATGCTAGAGAGGGCAGGCATTTTCAATATGACATTACTTTCTTTTACCTCTTCACATTTGTTTCACTGTCTGTATCCAAATGCTAATTTTCCTGGTTTTCCTTAGTGGGCAAAGCAAACTGTGAGGGGCAGAAAGATGAGTTCTTTTGCTAGGGGACATGGTTTCTTTTTCAAACACTTTAACAGTGGTGTTCCAGCCTTGAGTTCCTATGCAGGTCCATGCTTTTCTGTCCAACATAATCAACAAACACTAGGTAGCCGCCAAAGTTCCATACATCATTTTTATCTCCCCAAAACAGGGATCATCAGCAGATTTTCCAGTGTAATGTGCCAAGCCTGTAGGATCTCAGAGAGGATTGAAGGTGCTTCCCACTGGAGAGGCAGGGCAGTCAGCTGCACTTGTGTGCAGCTGCAGCAGCTGTCTTCTCTTGAATTAAAAACTCAAAAGGGTCCATGAGTTTTCCTTTGGGTGAGATGTGCCTTGAGAGGCTGTCGCTGCTGAATGTGCTGCCTGCCATTTACCTGCTCAGCCCTGCAAATAGTTGTCCCTTCACCAGAACAGCAGCACTTTGAAGAGCATTACCAAATTCCTTGTGTGGGCCCAGCTCAGCAGTAGTGCTGGCTGTTCTGCTTCTTCCTGGTGGTGAAAGTACGGACACTGTTTGACTAGGGGGAAGACAGCTGAAGCTTTGCAGAGTTTTTAACTCTGTAGGAAGTGAATGACATTTAGCTGCAACAACCTCCCTCCCACCTCCCCAAAAAACAATCTGCTAAATTTGTCTTAGTTCATGCATTTGAATTTAGATCTGACTAAAAGTACTTCTCTATGTGAGGTTTTAGGGATGGGATGATGAGGAGAAGCCTGAAGAAATCCTCGTGTTCAGAAATGGTTGCTAATCTTTGCATTGCCAAGTTACTTTTTAAGCTGAGACTTCTTGAGAGAGCGTATGAAGAGCACAGTAGGGTGGAAAAGCGGCAAAGCAGTTTTTGTGTCTCTTTAGTCCTGCCCAGTTGTGTTGACACAGTTTGTTCCCTCTCACCTGAAAACTTGCTTTCCATCCTTTGGGGCTGGCTGTATCTTTTAGTAGAGGAAACTGAATCCAAATAACTGTTTCCCTGCTGACAAAAGTGGGTTCTTGTTTCTCCTTGTTGCTCATTTTCATTGTAACTTTTACCAGCCTTTCATTTGCATCAATTTAATTACATGTATTGTGAAGCAGACCTGCGAAAGGATCTGTTTTACGGAAAAGAAACATGTCCAAAAAAGAGGCTGCGTTGGCAGACTGAGCAGATGGTGGCTTGCAGCAGCCGGTAAGAAACTTGAAACTGCTTCTACCTAGTGGGGAAGCGCATCATTTAAATGAAAAATTCCATCCATACCTGAAAAAGTGCTGTATGCTCTTTCTGCAGCAGAGCCTGCTTGGGAAGATTTTTGTTCTGATCAGTAGATTTCATCTGGAAATGCTATATTGGTCTAAATAACTTCTTGAACATGATTCTTCTTTCCTCAGAACTGAAACCTGTTTATTATTCCTTTGACTTTTTGAGTTTGCTGCAGGAAATATGAAGGCGAATATTTATTTTATCTGGGAGACAGGGAGAGAAAGGAACTTTCTATTAATTTTGATCTTCTGGTCAATGAGCAGGCAGGAGAAATCACGATGGGAAATTCTTCAGCAAGAGCAGCGGCTGATAGAAGAGAAGAATAAACGCAAAAAGGCACTCCTGGCCAAAGCCATTGCTGAGAGGTAAGGGGCTGTGTTGTAGGAAGGGATTGCTTCTATCTGCAACCAGTTGCATGTCTTCTGTTTAAATTCTGCTTTTTCCTCCCCTCTGTGCTGTGTATGTGCTGCTCTGCAAGTAAGCAGCTGTGACTGACATTTCCCTTTGATGAGAAGTGCTGGCTAAGAAGCTGTGCTGAAGCTTTTCACACTTCCAAAGCTGCAGCTCTGTGCACAGATGGAAAAGTTATTACGCAGTTCAAGGATTAGCTGAAGTCCTTCTGCTTGTTAGTAACATATTCAGGGAGGTGGTTGAGTCACCAACCCTGGATGTGTTTAAAAGCCATTTGGATGTGGTGCTTGGGGATATAGTTTAGGATGTACCTTGTAGAGTAGGGATATTGGTTGGACTTAGTGATCCTGAAGGGCTTTTCCAACCTGAATATTTCAGTGATTCTGTATTTGGAAGTTAGAGTGCTCAGATGCCTGTCCCTGTTCTGTTCTTAATTTGTTTTCACTGGATTTAAGGAGAGTATTTGATTCCTAACCTATGAAGGGAAACTATCATAGAATTGTAGAATGCCAGTTTGGAAGGCACCTCAAAGATCACCTGCTCCAACCTTTCTAGGTAACACCATAGTTTAAGGGAGATGGCCCAGCATTCTAACAACTATAGCTTTTTCTGCTTGGGCTCTTGACTCTCTCTTACCGGTACGTGAAGAGTGTTGAAAGAGAAGACAATCAGCCTTAAGAAGGTTCCATTGTACCACTGGTGGCTTAGGAGTCATAACTGTGCCCATGTTCTCACAGTTGTTAGCTCTTGCTCTTCAGGTGACTCAGCTTTAAGACATTTTACAGTGTTGCCCACTGAACTAGTTTAAGATTGGAGGGGAAGGTAAGGTTTGTAAAGAAGGATATCGAAGCATCTGGTAACGCTGTGTCAAGGAAGGAAGCTTTCAGGCTCACAGTGCTCTCCCAGACATGATGCATTCCAACGAGAAAATCTCTTGGGTAGCGTAGGTGAACATAAGCCACTACTGTGCAGAAGATTCTCTTTGAGGTTCTGCAGATTTTGTTTGCCTTTGCCAAGCAGAGATAAAATACAAGCACATTTCTTCCGAGTCACTGTCAGAAAGCAAATGTGGGTGTGATCACCAGGCTGGCTTCTTCCTCCAGGAGGCAGAGCATGAGGAGACGAGGATTTGGAAGGTGAAAGCTAGGGAGTTACATCTGGTATTCAGGGGCTTTCTTCAGGCTCCATTCAATCCTACAGGATGACTGTTTCTCCACCTGCGCCAGGTGGTCTGAAGAGAGATGGTGTCAGTGCCTGCCCATTTAGTCTTGCTTTCAAGTACATGCATTGGGGTGTACAGCAGTGGCTAAAGAGTGTGGATTTGCTGGTGGTGGTGAATGACAGCAAAGTGACCTGGTGTAAAAGCTTGTTGAAAGTTAGCTTGTTTAGGAGGGAAATCCATCAAAACCTGCTGCCCTTAGCAACGTTTAGTTTTCAGAATTTAGGAACAAATAGACTGAATTGAAAAACATTACATAAGGCTTGATGGAAATCCTTTGTGTTTGATGTAAAATTTTCCATTGACTTCATTGGGATCTGAGTAGGCCTTTGGGGAGTAATTGTACAAAATGGAAATCAAGCTTAGGTTAGGTGACTTTTTGGCCCCTACTAACTGGGTTTCTTTGAAAGGAGATATTTGCAGGGCTAAATACCCTTCCCCCTCTCTCTCCCCCCCCAAGCCATTTCCTGTTTCCTTACACTGAGAACTACTTAGATATAGCAGCTTCTTGTGTGTTTCCACAGTGAAGAAACACAATCCATTTTAGGCACTTTGATTATAGTCATTACGTAATTTTGCTGTAGACCTTTAATAGCAGGCATTTTAGATCCCTGTGGATATTAAAGAAAAAGATCAAAAGTCTTAAACCATAAAGGAGAAACCTTATGAATAGCTCTTAAAGAAGTTAGTTGCTCTGCAGATGAAATGGGACCCATTATGTCAAGAAGGGAGGCTTGAAGAGAAAAGGGGAAAGAAAAAAAAAGGCATCTTCCTTTTGCAGGTCCAAAAGAACTCAAGCTGAAACAGTGAAACTCAAAAGGATTCAGAAGGAGTTGCAAGCTCTGGATGACATGGTGTCTGCTGACATTGGCATCCTGCGGAACCGCATTGATCAGGCCAGCTTGGACTACTCCTATGCCCGGTAAGTGCCAGACGGGGAGGGAGGAGGGAACAGCCTTGCCTGAGTGGAGGGAGAAAACGCTGTTTCCTGTCACCAAAGCAGAAATGGAGTTCTGTCATTCTAATAATGTGTAGTTAAAGCAGTCACAGTCTGGGGGGCTTTCAAATCTTGAGGTAAAAGTGTGCCTTTTATTTCCTAATTTTTCCCTTGGACTCTGAAAACTGAAGTAGGCTTTCTGACTGCAGGCTGTGCTTTCCAGCTTGCTGCTGTCATGAGACATACTTACTGCTTTAACTGTGCAGATGTCCATAAGCCCTTCTTTATTGTTTCAAGGTTGTTTATTTCTTCTCAGGGGGAAAGAGTTTTGTTGTTTTTATTTTAAATCCTGAAGTGAAAGTCCTTTTTCAGGAAAACTTGTTGATGACAGCTCTGGTCCTGTTGGAATCAGTGGGACCAATTAAGCTTAAAACATGTAATATTGTTGAAGTGCTTTTGGAAATGGCACCAAAAATTGAAGGAAAACACAAGCTTTCACCCTTCACAATGTGCCTTTAATCACTCTGGTTCTGATCAGTTCCTTAAATGCAAGAATTTAATCGGAACACCCTATTAGCTGTGGGTAAACCACAACATCAGTAGATCAACATCAGCATGTTTATGTAGCCGTTTAACAAAATGGAAATGTTTGGTTGTGGTTTTGGTTCACGATTCAATGTGTTAAATATGTATTTCTCCTTATGGCGTCTGCTCTATGTTGACCACAGGCCAATAAACATGGTAATTAGTCTTAAAACAAATAGCAGCAGCAGCCACAGCTGAAAAATAAGGATTTCTTTTATGTAATTATCATTTGAAATCTCTCAGATTCACCACAGTTTCGGCAGCTGAGTGCATGTGAATCCAGAGTTTCATATCAAGAGAAAAAACATTACAATGTATTTTAGGTTTAAGTCTGGTTTCTAAAGCCATTAAATGCTCCCAGAAATTTCCTTCCCAAGATTTTTGTAATGATATGCCTTCTTGATGCGGTCGATGTCAAAAGAACACCCAACACAAGCAGCTCTTACCTTTGGAAAGCATTTTTAAGTGAAGATAACAAAAGCGAATGCTGCCAGGCCTTTACAAAATACTTGATGACTTCTATGACCTTTATAAGTCTTTGTTTTTGTGAGGGGGGGGATCTGGAAATGCAAGTTAGATACTTTTCAGTATTGTAGTTTTTAACGCATTATGAGCCAGAGCTGATTTACTTCAAAGTGGTGTCTTTTTAAGCATTTTTTTTTTGTAGCTCTTGCCATGTTTAAAATAATTCCATTGAATCAAAACCTGCAACATTACATAGTTTTGAACACATACGTAGTTAGGGCCATCTGACAGTTGCTGTAGAATGGAATTTTTGTCAGTGTGATATGAAGAATATGCATGAATTCATCTCAAAGATTTAACTGTGCAGAAGATTTCATAATGGTGTTAATTTTTTTCATTTCAGATACCAGACCAGGGAAATCTTGACTTCCTTTTTTTTTTTTTTCCTGTGAGGGAGATGTAAACAGACATCTTCTGCCCACTGCAGACAAAGTTTTGTAATTATTATATAAAAGGATATATTCAGGAATGTTTGTCTTATTTCCTTCTGCTTTCCTAAGCAAAGATCTTTCCTCTCTTTCTGTTGCTTTCTTTAACCAGATATTTGAAATCTGCTGTTCTAAACCAGCTGGAATCTTTATTCAACCACTTCACTAATACTAGTTTTATGAGTGCTGTGTAAGGTATGTTACATAGTCATTCTGCAAAAGGCTTTGCATATTCCCTTTCGTGAAGGTCAAGATTGCATCTGTCTTCATATTAAATCAGAATTAATATACGGATTCACTGAATGCAGTGGAAGATGCATCACTAATGTGGACGACAACCATTAAAGTTCTGGGGATCCCAGATGTGTTAACCTCAATAAATATTCTGAATATTTCCTTTTTACTGTATTTGTCATGACAGGAAGTGCAAATTGGCAGGAGGTGTGTGTCAGGGGGGTGCTTACAATAAAACTCTACATCTGTTGCCACACCAAAGTTGTGCTCACTATTGATGTCATATGCTGTGCAGCTCATGGTTTTCCGAACATAGCTATGGGTGGCCAGAAGAGAGGACTTCAAGAGCAGATCCAAGTGTAAATGTGTCTGGCACCGTTGTAACCTCCATATCTGTTGGGTGGATGGTTGGATTAAAAGAAACACAAAGCTGGTTTGCAGTGTTTCAGCTCACTTGGCAGGTGTTCATTCAAAGTGTGAAAACACAACGAGTTCTGATTCTGCTGCTAGTGATGCATCTTATAAAACAGGCACTCAAAATTTTTGGTTGTTGTTCGACCTGTAGATTTCAAATGAGCAAATGAACTCTTGGAATACAGCAGCAGTGGAAGGTAAAGGGTCAGGAGGAAAAGGTTTCATCAATTCACACTTATTTTCTTCCCTTTTACTAATGTGGCAGCATGTCATGTCTACCTGGCATAATGCATTGCAGGGCACATTGCGTTTCAGGGATGCTTGTACTCTTCTGTGTGTGAAATTGTGGAATGCAGTGAGAATTAACCCTCCATGAATGCTGATGTTTTTGCAGGAAGCGGTATGATAAGGCTGAGTCGGAGTACGTGGCAGCCAAGCTGGACCTCCAGCACAAGACAGAGATTAAGGAGCACCTCACGGAGCACCTGTGCACTATCATACAGCAGAATGAGCTCCGCAAGGCCAGGAAGCTGGAGGAGTTAATGCAGCAGCTGGAAGTGGAGGCAGATGAGGAAAATCTGGAACTTGAGATAGAGGTGGAACGGATGCTGCAGCAGCAGGAGGCAGAAGCAGGGAGACAATCCAGCCGGTCACACAGTCACGCTGGGACAGCTAAGGAAAACCCCACTCCCAGTGCTGCAGTGTGTGAGACTGAGCATGCCAGCCATGAAGTCATTTCTACATCTGAACAGTTGGTTCAGCCTCAAAACTCTGGTTCCAAATCCCTCTCCAGTGCGGACAGCCAAACTCAAGCAGTAAATGTGACCCCAGGAAGCCCCCCAGCTCATTCTGCTACATGACTACTATGCTCAGATAAGCCAGCTGGTTATGGATGATACACTGCCTGTGGGCTTGTGTGCTGTATGCTGTATCTGGGCTTCTGCAGTGCTTATTATATGCACTTAACTATCTTTTAATACCGTTTTTAAGTGTTAAAACCAAAAGGTTCCCATTTGGGGTTCCCCATCTTTCATCATCACCATTCTGGTTTAAATTCATGTTCTAACATCCAGCCCTTCATAGGGCTTTGTGCCTTCCTGAAACAGGATATTTGAAAGCCAACAGTAAAAGTTTTTCCAAAGGCTTTCAGTACGTCAGTATCACAGATAAATGGTCCAAGAAGTGATACCTATCTACAGGAGAAAACACCACAACTAGGTCTGCTTCTGAACATGTTCTGTCCCCTAACAGCTGCAGTAAGATGTTTGTCTTCCTTTGTATCCATAAGGGATTTAGTTTTCAATGGTTTTTAATCTGGGAAACCCAAGTGCTTGCTTTAATTGTCTTTGTAGCTGATTTCTTTTTCCTCTACCTGATTTAAATGAAATTTGCTTATTGAGGCAAATTTCAAAGTCAGTTGTAGTATTTCCCATTCCCCATTTTGCCTATTTCTTTCAGCTAATTCTAGATCAGTAATTAGGCAGGGATATAATCCCTATAGTATATATTTAAAGACAGCTATTCTTTTGTATTGTATTCAATGCATTTTCTTGCCTGAAGAGCAGGTTTGTACCCCACAAGAAGTTCAGCTGGTTTGCTCTGTTGCTGTTGAAAGGCTTTAAAAGCTATTCCAGGTGGAGAGAGTCTCAGGAATTAAAAGAGAACATAGGAAAACCTCCCATGGACCAGCTGCAGCTGCAAACCTTGGGGACTGCCTCCACAGTTACCTGCTCTGTAACAGAGGAAGGCTGCTTCCACCATGGAGATGGTGTCTGTAGTACCTGACCTGGACCTGTCAGTCACAGTTTATGAATGAGTTATTGAATGACACCGTCAAAAGTCTATAAATGGGATGTTGATTGTCCCTGTGGCTTTAATAGTGGAAAACCACATCACTACCTTTCATTTTTATTCTCCTAATAAATCAGTACATCTTCTGCACGGTGTGTTTACATTCAGTTGTGATACCTGATGTTGACACGTGTCTGAGGCTGTTTTTCCACAGGAGGTGATAAATGACAGAATCAGATATGTCTCCTGGCAGCTTTCCACTGTGTGAAAGCAAAACCTCAAAAAAGGCTGTTCCAAAATACAGGCACGTATGAAGCAAAGACATGGCAGGATACGGCTTGGCAGGAATCTTTTCAACTAGCCATGGCCCAAGGCAGCAGTGGAAAATCCCTTCTGATGCCTCCCATACACAGGAGAAAGAGGGAAAATCTGTTTCCTAGAGAAGCTGCTCACAATCAGGACTGACTGAAATTAGAGGACTCCAAAGTAGCATTGGAGATAGATAGGCAGTGTGCTGTGTTGCCAGCATGCTGCATTCCTGGTGATTTTGCTGGAAGATCTGGCCTAAAAGCTAAAGATGTGCGTGTGTTGTGACAACACGGTGGCTGACAGCCTTTGCTCTGTCTGCACTTGCAGAACAGCTTGTTGCAACCTGATGGTGGTTTTCAAAACTGGATACCAATAAGTGCAATAATAATTTAATTGTACCATTCTTGTTTCCATCTCCTGCAGCTGTCCCCAGTTGTTCCTCAAAAGATTCTAAGTCCTTGTGAGTAAGGTCTGTTCCTCATTACAATTTTATTCAGTTCATCATTGGACATGCAGGAGAGCATCTGACAGAAGACTAGAATTGTCATGGTATTTACAGGAAACACATAGATGCCATTTTGCATATAATTTGTGGTTCTGTTTGCACCTTGTTGTCACAGGCAAGGTTATTGTTTGAGCTCCTCAAATCAAAAATAGGCAAAGAATTTAAGTCCAAAGTTCTTTTTGACAACTCGTTAAGAGTATGAGTTTCCAGAAGAGACTAAGTTTATATCCACACATTACTGAGAATTACTTCAAAGGGGAGAAAACTTGATAGTGTTGATGCTATTTCTGCCTGCTGGTGAAAGTGCTGCTGTTAGAATCAACAGTTTCTGTTCTCTTACAAGTCTCTCGTCGAAGTTCTGGCCAGTTCTATCTGTCTTTAACTTCTGAGCTTGCAAAGTGAAGTGTGCTGGCTGGAAGCCACGTGAAACAACCATGTGCAATACCAATAAGCAGCCTAGCATTTGTCCTTTCTCTCTCTCTCTCTAGACAGGGAGCTCAGGAGTTAACTTGTTTGATGTGAGTTATGAAGCCTTTCTGTGACGTGTGACATAAACCACTACCATGGTGTCAGTTCCACTTTGGAAGTTCACAAATGTTTTGATGGGTGCCAGTGTGCTGGTTTAACATTCCCCCTATGCCGGAGCCAAGCAGTCCAGTCGTAATTGTAACAACATGTGTGCTGGTCAGAAATACTAGGAAATGATTTTGGTGCAACAAAAGACTTGGTTTGGTTTTTTTCCCCCTTGTTTTTGCTTGAAGGGAAAAAAAACAGTTGAAATTGAAGCTCTTCAGGCAAAAGCCATTTCTACCTTTGTAGTAGCTGGTGGGTCTTGCAGCACTGGGCTCTGCTGTCACTGGAGTGCATGGAAGGCAGGTGTGCTGTCTGCTCAGCCAGTGTGTTGTGTCTCTTCATAGAAAAGGAAAAATGACAAGTTCAGCATAAGTCAGGTTTTTCAGTAAGAGCCTCTTGCAAACAGAGGTAGCAGTCTGAATATGAAGTCTGCTGGGGTTGAGCAGCCATCACAGAGAAAGTAGAGCAGTGTGTGATGCTTGACGGTCACACTGCAGGGCTCATCACAGAGGACTTGGGTTTTCCTGTGGCAACTGTGAGAATGTTAACAAAGCATAATGTAACTGCCCATGTTGCAGTTTGGCCAGGATGTAGGGACTAACGCTCCCTCCTCTGTCAAGAAATGTTTAAATGAAGACAGATGGTCATGGCTCAGCCTAGGGTTCCCATGGATGTCTTGTGCATGGTGTAAAACACTTGGACAGTCCTCAGTCTGATTGTGTATCCAGCCAGATGAAGTTAGGCTCTTGAGGTTTCAGCTTAAGGTTGTTTGGGGAGAGACTCAAACTTCTCCATTAGCTGCATTAGTTCTCCATTCTCTTCTTATACCTGCTGTGATGCAGTGGAGTCTTCCTTTTGAGCCTGCATCCCATTGATTTCAGTGCAAAATGGGGAAAAACTTTTAAAAGTGAAAAGTAGTGACTGGCCTCGTGGTTGGAGGTGCTGTGTTTCCTGACTAGCTGTATTAGGAGCATGCTAGAAAGGACTCTTATGGGACATTATCCTGTTCTGGGAAGTTCTGGATCCAAAGAAAGGAGCAGAACTCTGTCAAATTGTCTCCTATGATGGGATTCCCTCTCTTCCGCATTTTCTGCTTAGAACCCTAAGATCTGTAGACTTCCTGTTCTTAACACCTCTTTGTCAAGGCTCAAACTTGGATCAAAGCCCCTGTGATATGGACTGCCCTAGCCTGAAGCCTAGTCCTTCACCAGATGCCCCATGTATGAGCATCTTTGATCTGGGATCTTTGAGCATGTGTGGGTCCTGGACTGAGTTTGCTGCTTTTGTGTGCTTCTGGTGTCTTGACTCTCTGTGCTCCACTCTTGTGCATGCTGTAGCTGTGTACAAGGGTTCATGCAGTTGCTGAGAGCAAGGTAGAACTTTTCTGCATGCCTGATCCCACACAAAAATTTTATCTTCAACACCTGGCCTTAGATCATGACCCTTTAAGTCTGTGGATACTGGCAGGTGTGACGTGCAAGGAACAAAGAGTTTTGCCAGTGGCAATGCAACCAGTGTACTGAGATGTGGGCTGGTATTATGGAAACCGAGTGCTTGTTAAGTGCCCTATTTAGGCTTGTCTGCATGGTCCTATTAAAGCAAGTGTTGGTTCTTTTGATGGGGCACGGCACGGGACTGGTTTCCTTCATCATTCCCCTGATTTATGTCCCAGCAGCCAAACTATACTCAGTAGGGAAAGACCAAGTAATGAGAGAAGTTAGCCAAGCCTCACGCCCTTGGCCTGATAGGACATCAGATCCTTCAAATCCTTGCATGTGTTAGTTACAGGGTTTAAATCATGCCTTTTAAGACACAGGTAGAGACACAAAAAGCTTGAGCCTTTCTGAATTAGGGCCTGGATTGCGTAGTTAAAGTCATTTTCTCAATTAGCTAAACATAAATCAGCATAACGAGCCACTTGGGAGCACTGGGCAGGTTTAGTACCTTGTCTTTCCTGCCTCTGTCTATACCACTCCCACCTGCTCATTTGGCTGATCAGCCAGTGATTTTATTTTTCCAGCCTGTGAGAGCTGAGCAGTGGCTTTTAATGTCTGAACTGTTTTTCACACCTGGCACATGTGTGTGAGCAGTGAGAACTGGGAGAAACTGTGCTTATGCAGTAAGTAAAGCAGCCCTCGTGTGTGGTGAGATCTAATGCTCTCAGCACCCAGTGCCAAACTGTCCTCCAGAGAATGGGGACAGTGTCCTACTGAGTAGGCAGTCATGGATGGTGGCGTGAGTGCAGAAAGTCTAGCAGCCCCAGAGGTGCCTTTCAATGTGGTATCTGGGACTGGAAAGCATGGAGAGGGAGATGGGACAGGTGCTGTGTTTGTATTCTAGAGCTGGGTAGCAAATGTGTGACTCCCTCTCCCAGGGCTGCACCACATGTTCTGGACACTGCTGGATGACCGAGGTAGGACGGGTTGTCATGCAAGTGCAGTTCAGCACAGTTCTTTGATGGAGAGCTTGGAGGTGCCTCACAGCAAAGAACAAAACCCTAAGAGCTGGAAGAACCCTTTTTTGTGCCTTGTGATGCCTTTGAAGTGGATATAAATCATCCACTGTGAAAGTTGCAGTGCTAGGGACACCTCATCATTCTCTGCCATTTTGCAGAATGGGGAGGATGTGGCAAGATGGATGAAGGAAGGAACAGAATCAGTGTTCACCCAGACCATGCACAGGCTGAAGCTCTGGTCTTCCTAGAATCTTGGTTTCAAGTGTTGGACCTGAGTGAGATAAAAACACCCAAACCAATCTTTATTCCTTTGTAGGTAATAAAAAGTGAATCATGGATCACAAGTTAGTCACAGAATCACAGAACATTAGAGATTGGAAGGGACCTCCAGAGATCATAGATGGGGCACTCTAACTTCCTCCATGCAAGGTTTCTTGTTTTTTTCTGGAGCAGCGGGTAGTGCTAGTGATGTATCTGAACATATGATCATCTGGTGTGATTCTCTCGTGTTCTTGTTATCAGCCCCAGATCTGACCCTTCAAACATCTCTCTGATGCATCTTTGCACCGTGATGTGCAATAAAAGGTCTTTGTTCTGCTTTACAGACATTTCCTGATGATGCAGATCCAAACTGAGCACAAACTCATTTGTTGGGAAGGTGTTCCCCTGAACTCACTGTGTCTTGGAAACAAGTCTAAAGTGCTGCAGCAGGTTTATAACAGAACAGCAGCAGGCAAGGTCTCTCTGACACTCATCAGGAGCAGCTCCAAAAGCCTCACTGCTGACCTCGTGTTACTTCTGTACTAGTGTCCAAATCCCTGAAGGGGACTCCCCTGAGTTGTTTCATATACAGAGCTTCCTCCTTCAAAGAGCCAGTAAAGGAGGCAGTAGAACAAAGGATAGAGTCACTTCATGAACTTCAAGCTTAACAATGTCATAAGGTGTTTTGCTAGTGTTGATATCAAGTGAGGCCCTGGCTGCACTACAGTCATAAGGTCCAGAAAGAGAAGAGCTTCAGCTACCTACCATGTAGCTAAAGGGCAGATGACCTCTTGATCATTACCTCCACACAGCTGTGAACCACTGTGTCCCCGGTAGAGCTGAAAAGATGGAGAACCCTGGGGAGTAGTTCCTAGGCAGCAGATAACAGCAACTCACCGTTGGTGTGACTCCTTCACTGAAGGTGAGCTAGATACTCCGGGTATCCTATAGATGGGATCTCAGCAAGCCACGTAATCTTGCTGCCTTCCTTTCTCCATGTGGAAGGATAATCCTTTGTGCAACCACAGCCTTGGGATGTCATGAGCCATCAGCCCAACAAAGGTACCCCAGAAGTTTTTGTTGACTGCATATGGTATGGTTGTAAAGTCATAAATTGGCTGTCCCTCAGGTTGTTGGTTTGGGCAGCACACTCAATAAGCTCATTGGAGGCCCATGTTGTGAGCCTGTGTTGGAAGCTGTACTGAATATACTCAACTGCATTTGCAACAGGAGCTAGGAAGGGTGAAACAGCTGTGTCTTTGCAGGCTTGAGTCACTTTTCCCACTCCAGTGTAGACAGATCCTCTGTCCCAAGGGTTAATCCAATTCAATCATCACCTTTTTCAAGGCTTCAAAATGTGGATCCGGATTAGCTTGCTGAACATCACCCAAAACACTACATGGCCTGAGTATTTCTGTAGCTGCGTAGGTGATGACTCCTGTTGCCAGTGCATGCATATTTCATTGCCTGTAGTGCTGACGGTGTCCTAGAAGTTGTGTCCTTGGCTCTGCTATTGCGTGAGCTGCAGCTGGTCCCAAGCTTTGATGGTTAGCTTCATGGTGGAGAAGACAATGTTATCTGGCATGAGGTTGTGCTTATAAAGAACCAAGTTTATTCCAGCATTTCTATAACATGCTTCTGTGGTACTCCAAGAAGAGTATCTTGCAGCTGTTTTAAAAAGCCATACCTAGTTCTCTGCAGGATTTTCTTCTTGCTTCCAGATTTTTTTTCCCCTGTCTGCTAAAATGCCAATTGATTTCCTTTTTGCATTTCTCAATTCAAACTATTTAGTGATGGGCTTTTCTCCATGGCACCCCATCTCATCTCCTAACTACTGCTGAGTGTTCATCAGTCTCACTGACATTAACCAGTTCTGCAGGAAACCAGCACTGCCGAACAGGCAGGCTCCCACTCCTGGGCTTGCTCAGCATATGTGGTATTGTCAATGACAGTCCCCCCTTGAGTCTCTTGTGGGTGACACTCTTGCTGGCAGAGCCTGAGAATTTATCAGAAAATACTTTCCATGTCCTGGCAGCTGCAGTTGGACACTTGTGATGCTGCCTTCTGGCCTTGGCATCCACAGAGCTCTGTCTGCATTTCATAGGAAGGAATCAGAGTTTGCTTTTCAAGGCCTAGTCCATGTCCTCTGCCCCAGCTGCCTGCAGTACTGGAGTCTTTCATTACTCAAACCTTCCCAACCCACCAATAAGTTTTCCTCTTCTGTTCTTCTACCAGTTTCCCTTCCTTCTTCCAGCAGCTGCCAAGAAACTTCATGGGTCCATCCAGGCTAGGCAAAACAAGCAGAGCTCAGAGCCACCAGGCTGAGCAGGTAGGTGAGCACAGGGTGGTAATGGAAGTTCTTTGATTCATAGAATTAAAACTCAGCGAGATTAAACTCACAGCCAGTTTCAGAAGCCCAGGTCCCTGCTGTTCTTGCCACTTTTTGCAGGCTTTGGAGTTATTGATGTTCATTGCTATGCCCTAAATGCTTGCACTCAGAAGTCTTAGCTTTTTGCCTACTGTGTCTGTGACCCCAAAGGTTGCTGTTTGGAGTTGGTCAGTTCTGGAGCGGTGACAGATGATAACCCATTTCAACATGCCTGAAGAAAGCCAGAGGGAGACTTCCTGATAGGGGTGAGGCCTAGGGAAGGCATTTGGGATGGCTGCCATCCACAGACACATCAAAGGTGCGAGTGGCTTTTATCAAGAGGCAGTAAAACTTTAATCCAAAGCCCACTTTAATGTATTTGCCACATATTTAAAAGGGAACTGATTTCAGAAATGCTTTTGAGAGTTTTAAAAATTCCCCTGGACTTGTGTCTTACAGCTCTCTCCACTCTGGAAACCTGATGCTTTTATTTCTGGGATCCCAGATGTTTGGGACTCGTGACTGAGGGGAATTAAACCTGTTTCTAAAATTCTTCTAACTTGGGCACCAATAGCCTTTTTTTGTTTCTTTTCACCTAGCTCCAACTCTCTCTTAAACTCCAAGGTTGCTTTTTTTTTACTTACAGACCACATTTAGAGCAACTGCCACCTCCTCAGTCAGAAAGTGAAACATCTTCCCATTTGCTTGTCAAAAAAATCCCTCATTTCCAGCACAGTAAGGCTGCAAGACACCAGCATTTTGACCTGCCAGAGTGCTTCCCTCTAAGTCTGGAGCCTTAGACTGATCTTATCAGCCACACACTGAGCCAGCAGTGTGCCCAGGTGGCCAAGAGAGCCAATGGCATCCTGGCCTGCATCAGGAATGCTGTGGCCAGCAGGAGCAGGGAGGTCATTCTGCCCCTGTACTCTGCACTGCTTAGACCACACCTTGAGTACTGTGTCCAGTTCTGGGCCCCCCAGTTTAAGAGGGACATTGAGATGCTTGAGCGTGTCCAGAGAAGGGCAACGAGGCTGGGGAGAGGCCTCGAGCACAGCCCTACGAGGAGAGGCTGAGGGAGCTGGGATTGTTTAGCCTGGAGAAGAGGAGGCTCAGGGCAGACCTTATTGCTGTCTACAACTACCTGAGGGGTGGTTGTAGCCAGGAGGAGGTTGCTCTCTTCTCTCAGGCAGCCAGCACCAGAACAAGAGGACACAGCCTCAAGCTGCGCCAGGGGAAATTTAGGCTTGAGGTGAGGAGAAAGTTCTTCACTGAGAGAGTCATTGGCTACTGGAATGGGCTGCCCAGGGAGGTGGTGGAGTCGCCGTCCCTGGAGCTGTTCAAGGCAGGATTGGACGTGGCACTTGGTGCCATGGTCTAGCCTTGAGCTCTGTGGTAACGTCTTGGACTTGATGATCTATGAGGTCTCTTCCAACCTTGGTGATACTGTGAGACTGTGATACTGTGATATCTTGCTGGAAGAAATCTGGCTTTAGTGTGGAAAACAGGAGCAATTCCCTGGCAAGATCAGAGGATCTGTAGCCTTTATCATTTTCTTTCTGTCTTTTTTCTTTTGGTGTGGGAGAGTTTAAAGATCACTGCTTTCATTCAGAAAGGGCAAGTGACTTTCCCATGCTGTAATACCTAGCAAGTGTTGAGAAAATGTGGTTACATAAACCCATATTTTTAATACAACCGACAGACTCTTGAGAGCTAAGTGTTTTTTGACAGTTTTTATGCACCTGCTAATTCAAAGCTCTTAACATGTGCCAGTTAAAAAGAGCCAGGCACTAAAACATCCAGCAGGGGCTCAGCTGCACACCAGAGCACAGGGAATCCATGCAAGGTAGAAACTTGGCTTCTCTTACAGGATCAACTGGTACACTACTAATTCAGCTCAGACCTTTTGTTTCCCACTCCTGCTTGGCCTTGAAGATTCCTGCTTCTGCTTTGGACCTGAAGAACAGCTGACGTTTCTTTAGATTTCTTCTGTTTGTTTTGCCCAGCTGTTGCAGTCATAGAATCATAGAATGAATCATAGAATGGTTTAGGTTGGAAGGGACCTCAAGGATCATCCAGCTCCAACCCCCTGCCATAGGCAGGGACACCTCCCACTAGAGCAGGTTGCTCAAGGCCTCATCCAGCCTGGCCTTAAACGCCTCCAGGGAGGAAGCATCCACAACCTCCCTGGGCAACCTGTGCCAATGTCTTACCACCCTCACTGTAAAGAACTTCCTCCTGACATCCAGTCTAAATCTCCCCTCCTCCAGCTTAAACCCATTCTCCCTCATCCTGACATTACTAGACCTTGTAAATAGTCCCTCCCCAGCCTTCCTGTAGGCTCCCTTCAGATACTGGAATCAGAAATACAGTCATCAGAAAGAAAAGATGCTAAATATCCTCTCAGAGCTTTGTCCTTAAAAGAGCTGCACTGACAATACCTCCTTAGTCTCCCCTGATAAATTTGTGCCCCGTTGTTTCTTACAAGCAATGCAGAGACAGGCACTGGCAAAGCCCAGGTGGTAGCCTTGCCTCCATGATCACTCCATGCTCAGAGTGTTTAGGTTTGTTTAGACAAAGCCTTACTACCACTAACATAAAGTGTGCCTGGGAACTAAAATTTTTCTTCCTGTCTACCCCTTCCATACTGCCAAACTCTGAGGATTATTTTTAATCCTCTGTCCGACAGATCTTCCCTCTTTCTTCTAGGGTTTTCTCCTCACCCCCTATCTGCTCACATCCCATCTCTGCAGAGCATTGGCTGACTCTCCATGCTGGATCACCTGGTGGCCTCATCCCTGTGCAGAAAAGCTTGAAAACGTAGCACCATCTAACACTAAGGCTCAAAAAAACCCTAGAAGGCAGATAACAACAAATACAAGGATGCCTGAGAATTTTAAATACTTGCAGGTGTTGACACAGGAGTTTCTGTGTTGGAAATGACTATGACCAGCCAACCTCAAAAGGAGAGTCAAGGTGTGTCTTTCTGCAAGTTCAAAGCCTTTGCAGCTAGGCACTGGTGATGTATTTCTGTGTAAGTTTGGGCTAGCATGGCATTGCCACGTTACTACCCTATAAACTGAGGCAATCTTAGATAAAGCCCTCACCTGATGATTGCACTGCCTGTAGGAGATGGGGCTATGGCATCTCTAGACCTTTCCTTTATCTCAAGGCCAAGAGGCATGACAGTTTCTAGTGTTAAGACCAAAGCTTTGGGCTCTGAAGAATTGAGGCAGAGCAGAGAAGTGTGAAGGCTAAAGATGATTGTCTTATAGCATTGGAGATACAGGTTGGAGAGGGAGGGAAAATGGCCCTGGCTTCATCTGCATGCCAGGCTTTTTGGGATGTTTAAGATAAGCTGTGGCATCTGTTCCGAAGTGGAGTTGAACCTAGCACTGCTATCTGGGCTGGGTTACAAGTGGGCAGCAAACTTGCCTGTAGCAATGAAGGTAGCGGAAGCTGGCCCTCACCTCAGCTGAAGGGGAAGGTTCTTTCAAAAGACACAAGAATGTATACTTGGGGGACGTGGGTGCCTTAGGACATCCTGCATTTTAAGCCCTTGCTGAGTTTGCTTCAAGGTGGTCAGTGGAGCTGATGGGATGTGGAGGGCATGTGTGATGCCTGTAGCTACAAGCAGGAGAAAGCCCTGCTAAGGCCTAGCCTGGAGCAGAGAAAGCATGCTGGGTTTGCATGCTATGTGATGTAGAACCTCGTGTGGACCTGCCTCAATTACAGCTACAGTAGTTACACAGTTGGCTATGAGTGGGCTGTATTGCCAAGAGCTAATCAAGGGCTGCTTGTCTTATACACTGCCCAGATGTGGTGGCTGGGATTCTTCTGCTGGGGGTTTTTCTGTAGTGATGCTATACATCAATAATCCTTCTCGCACCTCTACTAAAAGGCATGAATACCTTTCCCTGCAGCTCCCATTTGTAGGCTTTGTTGCTTGAGTGCAAGAAAACTCATCATGACTAACTTGTCAGGACCATGGTGGTACCTCTGAAAGCTGCACATGAGCTTGAGCTGACACGAGAGGTTCTTTTTAAGCAGAGAACACAAGACGAGGGCTTGTCGGGGCAATAGATACGGCTGAGATTCCACATCGTTAACACTCAGTCTGTGTGTTGCAGAATCACATGTCAGGACAAATATGATCCAGATCAGGTGGATGCACACTGTTACTTTGTGTCAAATTAGCTGGAACGTGCTATGGAGTGTTTGTATTGACTTTGTGTTCTACTTCGGCTGCAGGAAGACATATGGTACCCCATCTGGCATGAATTCTGTCAGACCAAAGTTACCCTGTAACAATTCAGAGGATGCATTGCTCTAGGCAGAGTGGTATATCCTGCATCAGTGTTTTGCTGCACGGGTTTACAACAGTCTTAATCCAGTCCTTGGTACTCTCCGCCAAAGTTTTCTGTCTCGGTGTTGCTTAGCCGTGCAGGTCAGTGTGATGCTCATGGGGATGCTTTGCTGAAGAAATGTGAGCTCTGCTCCTGCTGAAAGGTTGTATTAGTGTCATTTCTAAGATTCAGTAGCTACTGCACTTCTAGGTGAACTTGCTGAGGTTGGAGCACCTCAAAACAAGGGGGGAACTTCTTTACTGTAAGGGTCACAGAACACTGGAACAGGCTCCCCAGCAAGGCTGTGGAGTCTTCTTCTCTGGAGACTGTCAAGGCCTGTATGGATGCGTTCCTCTGTGACCTCAGTTAGATTATATGGTCCTGATCTCGCAGGGGGGTTGAACTCAATGATCTCTTTGGATCCTTTCCAACCCCTGATGTCCTGTGATCCTGTGATCTCTGGAGGTCTCTTTCAGCCTTTTACCATTCTGTGATTCTATAGCTGCTGTGTAATGTCTCTACTTGTGTCTTTTTGGGGAACATCATCCAGGCAAGATTATGGTGCAAGTAGAATGACTTCCTGTTCTGGAATGATAGAACTGAAAGAGATCTCAAGATGTCCTCTAACTCATAGCCAAAATCAAGCCTACCCTGCTCATCCTGACAGGCAATTGTCTGATAGTTCCTTCACCCTGCAATGAGGGAGAATCTGTCTCTCAGCACGAGAAGCTTACCCCAAGGTCTAACTGGAAACTCCATTGCCCCAGTTTTAAACCTGGGTCTTCTTGCCCCATTAGCTGCATCTGAGGAGAGAGATTTCACCTCTTCCTAAGGCACAGCCCCTTCTCTGTCTTACTCTGTAAAGCATTTGCATAGCAGACTGCAGCAAGACAGAGAGTGAAGTATGCATGGTGGGAAGCATCCAAAACTTGCTTAGATCTGCATTGAGTTTCCAACACTACTTGAGCCATCTGTGACTCATCTTCGTGCTCGTGCATCAACTTGTGCGAATATCCTCAGAGCAATCAAAGCACTGGATCACTGCATGCTCACGTGGACAACAGCACCAGGTTTCATGGCTGTTGTCCTCATGAGATGACAGAGCTATGATGCAAGAGAAGATCATAAGGAAAGGATGGTGGTTATTTACTGCTATACTTGAACTCTGAAACATGCTCAATTTGCAGCTACAACAAAATGATCAGAGTCAGAATCCTTGTTGAGAGCCTAAGTACTTTTGAAAGCAAGTTGTCTCTCCATCTGATTTAAATTTGAGAGAAGCACTCCGTGTCCCAAAGCTGAATGATTTTATCACCTCTTCACCAGCCAGAGCACGTGATGGCAGATTTTTTTGATCAAACTAAAGAATAACTTTGCTGCAAGATCTCCCAGCTTTCACCCATCTGAGAAGCCTTGATGTTTCCTTAGGCTCCCTTTGCCCTTTTTCTGCAAGGGTGGCTTCATCTTAGTGTGAAACAACTCTCTAGGGTTGAAGAGCAAAGGGAGGCAGTGACACAACCTCCAGATCAAGCTTGGAGGTAGGAGGTTCTTTCCTTAAACACAAACATATAGAATCCTTTATTTTAAAGAGCGTGCCAACTGCATTAGTTAGAATTCAGCACTGTTCATGGGATGGAATATGTAAACCTCATTTAGAATGCTAAAACACTTAGATTAATTGTATTGCCTAAAAATGTGCAAAGGAAATACGATGCCCAATGACAGGATAAGGAGTAATGGGTAGAAATTGAGATAAAAAGTTTCATGTAACCACAAGGAGGAATTTTTTCATTGTGAGGGTGTCAGAACACTGGAACAGGCTGCCCAGGAGGGATGAACATCTCCCTCACTGGGGATATTTAAAACCTGCCTGAATGCCTTCCAGTATAATCTGGTATAGGTGATCCTGCTCTGGCAGAGGGTTTGGACTGGATAGTTTTCCAAGGTCCATTCTAGCCCCTGACATTCTGTGATTCTGTGAAAAGAAAATGGGCCTTTTTTCTGGTATGCTCTTCTCTGGAGAGCTTCCTGAAAAGCCCTTCCTTGGACAGGTGTTTATACACCTTCTTACAACACAATCCACCTAGCAGAAAGATAATGAGAACATGACCTTAACCATCAGAAGGCAACACAGTACTTGAATGCTGATGCACTTTTCCCAGCTGCTGTTGATAAATTGATTTCCAGGGCAGATGCAGTAATGTCTCTCTGTCTTAGCTAACAGTTTTCTTTTCCACGGCCAAGTGCAGTAACAAAACTAGCATTTTTCAGTGGTATCTTCTGCCCAACAGCAGATCTCTTGCAGACTAAACATCTCCTCGCTTAAGGTACCTCCGAGTCCAAACTGGTTGGTTTCCCCTAAAGTCAAGTAGTTGAAGTTCAAAGTACAGCTTGTCCTGAGGATTATGGGCTGGAATTTCTGACTATCAGTTATAGAGGGAGCCTTGCTGAATGACTCACATTCAGAAAGAACTTCAGGACAATAAGACTTGCCAGGTTTAGAAGGAAATTGAGTAGCCAGAGTTGCAGGGAGAGCTGTGCTGATCTACTCCTTAGGCTTTCTGGCCAGCCATGTCCTGGGGGTGATTGTGACCTGGCCAAATAAAGAATCACAAAATCACAGAAACATTCAGGTGGGAAAAGACCCTCAGGATCACCAAGTCCAACCACAAGGTTCACCCTAAACCATATACCCAAGCACCACATCCAAACGACTTTTAAGCACATCCAGGGTTGGTGACTCAACCACCTCACTGGGCAGGGTGCTTTGTATCGTGATCAGTTTCGGATACCTGGGGGAGGGGACCAGGGAATGGAGCAGTTCTCTTTGTTTTGAATCAAGACAATCTTTTTTAAAGGGAGAAAAAGAAAAGTTAAAAAACCCCAGAAATATCAAGTCAAGCTAGGACACAGTGTTTAATCTGAAACACAATGTTCCATTTTACCATTTAATTTCTTTTTGCTTTTTTTTCCTAAATCAAGTTTTTCAGTAAAACCTCCAAAAGGCTCATATCAGAAACATGTAGATGAAGTCAACCTCTTTGCTTTGAAAACACTTTGGAATGAAATGTTTTGAAGTTTAAAAAAGAGCCTCCTGTATTAGACTTGTTGGTTTTGTTTGTTCTTTTGGCAAAAGGTACTTGTCAAATTCAGCCCAACTTTGGGAAGGGTTTATATCCCTCCAAAATTAAACTCTGGTTGAAGTTACTGTTCACAGCATAAATCCACTTGCTGTATTTATGAATCCACAGAGGGCAAAACAGAACCTGTGATCCAGAATCACAGAAACATTCAGGTTGGAAGAGCCCCTCAAGATCACCAAGTCCAACCAATATCCCTGCTCTACAAGGTTCACCCTAAAACATATCCCTAAGCTTCACATCCAAACAACCTTTAAACACAACCAGGATTGGTGACTCAACCTCCTCACTGGGCAGCCCATTCCACTACTCTTTTCCTGAATTTTTTTTTTCCTAATGTCCAGTTGCACCTACCCAGTTGCAGCTTGAGACCATTCCCTATTATTCTATCACTGTTACTTGTGAGAAGAGACCAGCACCAACCTCTCCACAACCTCCTTTCAGGTAGCTGTAGACAGTGATGAGGTCTTCCCTCAGCTTCTTCTTTTGCAAACTAACCATCCCCAGCTCCTTCAATTGCTCCTCATAAGATTTAGGTTGTAGTCAGGTGAGGGTCGGTCTCTTCTGCCAGGCAACCAGCCACAGAACAAGCAGACACAGGGGAGGTCTAGGCTGGATATTAGGAGGAAGTTCTTCCCAGAGAGAGTGATTGGCATTGGAATGGGCTGCCCAGGGAGGTGGTGGAGTAGCCATCCCTGGAGGTGTTCAAGACTGGATGAGGCACTGGTCCAGTTGATTGGAAAGGGCTGGGTGATAGGTTGGACTGGATGATCTTGGGAGGTCTCTTCTAACCTGATTGATTCTATGATTCTATTCTCCACGCCCTTCCTTCACTTCTTGCCCTCCTCTGCATCCTCTCCAGCACCTCCACATCTGTCTTTGTACTGAGGTGCCCAAAACTGAACACAATACTCAAAGTGTGGCCAGCACAGAGCTATCCCACCTCCTTGAATCAGAGGAGAACCCAGGGCATTTTGATAAAGGAAGCAATTCAGCTCTTAGTAATGAAAACACCCAGGTCCTGCTTCCTGTCCAAGAAAGTCCAAGGAGTTCCCTTGCTGCAAGTGGCCAAAATTCCCATTCTGTCCATGAGGAGTTAAAAGGACATTCTGCCACCAAGTGAAGAAAATGGAAGAGCATGGGAAGAAATGGCCCAAACCCTTTTGGGCCCAACCCTGGAAGCTTTTAAGGCCAGGCTGGATGTGGCTCTGAGCAACCTGATCTAGTGTGAGGTGTCCCTGCCCATGGCAGGGGGGTTGGAGCTAGATGATCCTTGAAGTCCCTTCCAACCCTGACAATTCTGTGATTCTCTGATTCAATTTATCTGCTTCCAAGAGAAAAGAAAAAAAAAAAAAAAGAGCATGAGGCTTGAGACTTCTTTCCAGGCATTTCCTAATAAGTCAGATGATCCAACAAAACAAATGAGAGCAGCCAGGAGTGTGCTCTGCTCCGAAAGGGCAGGGAAATACTTGCCAGTGCAGCAGCTCTGCAAATGTGTGAGGCTGTTAAGCTCCTAATCCCGTGTCTTATTTTTATGAATTTTCACACTAGTGGGACATAATGAATGTTGAGCCCAAAGACATTAATTACTCTGGCTCCTTTTTTTCTTATTTTTTTGAGAGGAATTTCGATGGAGTGTAACATTTTAAATTACAAGGTGTGAAATAAACTCTACAAAACTTGCAGCTTTAGTGGAGGAACTCCAAAATCAAATAAAAATGCAAACCCACTGATGAAGTCCAATTTACTGTAAAATGCCCTGGATCATGGTGTTCCAGTAATTTTTTTTCCCCTCCTACATACTTTGGTTAAAATAATTTCTATCCGCTGCAGTGTTTATATACCTTAAGCTTTATTTATTAAAGGATATGTATATTTCGAGCCCAGTTTTAATGAGACATGCTGAAATCTGTAAGGTACAGTGCAACTTTTGTTCTAATCAGCACTAAATCTCTTCTCTTTACTTTTTCTGTGATGAAAACATTCATGTGGGATGGAAAGAGTCCTGTGTGTATATTAATTTCAGATAGGTGTAAATATATATGCGTGTATATATATACATATATGTAAAGTAATAAGCAAAAGTTATTTCTCTCCCATTCTGGTGGACAACAAATTATCCATGGGACAGCAATGTGCCCTTGTGGGCAAAAAGGCCAATGGTATCCTGGGGTGCATTAAGAAGAGTGTGTCCAGCAGATTAAGGGAGGGGTTCTCCTTCCCCTCTACTCTGCCCAAGTGAGACCCTGCATAGACTACTGCATCCACTTCTGGGCTTCCCTTTTCAAGAGGGACAGGGATCTACTTGAGAGAGTCCAACAGAGGGCTACAAAGACAATGAAGAGAATGAAGCACTGCCTGATGAGGAAAAGCTGAGAGACCTAGGACTGTTTAGTCTGGAGAGAAGACTAAGAGGGGATCTAATAAATGCATATAAATATCTGAGGGCTGGGGATCAGGAAGGAAGGGACAGGGGCAGCTTCTGCTCAGTTGTGCCCTGTGATAGGCCAAGGGGCAATGGATGTAAACTACAGCACAGGAAGTTCCACCTCAACATGAGGAAGAACTCCTTTACTGTAAGAGTCACCGAGCAGTGGAACAGGCTCCCCAAAGAGGTTGTGCAGTCTCCTTCTCTGGAGAAGCCCTGTCTGGATGTGATCCTGTGTGACCTGCACTAGCTTATGGTCCTGCTCTGTCAGGGGAGATGGACTTGATGATCTTCACAGGTCACTTCCAACCCCTGTGGTTCATCCTATGATCCTGAGATCACCAGAGTAAATACTCCATCATTGTTCAGTCCAAGCATTTAAAATCATAGATGGATGTTATCCTTATTCTTAAAATGGGACAATTACTTCTCTCTTTTTTTTCCTAGGCCAATGATTTATTTACCAAAGGTTGTGCTTTAGGTTAGCTGAAAATGTTTGTGAGCTCATATCAGCTTGACAAACTGTTCTGGCAAAGGAAGAAAAAGAAATCCAAGTTGTTTTGCTTTTGTTTCCTAATGAAATGTTTGGAGATTTCATTTTGAAATAACACTCTTAAACTAAAGTTAGCATCAACCTAAAAAAATACCCTGGAAGCTTGGAAACATCTTAAATGGGACCTTCCTTAGGGCTATTGCTTCAGGGAGTTGCTTTGAAACTTTCTTCCTATGTTTTCATTCTTGTGAGGAAATACAGAATATTTTCAATCAGATAGATGAATCTGAAAATTGTGATGGTTATGGCCCTGTCAGTAGAGCATTAGGAGTAAGCTCTACAATTTTTAATCAGGTTTTAGGAACTTAATCAAACTTAAGTCATATTTCAAGGCATTGTAGAAAGTTTGGCTTTCTCTGACACATCAGAGCAAGACAGCTTAGTCTTTCCTGGTGTGCTAGTTTGAAGCTAGCTAGAATGTTTTGGTGAGAAGAATTAGATCATAGGCTGAGAAATGAAAACAATGGTGAGGTCTACTTCCCTCACAGCCTTGCTGAGATGTGTAGAAAGGAAAAGCAAAACATTAGATAAAGTCACTTTTGCTCTGCACTTCGCTTGGGCACTTCGTTCTGGGCTGTGCTCTCAGCTCTTTGCCTGCTGGGGAGCTCTGGGTCTGCTGGCTGAACTCCATCTTGCTTTCTAACCTCACCCCCCATTTGCTTTGCTGATTCACCTTTGCTTCTTAATCCCCTTGGCCGAGCCTCCATTCTTCCTTGGGACTGGGGTAAGGTTGAGAGGGGTAGGGGGAAGGTGAGGGGGTGGTTGAGAGCCCCTCCTGGGGACTCAGGTTTCTGGGAGGGGAGTTGTGTTTCTGTATTACCTTTTTACCTTGTATGTTTCTGTCTATAACTGTATATACTGTACATATCTGCTTGTAAACTGTGCCAGCTGTAAATATAAGCTTCATTCAAATTTCCAGAGCTGGCTGAGTCTAGTCTGGGTGATTTCCAAAGTGTGGGGGGCGGGGAACACCCAAACCATCACACCTGGTAGTACTGGATTATGGATATGAAGCTAGTCATGTAAACAGCCCTTGTAGTGCTTAAACCACTACTGAAAATGGTTCACAGGTTCCTAAATCCTCTTAAATGTAGTACAGAGCTTCCTAAAACCTTTTATATGTAGTAGATGGTGTGGATATCTCGGGCAGAAAAGTGGCTCTCCCTGCAAAAACAGGCTTTGAAGAAAATGAAAAAGTCCATTTCTGCCTATTTTAGTTTTGATCTGCTGAATGATGGAAACTGAAAAATCTTTAGTTTAAAGATGCCTTTCACAAAGATGTCAACCTTCTCTTTTTAGAGGAGTGGAAAATGGATTTTTTCTGGTAAATATCAGCTCTGGCACATTTTTACCCAAATATCTGTGTTTCACAGGCTATCTGTAAAGTAGAGAAGGTTTCAGGTCTGGAGAACTTTCCTCCCTGTGCATTCCTCTGCATACAGAGCCACTTTTCTGATGAAGCTAAAAACACAAGTTCACAGCAAAGCGGAGTGAAGTCTAGGGGCAGAGGGGGGAGACTTTTCTCTGTGCAGTGGAAAATGTTTGCGTTAGAGGCCAATACATTTCTCAAAAGCCAACCCCGAAGCCCAGAAATGGCTGACCAAGGAATTTAAAGGGAGAAACACTCAGAGTCAGGGAGCAGAGTAATAAAGTACAGGTTTGTTCTGTAACAAATTCCAGCACTTGTGAGACTTTTTTAGACATATGGAAGTCTATTTAGGAGGAAAATTGGTTGCAGCCGCTGATTCAGGACCTGTTGGAATCAGTGGAAACGTTTCCATTGTCTTCTGAAGAAATGCTGTTTCTGTCTTTCCTTCTATCACTAGCCTGCGCTTACTCTCTGGGCCATATGGATTTCATCTCCCTTAAAGACATGTAAGAGAAGAGAGTTTGGCTGTTTAATGGCATGATGTAGCTATGTGGACAGGAATGGTTGATTTCTACTTGATTAGCTACAAATCAGGTAACCAACGCCTCGCCTCCGAGCGGCTGGCTGCAGAGGAGTTATCTGGGTGCATCTGGCTCTCCTGTTGCAGAGCCTGAACGTCTTTAATCACATCAGCATGCTAATCGTGCCCCCTCAAGAAGAGCTTGGAGGCCTGTGTTTTGACAACTGTCAGATTTTTTTATTGCTGACCATAATTGCTGGGCTATCCCTGAGAAAGAGCACTGGATAATTGCTTATCTGGGTTGTACCCCCCTTCTGCTATTTCAGCTCAGAGACTTTTCTAGCATTAAACCCAAAGCCAGGCTGCCTGCAGAGGGTGGGCAAACCCAACCCACCAAGAAGTGACTTTAAAGGATTGACTTGTGCTCCAAAAAACGGGGACAGATGCTCACAAGCACTCCCTTTTCTCATGGAGTGTCAACTCCAGGCACACTTATTATCATTGCCACTATCTGCCTCCTGCCACTGAGGCCAGGACAAGTCCCCACAGAAAGGCTGACAGCCTGCAAAGAAAGAAGTGTTGAAGCATTTCAACCTCCAGGAGAAAGCACTGTTATTTTCAGACTAAGGCTAGGTTTGAAAGGGAGCATGAGATCAGATGTGAGGTGCAGGACAGAGGTGGTTTTCTGCCTTCTAAAAACACACATACTACTGGAACTGGTCCGAAAGAGGCCTCTATCAGGCACACAGAACATGTGAGTGAGCAGCTGAGTGGGGCTCCCACAGAGGAGCTGACACATGGACGCGACAGACTCCTTGCTGGCAGCAGAGGCAGAAACCTGGAACTGATGTTTTCTAGAGGGAATCATGACAAATCCGTGATCACACACAGCAGGCTGAGAACACAGGGCTGGAGCTCAGCTCCCCATGCCACTTCAGACCTGCTGCGTGGCCCAGACAAGACCGTTCCTCGTTCCCTTTCATTCACGCCTGCCTTGCCCCCACAATGCCCCATCAGCTTTAGGGTGAAAACTGCCTTGTGCAGAGGCACCCATCTCCGCCTCCTGGTTGTAATGACATCCCAGTGCTGCCATCATCTCCAGCGTGAGTGGATGTGCCAAGAGGAACATCTTCCCTCAAACCGATTCTGGGTATCAGCTGGCTCTGTTCCCTGCCTTTCTCCTCAGATCTGCAAGTTCTGTGGCAGTCTTCTCTGGGTAGTGTGGACAAAGAATGTGTTTCTTGCCATGTCATTAAATTATCCACTTTAGGGGGGAGGGGAAGGAAATAAATTAAAAAAAAAATAAGATGTGGTTTTGTTCCCATTACAAAAACAAACAAGGCCTGATATTTATTACAGGCCAAGGCTACTCAACAAGTTTTTTTCAGGAACCCTAATAAATTGCTGAAGAAAGTTTACAGCTGAGCCCTAAAGATGGTTTAGTTTAGTTTTTCCAAGTGGCTGGGATGTATTTATTTCCCATTTTCTTAACCCACAGCATGGTGAACAGCTTAATGTGCTCTTTGTAGGGTTCAGATTGTGTCAACCCAAACCCATGCTCTTCACCCCAAAACAGTTAACCACTTTTTAATTAAAACCATGCCACTTATTCATTGCATTTATTTTTTTTCCCCATTTGCACAGCCTGCTCTTTGGGTTTGCTTCCACTTCATTAAAATGGCTTCCATGAAAAAAAAAACAACAACAAACATACATACATACATACATAATCCCACAAGATTGTACAGAGCCATGAGGATGATTGGGGGACTTGAGTATCTCCCCTGTGAAGAGAGACTGAGAAACCTGAGGCCATTTAGTCTGGAGAAGAGAAGACAAAGAGGGAGATCTGAGGGGTGGGTGTCAAGTGGATGGGGACAATCTCTTTCTGGTGGTCAGCATCAAGAAGCCAAAGAGCAACAGATACAAACTGGAACACAGAAGGTTTCATCTCAACTTAAGGAGAAACTTCTTTACAATGAGAGTGACAGAGCACTGGAGCAGGCTGCCCAGAGAGGTTGTGGAGTCTCCTTCTCTGGAAACTTTCAAAACCTGTCTGGATGCATTCCTGTGCAGACTACCCTGGGTGATTTTGCCTTGGCAGGGAGGTTGGACTTGATGATTGCTGGAGAACCCTTCCAACCTCTAATGTTCTGTGATACAAAAAACAAACCTAAAAACCCCATCCAGACACCCAAACCACCAGTATCCAGCAAGGGACCTTTCAGCCAAATGGCATTTGGGGTATCAAGGTTGTACTTGTGAAGCAAAGTGCTGCGCAGGTTAGTGATGATCTTACTTTGTAGCATCCGGAGAAAACCTTGTCCTTTGAACAGTGGGTGGAAAGAAGAGGTGGGCTTGGCAGGAATCACAGAATCACAGAATATTAGAGGTTGGAAGGGACCTGCAGAGATCATTGAGTCCAACTCCCCCTGCCAAGGCAGAATCACCCAGGGTAGTCTGCACAGGAATGCATCCAGACAGGTTTTGAAAGTCTCCAGAGAAGACTCCACAGCCTCTCTGGGCAGCCTGCTCCAGTGCTCTGTCACTCTCCCTGTAAAGAAGCTTCATCTCATGTTGAGGTGAAACCTCTTATGTTCCAGTTTGTAGCCACTGCTCCTTGTCTTACTGCTGCTGACCACCAAAAAGGAATTTGCCCCATCCACGAAAACCTTAAGGACATCAGTCTCTAAATTGCTGAAGGAGAGCAAAGACAAGTGAGTATCAGTGAGTGGGCAAGGGCACCCACATATAGCTCCTGGGGGTGTCTCCATCATGTTGTGCTGCCCCTGTAATGAGAAGTTCAACACCTCAGCAGGCAGGCCCAGGGACTCTAATACTGCAACAATTTAAACATCTTCCTCACTTTGAGCACATCCTTTGCACGAGAAGATGAGTGTGGACAGATGTCCCTGTGGGAGCAAGGCACTTAGACACATGCTGGTTGTTAAGCACATGCTTAAGTCTTTGGCTGGATTAGCAGACTGGTAGTGAAATGTTTGCTTTTTGAGTGAGCCCTCAAAACATTAGAAGTTGACATTTTTTCAGTTCATTACTGGGCCTGCCAATGACATCATTCATTTGCAAGATGAGGAAAAGTGTTTAAAGGAGACTAAAAAGAAAAAATACAAAAATTAAGCAAGATGCAGTTTTAATGACCACTTACGAAGGAGATTTATGGACGTGCATAAAGCTGCTTTCCATAGGAGAGGGACTCAGCTTTTAACAGTTACCTTCCTTTGGAATTTTTTTCCCCTCTTGCAATATAATACCCACAAATATTTGTGAGTTGTGACTGCGCTCTGAAGGGTTAGTCCTCTTCCAGAAAGAGGGGGTGGAAGGAGAAAAGACGAAAACAGTGGTGCCAATTTGTCTGCCCAGACTCTGATTATGGGAGGCTTTTCTTTCCTGTAGGGGAGAGAAGCTGGTCAGATGCTTTCTCTCTCCAGGGTTAGGGACATCTGATACCCAGCCCAAGAGCAGTCCAGCAGACTGAACTTTCATCTCCAGTAGTGAGGGATTAAAAAAAAAAACAACCAACCAGCCAAGTCTTGTGGATAAACTTCTCTGCAAAATTTGCAGGAGATCTTGGAGTTTCTGCTGGGGAAATTAGGGCTATTTCAACGTCTGATTGTAAAGAGCAAGAGATCTTTATAACGTGCATGGAGAAAGGGGGAGAGAGAGCAGATCATTTGGAGTCAGTGAGGAGGTTTCAATAGTCTATTTATTTATTTGCTTGCCCTGGGCCCTGCCCTCCTCCCTTCCAGCCTGCTATCCAGTGACCCTCGGTGCTGATTAAAGTTCCCGGGTGACCTCTGAGTGCTTTTGTTACCCTGCCTGGTAATAAAACCCTGCTTAAACGGCTGGCTTATCCAAACCTGCTGCTCCTTATGCAGCCAGCTCTGGGGCCAGCTCAGGTCTGAGCCCTCGGAAAGATGCGGCTTAGCCCTAATTTAGTTGTTCCTAGTGGCCATCTCAGTGCCCCCAGGCAGACATGACAGACGAGCAGATAACTGCCTCATCTCTTCCTAGGCAGTCCTGGCTCCAGAGGCAGGTAGCACCACTGAAGTCCTTGAAGGGGATGGTGCAGGATTAGTGTGATGAAGACGAGCAGCATTCACCTGCAGGACTGTGCCCTGCCACCTTGTGCTCACACAGCTCCTTGCTGCTGAAGCACAGCCACGGTGGGAGATGTTTGCGCTGAAACTGTGGTGGTTTCCTGGTGAGATACACGAACCACCATCTTATGTTGCCTCGAGAGGACACGATGTCTATCACTGGTTCCCTTCATCTCAGGTATGGTGCTGACCTTTGGGGTCATCTCAGGCCAGTGCTGACACCTGCCTCCTGCAGGGGCAGCCAATAGCCACATGAGCATCCCTGGCCAGAGCAAAGCCAGGGAAGTGGAGTCAGATCCACAGACCATCCAGGATGGAGAGGAGGATATTCTTTTCCTTATAGCTCCTCTTCCACTTGCTTGTAGAAAAGAAAATAAGAAACCAGTTCTTGTCATTGCCAGCTGGTGAATGTGCTTGTCATCTCTCTTGAAGGCTGGGTGGCAACTGTTGAAACTCTGCCTTGAAATCTGAAAACTGGGACTTGTACAGACAAACTGATGAACAAATTTCCACGTGCCCAATCCCCTTCTCTGCTTCTGTTTTATAAATAACAAGGCATGTGAAGGGATCCAGCCTGAACTGAGTGAGAGGAGATCTGGGTGAAAAGGTAGGGGCCTAGCTGCCCCAGCCCTGACAACCAAATCTCTAAGACTTTGGAGTTCTCCCAGGCACCATCCAGACGGGACTTTGCAGAAATATTCCTAAGGCAATTTCCCTGGCCTCATTTGGCCCAGGACTCCCTCCTAACCCATAGTTGACCATGCTACCAAACCTGCTACATGGTGCCAGTAGCATGGTTCCATCATCATGATGTAACTTTATTTCTCCCTTGGGTACCACACAGCTTCCCATCCTTCCTTACCCATACCCACACTTGGCCAGAGGAGATGGCAAACAGAGAACCCATTACTGGTGTGCTGAGGTCACCTCCCTTATTACAACTGGCATCCAGCAGAAAAAAACAACCCTGTAAGTGTTGCCCCACCATCCGCTGGAGCCCCATGCGTGGTGCATCTGTGCAAGTGCTCTCCTGTCTCAGATTCTAAATCTTGTACAGTGTCAGTGCTGTGATATTCCTAAATAAGTTCCTGAGGCCTACTATTTATCACCTCCATGAACCAGTAACAAGCCACCTCGCTTTGACTGGAGATGTGATAGCACTTCCAGGAATGATTGTGTGTGATGTGAACTCAGCCCCTGGTTCAAAATATTATGCAGAGGAATAATAAATCTCAGGTTTAAATTGCTGCCCCATTTAAGCTTTGATTAGACTCTGATGGTCTGTTCACCCTGGAGCTGCTGGTATTAATCTGCATGCTAAACCCTAATTATAAAGTGCTCAGGGCATTTCCAGATGATATCAAGATGTTTGGGATTAAAAGAAACCCTGATGTTGAGTTTACAGCTTGAAATGACTGTAGCCTACCTGATCCCTACAGATCTAATAACACACCTCTCTGTGAGGAAGAAAGGAGGAAAAAAGAGAGATTTCACCCAAGTGTATAACAGTTTGTGAGAGAGAGGTCTGGCTCCAGCCCTGAATGTGTCCATACATACCCAGGCACTCACACAGATGTGTAAGGTGATCACAGGATCACAGGATATTAGGGGCTGGAAGGGACCCAAGGAGATCATCGAGTCCAACCCCCCTGCCAGAGCAGAACCATACAATCTAGCATAGATCACAGAGGAACACATCCAGACAGGCCTTGAAAGTCTCCAGGGAAGGAGACTCTACAACCCCCTGGGGAGGCCTGTTCCAGTGCTCTGTGAGCCTTACAACAAAGAATTTCCCCCTTGTGTTGAGGTAGAATCTCTTGTGCTGCAACTTACACCCATTGCTCTTTGTCCTATCACAGGGAGCAAGTGGTAAGAGCCTGTCCCCCGGCTCCTGAGCAGCCCTCAGATGTTTATAAACATTTCTTAAATCCTCTCTCAGTCTTCTCTTCTCCAGACTCAAAAGCCTCAGGTCCCTCAGCCTCTCCTCATAAGCCATGCCCTCCTGTCCCCTAATCATCCTCATAGCCCTCCACTGGACCCTCTTCAGCAGATCCTTGTCTCACTTAAGCTGGGGAGGCCAAAACTGAACACAGTGTTCAAGATGAGGTCTCACGAGGGCAGAGTAGAGGAGGAGGAGAACCTCCCTTGATCTGCTGGACACACTCCTCCTAATACAGCCCAGGATCCCATTGGCCTTCTTGGCCACAAGTGCACATTGCTGTGCCACGGTTGTCTTGTTATCCACCAGGACCCCCAGGTCCCTCTCCACAGATCTGCTTTCCAGCAGATCACCTCCCAGCCTGTACTGGTGGAGTTTATTATTCCTTTCCAGATGCAAGACTCTGCACTTGTCCTTGTTGAACTTCATCTGGCTCCTCTGTGCCCAGCTCTCCAGTCTGTCCAGGTCTCTTTGGATGGCTGCACAGCCTCCAGCTGTATCAGCCAAGCCTCCCAGTTCGGTGTCATCAGCAAACTTGCTGAGCAGACTCTGTCTGTCTGTCTGTCTGTCCCCTCATCAATATCATTGATGAAGATGTTGAACAAGACTGGACCCAGCACAGATCCCTGGAGGACTCCACTGGTTACAGCTCTCCAGCTGGACCTGGCACCACTGATCTCTTTGAACTCTATCTTGCAACCAGTTCCTAACCCACCTCACTGTCTGCTCTTTCATCCCACACTTCCTCAGCTTGCTCACTAGAATGTCATGGGAGACGGCGTCAAAGGCCTTGCTAAGGTCAAGGTAGACTATATCTACTGGTCTCCCTGAGTCTACCCATTCAGTTATGTTATCATAGAATGCTATCAGGTTAGTTAAGCACGACTTCCCCTTGGTAAATCCATGCTGATTACTCCTGATAATCTCCTTCTCTTCCAAGTGCCTTGAGAAGCCCTCCAGAAGGAGCCACTCCATCATTTTTCCAGGGATGGAGGTGAGGCTGACTGGTCTATAGTTTCCTGGATCCTCTTTCTTGCCCTTTCTGAAGACTGCAGTGACACTGGCTCTTCTCCAGTCCTCAGGCACCTCTCCTGTCTGCCACAGTTTGGCAAAGATGATGGAGAGTGGCAGAGCAATAACATCAGCCAGTTCTCTCAGCACCCTTGGGTGCATCTCATCAGGGCCCATGGACTTGTGAATGTTCACTTTGTATAACTGATTCCCTAACTCAGTCTGCACTGACCAGTGGGGAGTGTTCCCTCCTCCAGGCTTCCTCTCCTTCATCCAGGGTCTGGAGTACATAGGGGAGTTCAGCCTTATGTGTAAAGACTGAAGCAAAGAAGGCATTCAGCAACTCTGCCTTCTCTGCATCCTCAGTTATCAAGACTGCCTCCTTGTTCAGCAGTGCCCCCACACCTTCCCTCTTCTTCCTTTTTCTTTTAATAGATTTGAAGAAGCCTTTCTTGTTCTCTTTTACTTCCTTTGCCAGCTTCAGTTCCAAGAGGGCTTTGGCCATCCTTGTTGCCTTCCTGCATGCCCTGACAACTTCTCTATAGATCTCCCAAGTGACAAATCCCTTCTTCCATGACTTGTAAGTTTCCTTCTTCCCTGAGATTTCCTTCAGGAGCTCCTTGCTCAGCCATGCAGGTCTCCTAGCACATCTACCTGATTTTTTACTCAGGGGAACACACCTAGCTTGGACTTGGAGGAAGTGGTCTTTAAAAATTAGCCAACTTTCTTGGGTTCCTTTACCCTCCAGAGCCTTAGCCCATGGGATTTCTGCAAGCATGTCTCTGAAGAGCACAAAGCTAGCTCTGCAGAAGTCTAGAGTTGTAATTACAAAGGATCACAGGATTTAGAGGCTGGAAGGGACCCAAGGAGATCATCGAGTCCAACCCTCCTGCCAGAGCAGGACCATACAATCTATCATAGAACACAGAGGAACACATCCAGACAGGCCTTGAAAGTCTCCAGGGAAGGAAACACCACAACCTCCCTGGGGAGCCTGTTCCAGTGCTCTATGACCCTTACAGCAAAGAATTTCCCCCTTGTGTCGAGGTGCAGCCTCTTGTGCTGCAACTTACACCCACTGCTCCTTGTCCTATCACAGGGAGCAAGTGGTAAGAGCCTGTCCCCCCTCTCCTGAGCTGCCCTCAGATGTTTATAAACATTTCTTAAATCCCCTCTCAGTCTTCTTTTCTCTTCTTCCCTCTTAGGCTTCCCCACAGGCAAACTATGCTCTCCATGGAGCAGAATATCATGAATGCTGCACTGATCCTGCCCTCTGGCAAGTGCAGAACAAGGCAGCATTTGCTCTGAAAGACCAGCACAGGCCTAAAGGCACTACAGATGATCTAGGGAGAGAGGCAGATTGTTACCCAAGGTGACAGCAGAGTCACCATCCCTCTCAGAGAGCAGGAGATTCCTGTACACTTATTTCTACACTGCTGGTGTGCCTTGGCCTGGGGCCTGCCTGGTGACAGCAAGCTGAAAGAGCTGCAGCCCTGTGGTGCTTTGTGCAGCCTTGGAGGCTTCCCACTGTTCCCAGCCTTCCTTCTTTAGGGATGGAGCTGCAAAAGTTTCAGGTTCATCTTGTCCTTCATCAGAGTTTTTTCACACTGTCACAGAAATCCAGTTATGTTGCAGAAGGCAACTGGGACAGAGTTGTTTAGGCCACTTTCAGAATGTAAGTCTGGCATCTCATGCCACTCTTCAGCCCTGGGTGCTGTATGTATGGAAAGTCTTGGAACTGGGTGCCTTTATCACCTTGCAGGTGCAGGTGCCGATGCATCATGTTGATGTGGTCACCCACAGCACCAACATCCTTTCACCTACCATCCTTCCAGGACATCTGCTGCTACTGGGTTATATTCCCAAACCCCAAGGCGGGAAGGGAAAGGGAGGGTTGTCAGAAGGATACCCTTAGACACAGGAGCAATGCTTCTTACCAGAGATGTCAGTGAGGAATTTTGGTGAAGGTGGCACACAGAGCTCTTGTTTTGGTTTCTGTGGCTCCTCCTGTCACACTCATGGCAGAGGCTGCCTGAGGCTAAAAGCAAACCTTACTGGCAGTGGAATGGGATGTTTATTTCTGGTAGTCTGCAGCACCTACTAGGAAATACCAGGTCAGTTGTAACACCCACTTGAAGGAGAATGGGAAGAAGAGGGTAAAATCCAATTCACCAAGAATGAAAGCAGTCAAAAGTCTGGGAAAAGCAGAGAAAAGAATGCTTCATGTGGTAGCCCACAGAGATGTGTACAGATAACCTTTCTATGGAGCATGGAAGGACATACATCCACCTACCCTGCTGTGCTTAAACTTGGAGACCCTGAGAGACGGAGTACAAGCTGCCAGCAGGCAAAAGCCAGCCAAATGGAGCCTCACACAGATACAGCCCCTTTTTGCACAGCTCCTTCCCCATCCACATGTGGGCATGTACTGCAGGACACCACCCGAACACTCCTTCATGTGCAGAAGCATGCAGTAGGGCACATGCTGCTGTGTACAGAGATGTGTGTAGGGTGGTTTGGGTGCAGAAACACCACACATTTCTGTGCACATGCACAACCTTGCTCCAGATCTTTTTCTGGCCTTTCCAGCCTGTGCCCATCAGCTTTGCTTGCCCCCAAGACAAGGGTAGCAGAGCCCCACAGCCCTGCCATGCTCATTTGGGTCTCCAGACTGCAAGGGGTAAACTGGGATGGGGGGTGGGGGGGGAACGAGGGGACAGGGGGGAGAAGGGAGGGGGCAAAAGCAAACTAATGATGAAAATGTCTCCTCCATGCCTCTGCCTTAATTAAATGCATGGAGAGGCTTGGGGAAGCCCATCTGTTTTCAATCTGGAGCCCTTTGATGGCATCAAATGTTCTTTCCCCAGATCGGGGGGATGGAAATTCTGGGCTGGCTGTGGCAGCTTGGAGCCCAGGCTTCAGTCACTAAGATGCAGCAGTGGCCTTTCCTGGCCTACAGGACCCCTTGCTGCCATCCAGCCCTCAGGCTCCTTTTGTGGCCACAGTCTGGGGGCACCTCTCTGCACCTCTGCCTGGCCTTGGCTGTGGAAGGTCAGCAGGACCAAGCCAAACTGCTGGGACCTCTTTGCTTGCTGACTTAGTGTACTCTCCTCTTCCTCCTGTCTTTTTATCTTTGCCGTTTCTCTTTCTGGCCTGTTCTGGTTGTTTTTGTTAGGTTGTTTGATGTTTTTTTTTCCTTTGCTTTTGGTCTCTATTTGGTCTGTCTTCTCTTTCTGAGTTCTCTGTTGCACTTTTTCTTCCTCTTTCACTCTTTTTCTTCTTCCTTTCCGCTCTGCTGTTGATGCTTTCTCTTCCCATTCTCTTTCCCCCTTTACATCTGCATTTCTCATTTTCTCTGTTTTTCTCCTGTGCCCTCCCCAGGGCCGCGCCCACCCTTCTCTCGAGGTGCAGCTCCGACTGACGACGGAGGTGGAGAGGGATACCCCCACAACCCCTTTAGGCCCCTTGCACACCCTTGCCGGGGGCTCCCCGTTCCCCCGAGGAGCTAATGAGCATCGCGAGGTCGGCGCTTCCCACACCCGTCCTGAAGGAAGGCGGGGACGAGTGGGGAGAGGCACGCCGGTGCCACGTCCCGGCGGGGCTCCGCGGGCCGCCCTCTCCCAAGTGCCCGACGCGGAGCCGGAGCGCCGCGGAGCCGCCCCCGCCGTTTGAAGTGCGGGGCGGAGGAGAGGGGAGGGCAGCACAGGGGCGGAGGGAGGGATCGAGGAGGGGGAGCTGCCGGCAGCGGAGGCGGAGGGACGGGGCGCACCCGCCCCGGCGGCCCCACAGGCACCGTACGCCTCCCGGCCGGCGGCAGCGCCCCGTATCCCGGAGCCCTAAGCCGTCCGCCGCCCCTGCTGCTGCCTTTCCCCTCCGGCATGTTTTAAGTCCTGTCTTGTCCGCTCGCCTTCGGGCTTCCTGTCCTGCAGCCGTAGAGTCCCGTTCCCGTTTCCCTCCCCTGCCCCCCCAGCTCCCCGCTTCTGTCCGTGCGCATCCCCCCTGGAAGGGCCAGCGGCTGGGGGGGAGCGGGGGCAGTGGGCGCCCGGCGGGGGCGAGGGCAGAAAAGCCTCGCTCGACACCATGGCGTCCAGCTATGCCCACGCCATGGAGAGGCAGGCCCTGCTGCCCGCCCGCCTCGACGGTCCCGCCGGCCTGGACAATTTACAAGCCAAGAAGAACTTCTCCGTGAGTCACCTGCTGGACCTGGAGGAGGCAGGAGATATGGTGGCCGCCCAAGCGGAGGAGGGCGGCGGAGAGCCCGGCCGGAGCTTGTTGGAGTCCCCTGGGCTGACCAGCGGCAGTGACACTCCGCAGCAGGACAGTAAGTGAAAGGACACCCATCCTTCCCGCTCCATCCTTCCTTGGGACAAGGGGCCACCGTGGCCGCTGCACGCGTGCCACTCTTTCGAGGCGGAGTAGCTGCCGATGCTGACTCCGAGGGGATTCACGGGGTAAGAGAGCGGTGGAGCTGCCGGCCAGGCCCTGGGGCACCTAGACCCGCTCCGCGAGCTGACCTTCCCCGCTGTGCTCCCTGCCCTCGGCGGGACCGGCACCCGGCGGCGTGCGAAAACGCTTCTTTTCTCCCAGCCACGTCTGGGAACGGCAAGATACCTGCCCTTCTCCCCGCCTATCGGGCCCTGCGCTGCTCTGTATCCTTTCGGGAGACCCGGAGAACAGCCCAGGCGGGTCGGGACGGGCAGGATCAGGCCAAAGGGTTGAACCCCTTTCTTCCGTCGTGCCCTGAGGGGGCTGAGCGCTGGGCTTGGCTGGACAGGGCGAGGTATCGCAGGCGGCTGAGCATCTGTCCATCCATCCATCTGTCCATCCATCCGTCTGTCGAAACTGAGACCGGCGGCGTGGTTTGCGGGACACCTGGAAGCTGCTCGAGGGTCTGGATGGGGACCGGACGGCCTGCCCCAGGCTTCGGAGCTTGCAAACAGCACCTGGGTGTGTGCGGTGCGCGAAGCAGCCGCCGGTCCGCTCCTTCCCGCGCCTCTGTTCTCCCTGATCCCCGTCCAGCGACCGGGTCACGGCAGGGTGCAGAGCTGCCTCTGCACCTCCTGTCCCAACGGGTCTGCGCTTTGGAGAGCAGGGAGCCTTCAAGCAACAGCCCCGCGGCTGGAAGGCAGAGAGGACGGGCACTGGCTTGCGCGGCATTTTCGCAGCACCGCTGGTTCTTTCCCAAAGCAACACTGGCAGAAGGGGCGAGTAGCGAGTATGCGGGACCATCAACCTCCCTGTTACCCTCCCTCTGCTCTCCGTTAAAAAATAAAGCATGCCCGGCCGCAGGAACTAGTGGCGATTTTCGTTGTGTGTCAGGCCTGGCAGCGCCGCGTCCCCCGTGGAGTGGGCAGGGGCCACGGCTGCGGACACAGGCTTGTTTTCCAGGGAGACCTCCATCCCGGGCAAGGCAAGGCTGCCCTGTGGCTGCCGGCGATAGGTGAAAAACACTCCGAAAATTACATTACAATTACGTCTTTAGTTCGCTTTTCGTTTTGTGTTTTTCTTCTTTCGCCGGCAGCTGCCTCGGACTTTTTTTTTCCCCGCGTATCCGACGTGATTTTCTCTGTATCCCGACGGAAACCGGGCTGGGAAGAGGGAAGTCTTCTAAAAATCACTCGCTTCTTACGCTCCTGCTAGTGGGATCCTCGATTTTAACCCGAGCAAGGCATTTTCTCCGAGCGGGGAAGCACCTCCCCGGGACGGGTTTATTGCGGGAGCGCGGCGGGGAAGGGAGTGAGAGGAACGCGGCTGTCGGAGCGGTTCCCGGCCGGGGTGTGGTTGCTGGACCCGCCGCCGCTGAGACACGGCTTTAAAAAAAACGTCCCTTCTATCCGGAGAAATGCTATTTCTCACCCTAAAGGTATATGTTTTAGCGGGTTAGGCAGTGATCCGGACTCACTGATTCAGCTCTCTGTGCCTCAGTACTGCGGCCGGAGAGTTCCAGAACAAGTTACCTTGAGCTCTCTCTCTTTTTTTTTTCTTTTTTTTTTTCTTTTTTTTTTTTTTTTTTCCCACAGAGGAACCTGATTTCGTTTATCGTATTTTATTTGGACCCGATTTACTCATTTTCCAGCTGCTGAGCTCTCTGGAGTTTGCGCCGTCAGCCTGGAAACGAGTGGCTGTGTTTCCCCGTTGCCCACCCTGCTCTTAGCGTGTAAAATGGACCAAAAATCCCACCCTGAGAGTCTCTTTCCCAGCCAGCATTGCCAATCAGGGACCAAACTACAGCTTCAAATAAATTAGAAGTTCTGTGAATGCTGTAAAACTTTTAATGCCGATGCTGTGAATTAGGAAGTTTTAAAAGTGTTCTAAAGTAAGCAAAAGAAAAAAAAAAAGGAGATAAATTCTCCCTGGTTTACTGGGCAGAGCTGTCATCTGGGCTGTCTGGCTCTTTCACTGATGCATTTAGCAGATCCCGTGAGTCTCCATGCCTCGGTTTCCCCGGGCTGAAGCTAGGCAGTACAACAGAAGTATGAGGTTTGCCCTGTGAAAAATGAAAGCTGGTTTAGTGCAAAAGCTAACAGAGGGCTTGGTTATTCTCCATGTTATTAGGATGGAGAAGGTAAAAGCCGTTTGGACAAATTCATTAGTGGAATGTCTTAAGAACACTGAAAATCTTCTTCCAATCTGGGAGAAAGTCAGCCAGTGTGTCACTGAGCTCTGTCCTAGCTGGAAGGGAAACGACAAATTATTGTGTGATTCAAAATTAAGGGGGGAAAATTGTAACAGAAATTACAAGAAGTTGTATGTGGATGTTTGAGAGTAAAGGAACTATTTCACCACTCATTCATTTAAAAGTTCAGGACAAAACATTTATTAAGAAGAAAAAAAAAACCAACATCCCTGGGAGTAGCTCTGATTGTAATATTTACATGGAGAACTGTCAACATGTTAAGGAGTCGATATTTTCAGTGGTGCTGCAAAGCTGTCACTCACATGGACTTCAGTTCAAACTATAGCTGTGAAAACCATGCTCTTAAAAGCTGATATAGCTCACAGCAAAGCTCTTTGCCTCTGCTGCTCACCCAGGAAGACTGTGCAGACCCAGTCCCTCTTCATTGCAAAGCCACCTGTTAAAATGCAGCTAATTCTTACTTTGGTAGCAGGGCTTTTGCTAACTCCAGCTAAAACTGTGGTGAAAATGCAGGTACCAGCTCAGCAGAGGGAACTCCTTATGCTTCCCAGCAAACATCAGCTCCTATGCCCTTTGGGAGTGGTAGAAACCTGTTGGTGGCCCGTGATTTCCTTGAGCTAGTGTCTTTAAGCGGGGTTAGTTCTCCAAAGCTTTCAGTAAGCTACTGGTTTTGTTGTTGTTGTTTAAGATGGCATTTTTGACCTCTGTTTTTTGATTGTTGGTTGGTTTTATTGTTGTTGCTGGTTTGTTTTAGTCTCGCTGTTGGTGGCTTATGAAATGATGTGTAGAAAACATGAGCAGTAAAAGAAAAATAGTTATGCCCTGATTTTTTTTGTGGAATCAATAAAGCCTGTTTTTGGTCCAGTATGAGCACAAGTCCTGCCTCTTGCAGTCATTATTCTCCTTTAATTTCTCTTCACAATAAAAGCGATGGCAGTTTGGGGGCTGTGGTTCTCTCTCAGGCTGGCACACTATGTTGGGCAGACGGGAATCATTCACAGTTAAAACTGGAGCACAGGTTCGCTGCATTCCCCCACAACTACTTCTGTCTTGGTGGGCATAGTAACCCCTCAGCACTGCTGCTTCTGTCCGGGGAAGGAGAAATGCTGCCGAGATGGCCAGGAGAAGGTGAGTTTGTTTGCTCAAGTTGGGTCAAGCAGAGCATCTTGTGCTAGCTTGTGTGCGGTCTCAGGCAGTGGGCTGAGCGCAAGAGGAAAGGCATTTTCAGCTGGTTGCATTGTTTGGTGATAGATGTTGTTGCTGCAGGATTTTTGAGAAATCAGAAATAGAAATTCTTTCAAGAAAGGATTGGACAAATTCAGGGGGTGCTTCTTCGCTCCAGCAGTGGACGGAGGCAGCATCCAGCTCAAGGAGCGGCAATGGGAAAGATGAACTGGGGCAGTCCAAATGCTTCCTGCCCGGGCTTATACCCGCTGGCTTTATTGTTACTGGCAGACTGAGAGTATCCTGAGCTGAAGGAGTTTTGATCTGCTCCCACATAGCTGTACTTTGTGCTTAAATTGCCACTTTTTAATCAGTACAAATGAGTTGGCTGCAGGAGTGAAAGACTCAGGATAAATAGTGAATGATTTATTTTTTTCTATTTTTCCCCCTGATCCTGAGGTTTGTCTGTGATGTTGTCTACCTTCTCTTCACAAGAAAAAAAAAATCTAAAAAAAAACCCAACCAACCAACCAAAGGCAAACAAAAAACCCCAACCAAACCCAAACCAACAGATGCCTTCTCAAAAAGAGGTAGAAAAGCCCTGCCACTGCTTTGAAATGTAAAAAGTGATTCGGTGAGCTTCTGAGCTGCGGGAGGGGGAACGTGAGAGGAAGCCCAGAGACAACGGCAAGGTTTTCTTTGTAAACCTCTGCATTATTTTGAAGTACTAAGTGGCTCTTTTGCTAGTGAAACAGCTCTTACTCCCAGAAGATGCTGAGACTGTAGACCGAGGATACTGTAAGAATAGAAAGAGCGGGGGAGAAACGCAGGGTGAATTGAGTATTTTCTTGCTTTCCTGTCCTGCATAACTTCTGGGAGAATCCTCAGTGAGCAAATGACTGCTGGTGGCCACAGATTACACTGGGTGAGAGTAACCTTCCAGTACTTTGAACCCGGCGGGCAGCTGTAAGCATCCTTACAGGGCGCTGCCAAGAAAGAATTTCCAGAACTAATCCTCCTCTTCCAACAGCTAATGTGGAAACATTTGGGATCAGAGGGATATTATTTTTAAGGCTCTTGTTGTTTATGTTATCTGCGTGAAAAAACACAACAGCTTGCTGCTTCTTGCGGGAGGGATCTTTACGTGTCCAGCTGTACCGCGTGCGTCCTGGAGGCCGCTTGCCTGAGGAGTGGGTGATGTGCACTTGAGTAAAGGTTGAGATAACTAACACAGAGCAGCTGTTACAAGTTTGGTTAACTTCTTTGCTATTCCTTAGCCATAACTATTTAATTCAACTATATTTAGCCATAACTATTTGATTTAACTCCCAGGCTAGCTGATACGTGGTTATTCCAGCAAGTATCTCGCAGTGCTGGCTATATTTTTTACATCTCCAGATCCAGCAGTTTGAAGTGGAAAAAAGCATTTTTCACATATATTTCTAGAGATTCTGGATGCAGGGGCGGGGGGGAATATTAAAATGTGACTGTCACAAACCTAGAGTCTTAAAAAGAAAAAAAGGCACCAAAAAGCAAACAAAAATGGACAGTGTGCTGTTATTAATAAAGGAAAAAGAGCTATATGAGTTTGAAGGAGGGAACAGGCTCAGCTGGCAAGTGCTGGCCTTGCTGTCCTCCTTTTGAGGGGTGAAACCAGACTTTGTTTGGGAGTTTCACTTTTTTTTGATCATAATCAGTTGTGCTTCCTGGTTCTCATGGTCTCATTATTTGCTGATGGGATTTGTGTTTTCAATCCATCCGCACACAACTTCCAACTTTTTAATTTGAAAAAGATTTCACTGAAGGTTTTAACTTTTTTTTTTTTTCCCCCCCTTCCCTCTCTTAATGTAATGAAAACATTTCCATGAAAATTAGATTTTGAAATCTCTCATAAAACTTAAAGGTTTGGTCTAAACTGCTAGAGCACTTTTAATGAACATCAGCATTCTGTCATCTGCACTGAGTTTCCACTACCAGCCAGTCTATTTTCCATCTTTTTGATGGTGTCTGAAGCAGTGATCACATGGGAAAATATTATCTCAGGGTTAATTTCTGCAAACCTTACTCACACGACTCATGGCGTGCAGTTCAATGGACCCCTTATGTGTGTGCCAATTGATGAGTATTAACCTTTAAAAACTTGACCAGCAGCCTTGAGTCATGCAAAAAACTTTCATTTGTTAGGGGGGCAGTGGAATATTTCTGCGCAGCCATGGAACAGTTTTGCTGCCTGTGTTCAGGGCACGATCCTTTTGCCTTCCAGCAGAGGTGCAACATGCATCCAAATATGTGATGTTTGGAAAACTGGAAAGAAAGAGCAAGAGCATGAACAGAACATAAGCAGGAGTGGCTGGGAGAGTTGAGTGTTTGACAAGGCAGGCACAGAATTACAGGGTAATGATTGCTTTGTGAGCGTATATTCTTCCCCTTGGTTGGAGTTTACTCCCGTGGTTTTTAACATCTCCAGAATAGTGTGATGGCATTATAGGTGTTTATTCCTGGTTGCAAGTTGTTTATGATATATTTAATTGGTTTTGAAGCCCATTTTAAGCAGCCCTGAGGGAGCTGTGCTCCTGCTGGGCCTCTGTTGCATAATGAAGTACATCACAAGTATTTACCAAGGGTCACAATATTCCAGACTTGGGCCTCTCTTCATGGGGAGGATGAATCACTGCATTGCTGGTTCCCCACCCTACTTGGCTTTACTGAAGGAGGCTTAGATTTCGGGGTGGATTATGGAGATATGAAGTGAGAGTCATCACAGCCCGGCTTGAGGAGTTGTTGTCCAAGGCTCTAATCTGACTTTCTGTTTGAAGTGTCCTTGTCACTTTACAAGCAGGGCAGAGAAATATTTCAACTTGTGCTTGGATGCTGGAGCACAGACCATAGGTTTTTAGTTTTATTCCCCCAAGAAAAATCCTGTGTATTGTCACTGCACATGAGAAATAACTCCTGAACCTGCTGGCTGCTGTGGTGGAAGGGCAGACAGCTCAAAGGAGTGTGAAATCTCCGCAGACTTTATGGCAGTCTGGTGGTGTGGAGAAGGATGCTAGCAGTGCCTGCCCCCTGAGAGGGAGATGCAGTGCTAATTCAACCTCTTATTAGTCACTGAAGAGTCTCTAGAAAGACACTGTGTTATGGACTGTGTCAGTGGAAGCTCACATGTGCATAGGCATGGGTGCCATCAGCCCCCAGTCCTTTGTCACTCTGTGTTGTGACTGCACCACTCTCTCAGATGAGGGTTCACAAGTGCTCTAGGGCAGTCCTGCAGTTCTTACTTTGCTGTCCCTGCTCACATTTGTCATTCCTGCACTGATCTGTAAATGTGTTGGTATGTACCTCACCTGCTGTTTCCTTTCTTGCACTCTTTTTTGCTGGACCAAACTTGTCTCTGCATCCCTAGAAGATGCTGTGATGTGAAGATGGGAGCTCAGCAGAGGTGCACTACCTGCCTACTGGGCCTATGGTGACATAATCTTAATAGATGTTTCTTTCAAATAAGAACATCTGGAGGATACTGGTTGGGAAGAGAAAGGAGCAGTGGTGCCAAATCTGAGGGCCACTTCCTGCAGTGGAGAGCCTGGCATCTCTCAGGATGAATCTGTTAAGGCCAAAGCTGGGAAGAAAGGCCTAATGATCAAGCCAGTGAGCATCTATTTCAGCTTACATAGGTTTCTGGGCTCCCCTCTCACTTCCAGGGACTGAGAAAATGTTACACCAGTGTTTAAAGTGCTGTCCCAGACAGTCTGGATTTGCTGTGCCCATATGAAGTGAATATGGGCTGCCTTGGAGTGGCAGGCTGGGACATTCTGGTGCCTGGTGTTTTGGGAAGGGGAGGTTAGAAGAGAGGTGGGGGAGGGGGCAGCTGTGCTAGTAACAAGTCACTACATCCTATTGCATCATCCAGTTCATATTCCACCCAAAATTTCCCCCCATTTCTGGCTAGAGAAATTTTCCTACAGGAGAAACTCCAGCCAGTCAGTGAGACTGCTGGGCAGGGCAAACATCCAAAATGCCACTCGGTATCTGGCTGGAACCCTCTCCACATCTTGATGAGCTGCTCAGGCAGCATAACCACTCTTACACCAAAGGCTGGAATTCATCAGGAGCCTAGGGACTTTGCTTCCTGCTCTGAGCCCACCAGTAGATGACTTTCTCCTGTGGCCCCCTTGACCAAAGTAAAACAAAAGTTATCCTTCACCCCGTGCATCTGGGGCAAGACAAATTGCCAGCAGCAGTAGCAGCAGCAGCAGCAGCTGCTGAATAGGCACAATTGGAGAAGGAAAATGGCATCCAGCTCTGAAGAGGACCAGCAGATCCAGGGGTCCTGGGAATAAAGTGAGGGTGATTGGAGCAGGGTGAGTGGCTGCAGAAGGCAGCATCAAAGTGGCTTCCAGCCCTCTGTTGCAGCCGGCATGGGTGCTATACCAGTCAAAACTGGGTAGGTTTTGAACTCATGGGTACCTTTAGTAGCCTCCTTTTCACTCTTGATTTTGTTGTATTTGTGGCTACTGAGTGGTGGGTGACGAGCTGTGCTGCAGCTAATCTGCTGCCCTCAAGACCCACTTGGTGCTTCTGGAAATCATCCTCTTTTTTCTTTATTTTAAAGCATCACTGACACAACATTTTTGGGAAAGTAACTAACTGAACCCATGCAGCTTTCAAAGAGCCATCACTTCTTCACATCGGCTCTGCCAAGTCAGGGCTCTGTGGGGATGGATTGGATTTTAATAGGGAAAAGTGCTTGAGCTGTAACAGTGAAAACAGCGTGTTAATGCTCTGGGCTCAGTGCTGCAGAAAGGGCTGCCCTTGCCGGTGGCTCTGTAAGCAGCTCCTGTCCCCATGAAATCTGGGCTGGTTTCCCATAAAGCTTTACAGTGCTCTCCCCGCCTCCTGGCTTTGAAATGCTGGTAGCACTTGATACCTGTTATCCTTCTGCATCCGACACAGCACAGCATTTCCCTCTGGATCGAAGGTACAGAGCAGAAGCTGGTGAATCCAGCACCGAGTTCCTGTTTGGGATAGATGACTCCCGTGCTGATTGTGCTGGAGAAAGCTGGTGACAAGTCTGTATCTCTTTCCTGATCATGCTTGCACCCATTTGGGAGTGAGAAGTCTGTCTGTACATGTGATCTGGTAGCACAGCCTGTCCAGTCTTTAGTGTTTGAGGTCGTTAAAACAGAAGTATTGGTGATTCTGCAGTGAGAGAGGGGAAGTGTCCAGAGCCCAGCTCTGCATCTTGCTGCCTTCACTCTGAACGCTCGTGGTAGTCTGTACCTCTCCACGGATCAGGGATAGGGAGCCAAGGTGGTGGTGGTAGAGATGAAGGTCTAGATTTTATCCACACACAGAGGCAGCCTCCTAAGGAGGATGTTTGTCTGCTTTGTGTATTCCCTGGGCGCTGCAGGGCCACCTAGCTTGGGGTTACTGCAGGGCAGGGTTTGTGGGATGCAGCATTTGGTGGTGCTGGGAGCTGCCTACCCAGGAAAGGCTTGAACTCAAAACCTAATTGAACCAGTAGGGCTTTTATTCCTCCAAACATAAGCTGAGATGGCCTAGCCTGTGTTTTATTGCTCAAAAATGTCTTCGTGTCTTGGCTACAGAGTCTTGAACTCTTTTTTTTTTTTTTTCAGTCTGTGTACTTGCTGACATGAGTTGACCAAGCTCATCTCACTGTGCCCCAGTTTTCCTGCCCATAGAACTGGGTACAATCTTGGCCCCTAATGACGGGCTTTGGAATCTGCAGGATGTGTGTTATGTGAGAGCTTGGCTTTAACAGGGATTCAGGAAGATTCTCTTCCCTTTGCAGCAGGCCCAGCAAAATGCTGTTTTGTGTGCCTCTGTCTCTGGAATTGACCACCTTAGTTTAATTAAACTCATTAGCATTGAGGAGATCCCCATCCATGAACTGAAGCAACTCCCAGCAAGTTTGTTCCTGCAAGGAACCCACCTTCTGCTCAGGTGCATCTGAGTGCACCCTATATCCCTGGGCTGAGTTGTGCTTTCTATGTGAACCCATTTGTGGGGCAAAACAGTATTTCATGGCAGAAGTTTGAACATGAACTTGGATCTCTTGAACATCTCGAGGTGCTCTCCACAAACCCCAAAGATGCAGTGAGTGGCCTGTGCTGGTCATCTGGAAGGTCCCTGGAGTGTTTGGTGGCAGGCAGTGAAATTCCCAGTGGCTGGTTGGGATGGTCACACTCTTTTTCTTGGCTATAGCCTGGTCCTTGAAGGTTTGGCCAGACAGATCTTTACTCTTACAGTTTGTTTCATTTGGACAACTGCTGATATGTCTCATGGAAACTAAAGGGAACTGCTCAGGAGTAAGTGCTTGTGACGCATTGCTTGTTTATTATTTGCTTTTCATTGTTTCCCCTTAAAAAGAAAAAAATCAAATCACAGAATCACAGAGCTCTGTCTAATCAGTAAAAAGAAACAATCACCTGTGATTTAGGAGAGGGCTCTCTCCTTGTAAATACTAAATTAGTGTCAGGAGACCAGGCAGACAGAATGGTTGATGAATATCCTGCAGGCTGAAAGTTGTTTATCAAGCCTGTTTGAAGACTTATGACTAACAAGCTCATTTACAGAGTTTGGAGTCTGTTCATGAGCCGTTCTCCAGCTGGGAGGATGTGGGAATCATCAGAAAATGTATTCACAAGTTACTTGATCATTTAAAAAAAAGATCAAACAAAGAGGAACTGGGGGTTGGGAGGCAACTGTAAATTCCTCCTCCCCCCACAATGGGTTCGCTGAGGCATTCCTCTTAGGAGCATGAGGAGCCTGGAGAAGAATGAAGAACCCCACATTAAACCCCACATTGCTCACTGACAACCTATTTTGGTGCTAACTCTTCCTCTGAAGGCCAGCTGCAGGAGAGCTGGTCTTGGTCCCCCATGAGATGTCCTCTGCAAGCTCTGGTCACAAGGACCCAATGGGACAGGTCTGTCTCATCTTCTTCAGTGATTCCCACTGGGGAAACTGAGTTTTCTGGGGGACATGGCTACCCTCACTCCTCCGATGAGCTTATAGAGCAGATCAGTTGACGGTTGGACTCGATGATCTTAGAGGTCTTTTCCAACTAAAACAACTTTGTGATTCAGTTCTTTCTCTCCCACATCCACTGTGTTTCTACATGGTGCCCTGTAAAGGGTGGCAAGGGAGCCACCAGTGTCAACCTGCTGTCTGTAAAGGGGGGATGAATTTGGCATGAGGAGTCTATGCTGCAGCACTGTGGCTCTGCGCCCTTTGCAAATCTGCTTACCTGGCCTGAAACCAACTCTCCTGCTCAATGCAAAGCACTTTGTCTTTATAAGGAGAGGCAGATGTTTTTTCATCTCCTGCATCTCCTGTAGTTTTGCCTTGTTTGTGTCCTCTGATTTATTTGGCCACAGAAAAGGCTTTGGGTGGGCTCCTCTTGGGTATGCTGCATGCTAAGGAGTTTGTGAACAAGTCAAAAAAAGCCTAGAGAAGAAAAGCAGTAAGGAGAGCTCCACCATCTAGTTAAGAAGGAAAGAAGAGATGCTTAAGCTGAAGAAGAGTAGGATATAAACTGATCTTCAAGCTCACCAAATTATGTTGCAGCAAGTGAGACATAATTGAGATGGTAAGGAAATCCTCCCAGGTCTAATGAGGGCTGGGAAATGCTGTAAGAGGTGGTGTAAGGATGCTGTGGAGATCCCACACATGGATCTGATGGAGACACATAAAGGAATAAATATCATAGAGCTGGTCCTACCTTACAAAGGGAGTAAGAGAGGTCTTTTGGACATCCTTCCCCCAAGTTTCAGTGACTACATGACTTCAGTCAGAATGTGTCTGTGTGCTTAGCTCTGTTTCATCTGTACTAGTCAGTACAATGATGCTGCCTACGTTTTTTCCCTACTTGCCAGGAAGGTTGTTCAACAAGGGTACCTGTGGGGCAAGAAAGACCCAACTGGCTCAGGGAAAGCATGTGGATGGGGACATGGTCACCAAGGGTGACCCAGTGCAGGGAAACCAGGCAATAGATTTCTTGGCTTGGACATTGTGGGCTGGAAGTAGCTGGTGTGATGGAGAAGGGAAGCTAGTACATGATTAGTAAGAAAACTGCCCTAGAAAGCTGCCCCTCACCAGTCTGGACAGGTTTGTGTCTGCCTTTGTGAATGCTGTGTGCTCCCCTGGCCAGAGATGGTCTGTGTCTACAGTGAGCAATCCTGGGTGTCAAATCCTGATTTTCTTGCTTGCAGTGGTGGGGCTCCTCAGTTACTCTTGCTACAGACATGGCACTGCTCTCCAGGCATTCTCAGAAGGGCTTTGCTCTCTGCTCTGCTTCCCTGCTCTCTAGTCTGGGTGGGAAGGCTTTTGCTCGTGTGACATCACTGTCCCTCTTGGGACAGTCATTTCCAGACACTTGTGATGATGAATTGGAATCTTTATTTCTCTAACTCTCTCAGAAGAGGTTTGGGGGGTTGTTGTTGGTTTGTTTTTTTTTCACTTTAATCTGTCAGAGAAAGGTAGAACAAGAGCCAGTTGCTGGGAGCAGAAGCCAGATGTGTGCTCAGAAGAGGCAGAAAACATGCATTTTTTAACTGTGAGATGCTGTGTGATCACTAGAAATGACTCTGAAGGAGCGTGCTGGCTTCTCCATCCATGAATGTCTGGAAGCCCTTTTGGAAGAGATGTGTTTGTCAGCCAGGAGTTATTGGCCTTGCTAGCAGGGTAACTGGGTGAAATGCCGTGGCTGGGTCTCACACAGGAACCAGCAAGCTGAAGAGCTGCACCCTGGCCCTGGGATGTGTGGATGTGCTGCAGCATTCCTGTAAATTCAATGTCAGAGGTATTCCTGCCAGGAAACTGGATCACAGGACCAGATGGAGAACATAGATCCACTCGGCACGAGTCTGTTTACAGGTTCGAACCAAAACATAGTGAGAAACACAAAAATAATGTCCTCATCTCTGATTGTAACTCAGGCCTTTATGTGAACCATCTGTCACACTCATTTATAGGACAGTCTTCTCTTCAAAATCCTGCTGTTAGGAATAGCAGAGATAGGAGAGCCTCTGAAGGCATGGAAACAGCCCAATTTGCTCTCATATTTTGGGACCTCCTCTTGAGTTTATTGCAGCTCTGAAGAAAACGGGCTGTTGCATGAGATACTGGCATTCCTGGCCAGGTTGAGCATGTGTAAACTATGTCTCTTATAACTGTGCAACCCTGCTGGCTTTGGGGGAAACAAGGAAAACAGGGAAAGCTGTAAATCTAGTCAACAGGGAGAGGGATACATGCACTCGGTATCCTTGTGTGACAGAAGAGCTCCAAACTGGTAGAGTGGACTCTGGGAAGGACAGAGATGGCTGTGCAGGGCTGGTGCCAGCTGAAGAGAGCAAAAGGGTTTGCAGGGCCACGATGATCAAAGCCATAATTCACTGCCTGTGTCTGCTTGTCACTAGCCATAGAAGAGCCTGCTAAAAAGGGAATGAAGAGCAGCAAAAAGGCAGCTTTACAGGGAGCATTAGTAGCACAAAACCCTCGTGGCTGGTCCTCTGCTCTGCTGCCAAGCCCCTGGAGACAGGAGACTTTCTCCACCCACCAAGCAGGGCATTTCCCAGCACTAGAGCTCAGTGCTTGTGGCCACATGCTGTTGGACACACGATTGGCCAAGGAGGATGGAAGCATAGAGGTTTCCAAGTGTGTTTCTTTCCTAGAAGGGACATTAAGTAACAAATGTGCCGAGAAATGGTTTGGCAAATGGTTTGGATTGGAGGAATTACACTTCCTTCAAAATGATTAATAGTGGGGATAGGGGAAAAGATCAAAATAATCGAACTCTTCTTAAAACTTTGCTGGGCTGGGCCATGTTCAAAATTCAGTCCTGGTGCGAAAAGTCAGAGGGTCTCTGAATTTGTCCCAGATTGACTCCAGGCAGAATTCAAGCTTCTGTAAAAGTCCTGGCACCTCCATGAGCATGTTAAATCACCACTTTCTCCTGAAAACATGGCTCTCAACTGCTGTGATCAGGAGGTACAGGTGCTACAAGGCATGGGTGTGAATAGGGTCATCCTAAACTGCCTGTGTTCTGGCTGATAATCCTGGTTTAGGGCAGCCTCTCTGTAACGAGAAAAAGTCTTCCATGTCTGGTGTGCAAGAAAGAGGCAGATATCTCCAGGAGAAATACCCACCCTGACCTGAGCTGGTCCTGTTGCTTGTTGTGAGAGAGTCGAGAGGGTGCTCATTGTATCAGGATCAAGAATGTTGTCATTAGCTAAGAGCAAAAGCTGCCTGGTGAGCAGTAGTAGACTTCCCTTCAACAGTGTCAACAGGTATAACGGCCAAAGCGAAGGGCACCTTCCTGCCTAAACATGTAGCTGGGCACTTCTTGGGTGAACTACTTCTACATAGAGAAATACAGATTCTGTTCAGCTGCAGCAGGAAGGAAATTTCTGTTGGTTTCCCAGCTGGAGCAGGGAAACCTCCTCCAAATTAAAGCAATTATGGAGAAAGCAGATTCTTTGGGTAAAGACTTTGATTCTGTTTGTCAGCTAAACGCATTTAAAAGCAGGGTAAGATAAAGATTTAATGTTTTTTAAATGCCTCAAAAAAGAAAGAAACATCTTTGACCTTTTTATCTTCTTACTTCCCCCCTCCCCGTCCTATCCTGAATTAATTTGATAAAACTTTTAGAAGTGCTGTTAGATGTCAGCTCTAAACAGGCTTTAAAAGTGGAGAACCGTTGCTGCCAGTGCTCCTCGGATGGTTGTGCTGGAGGCTGATGCTGCAGGATTTGGAGAGCCGTGGAAGGCAGCAGAGGGGCTCAGGGGCTTGTCTGTTATTCGGGTGCCATCTACTGGTCTGAGCCCGTGTGAAGGTCTGTGGCAGCGTGCAACAGGAGGGACAATCGGGTGGACAGTGTGGTGTGGCCAAGGTCTTGCCAGGAGCGTGGGCTGCTCTCCCTCTCTGCACAGGGCACACGGTTGTGGTTGGTGCTGCACTGCCCTTTACCTCTCTTTCTACTTTCCACTGGTTTAATAGCTAAAAAGACTGGTGCAGCCATTCCAACACTGGGACTTGGACTGACTGATCTGGTCTCTTCCAGCTCTGACCTCAGCAGGGAAGGCAAGCTGGAGGGTGATGTAAAGGAGTCAGCCATTGGTAGTGATGCTTCTGCCCTTGGCCACCTCCAGGTCAGGATATCAATGGAGCAATCAGGGCTGAGCTCTGCTGGAATTTCCCCTTGAATTTGTCAGAGCTGCAGTGTGCTGTGGTCTGGCTTCTCAAAGTGCCATATGAGAGCTTGGGTTCACTGAGCAGCTTGATCTCTTGCTGGTGGCATTAATAATATCTCTCTGCTTTTACTGAACCCCCAAATTTTCAAGAAAATGGTAGGAGCTGAAACATTTTCCCGGTTCCTGTTAAAATTGTCACATTGTGGTCAGAGTTGGTCAGTGATTCAAAAACTGCTGGGGAGATCAGAAGCAAGTAGCATGTTGTATTGTAAGTGTTTTCTCCAGAAAGTCAGTTGAGACCAGCTGGAGAAGCTGGGCTGCCCTTTCAGAAGGCATCTTCAAGGGGTTTGGTGTCCAGAGTAGTCCTTCCAAGGACACAGTCTCCTCTCTGGGTGTCAGGCTCCCACAGGAGGTTGGTGTGAGTTCTATGCACAGCTTCTCCTCCATGGCTGCTTCTCTCCTGCCACAAATTGAATCTTGGTTTTGCTCTCTTGGTGGCTGCAGCAGCCCTGCGTGGTGTGTCCCTGGGGAGAGGATGTCCTTTCCCTGTTGTGGCCACTTCAAAAGGCCAAGGCCAGTCTTCGATTTGCTTTGCTCCAACGTGGCAATCTGTGCTTTGAGCAGAACAGAGCCTGCTTTGAGCACATGGAGCAAGGAGGAGAGAAAGCTGTGAGAGGGGAAGGCATCTTTGGTGGGGTTTTCCAACAGTATTGCCCACCTTCTTTATTTTACAAGTTAAAGCCACAACAGGAGACCAAACAGCCTGGGAACAGTTATCTCTGCTATGCAGAGGTACTCTGCTCTGGCAAACACGGGATTTGCTTACTATTGGTAATAACTTTTTTCAGTGCTTGGGTTTCAGTCTTTGAAATTTCTCAGACTCATTTTCTCTGATGACCTGAGAGAAGTCAAAGCTCTTTCTATGTGGAGACTGGAGGTGTAGGAAGTTGTTGGGCACCAGCTGTAACTGAAACCTGAAAAGGCTGATGGTTAGGTACCAGAGACTACCAGGAAGGAGAGGATGGTCCAGAGCCACCCAGGTAGTTTGAAGATTCAGTGCTGGTTTCGCTTACTTCAGTCAGTGCTGGTGGAGCTGGTGGTGGAGCCTAGCAGGCAGATGTGTGGTTAGGGTGGATGTGGGCACCAGATGTGGCACTCCAGATGTGGCTCTGGGTGAGTGCAGCAGCAGGTCTTACAAGGCAAGGATGAGACTCTCTAACTTTGTCCATAGGCTGGTAGGTAACCAGGGAAAAATACAGCTTGTGCCCGGGGGTGAGGAGTTTTAGTATTTTATGACCTTTCTGTCTGGGTAATAGATCAAATAAAACTGCCAGGGCAACTGCAATACAAGTGCATGAGCAATTGAAGAGGTTTGTGGGAGGACCCCACAGGTCATATCACAGTCTGGGCTCAGCAAGCAAGAGGGCTTGAAGTACATAAATGATAGTCATTGGGAATGTTTTTGCTTCCCTTGTTCATGAAAGACAAGATCAGAGTGCTGCTAGCCAGATTTCAATGTAGTCTTTGTTTTAGTAACTCATCCATCATTCGTTGGGGGTGAGGGGATGAATTCTCCATTTTTTTCTCTCCAGCTCCTGCAATCCTTCTAATGCTGGGAACAGGTTTGGTTGAAATATTAGTTGGGTTTACTTTCTGTGAAGGCTTGGGGATTTTCTTCCTTTTGCTTTTGATTCGAGAAAGCGTCTCTTCAGCAGGGGCATTTAGACTATCTGCAGAGTAAAAGTAGTGTCTAAGCTGGGAGCAATCCTTGTGTCCACTGTGAATTGGGCAGCTGAGGAACAAGCCCTTGGCAGCAGCTGACATGTGGTTTGAGCTGCTTCTTCCCATCAGTTGTTGGGAAATAAACCATGATTCCGATACAGTCATTTGACAATGCTGGCTTGGTCTCCCTGTGAGTCTTTCTCTAAGGAGAGCAAATTTAAGAGGCTTTTTTCCCTCCTAGCAAAAAGGCCAGGAAGGACTCCAAGGTCTGCCCTGGTGAAAATGCTGTCTGACGTCCCGAGACGGACACGGCCAAGATTTCCCTGTGTGGTTGCTTGAGTTGGGCATTTCAGCCTGTAGTTAGGCGCTTGGCTGCAAGTGGCTTGAGCATCAAAGGGCTCTGCAGATGGCTCCAGCTGTCGCACTTCAGCTTTTAAACCTAGGCCAACTGGCTAAACAGAGACCATTACTACCAGGATGCCAGCTTTTGCCTGGCTCACTAACAGTGCCAAATGCCCTTATGGGACAGCTGCTGCTTACCACTTCAGTGTGCTGGGCCAGTACAGCAGGACCAAATTCAGTCTCAGAGTTGGAGAGCTCCAGATTCTGGTGTCCTGTGAAAACCTGGGGTAAAATAAAGTATGTCTCTGGCAGTGTACATAAGTCAGAAGAATGAGAGGGAGGAAGGCACAATCTGTCCAGATCCCTTCTTGATGCTGGTTTCCTCTGGAGGCAATCACACAACTCCTCAGAGTCCAACTTACAGTCTGTGAATGTTTAGGTTGATCTCTTTTTGGCTGCTGTTGCTGTATGTCAACAGCATTGGGTGGCACAGCCAAAGCAAATGCCATCTCCTAGCCTGGTAAAGATGGGCACATTTAGTTTCAAGCAAAGTGACAATTCCTTGGCTTGCAGGAGCAGCTCAAAGGCAGCAGATGCCATGCAGCTATCTGGGTTTGACAAGCGCTGGAGTAGCTATATGCGTAAAGTCTCCTTTTCCATTTTTCATTTTGTTGTTGCTGGACAAGTTCTGTGAAGGGTTAAATATCCTGCCAGGGCAAGGTAATGGAAGGGTCTTTGCCCGGCAAGCCCCTGCCTTTTGTAAGTCTGCTGTAGCTGCAGGCCTCTGACCCAGGCTGGGGGAGAAGACTCAAGTTCTTGCACAGCATGAGGATGGGATCATTTCACAGCTCCTTGAGCAGGCTCTGGGTTTCCAACAGGAAAGTGTAGCTCAGGCTGACCTCTGCAGAGCCCACTCTGAGAGCTAAAGCTGAGAAGCAGAGATTGTTTCTGGACTAAGACTCTGTCATTTTTTCCAGGTTAACTCAAGATAGCCCTGGCCCAGTGGCCGAGTAACAATCTTTCCCTTCCCCACACATCTGCACTCTCCACAGAGCACTCCCATACATCCTCCTGCACTGACATGGTGCCCCTCCTCAGAAAACACCAGGAAGGTTTTCCAACTCTGAGGTTCCCTCCTCTGGAGCACTCAACAAGCTGAAGTGGAAGGAGGTTTGAGGGCCTGGGGAATTTGCTGGCAGAGCTCCTTCCTCCTCAGGAGGTGGGGATAATCCTGCAGGACAGGCACAGGGTTGGCTGTCTCTAGTTCACAGAATCACAGAAACATTCAAGTTGGAAAAGACACTCAGGATCACCAAGTCCTACCAATAAGCCTGCTCTATGAGATTCACCCTAAACTATATCCCCAAACACCACATCCAAATGACTTTTAAACACATGCAGAGTTGGTGACTCAGCCATCTCCCTGGGCAGCCCATTTCAATGCCTGACACTTGTGCTGGGTAAAAAAAAATCCTGATATCTGGTCTAAACCTACCCAGTTGCAGCTTGAGGCCATTCCCTCTTGTTCTATCACTATTTACCCGTGAGGAGAGACCAGCACCAATCTCTCCACAACGGCCTTTCAGGTAGCTGTAGACAGTGGTGAGGTCTGTTCTGGCACACAGCTGAGCTGTATCGGATCAGGAGGCAGTAGAGCTCCCAGAGTGCCACATTGAGAGCAGAGCCAGGCGACCCACTCATTGGGCTCCATGACCTCCTGAACTCTTCATGCTATTGACTTCAGTCAGTCTTAGCTGAACTTCCAGCCTGGAGGAGTGGGACATCTCCCTCTTAGTCCTGCCTGGCACTGATGACCTGTGGGGCTAATAAGCTTGAGGAATCTTGCTCCAAACAGCTTTGCCAGCTCAACAAGGTCTTTACAGCAATCAGCTTGCTGTGCCTCAAGCCCTGTGTCTGAACTTGTCAGGCATGTGAGCTGGAGGGTTGGGGAGAGGGGTGGCACCGGTCCTAAACGTGATGGCAGCCTCCTGAGAAGGGGCAGGAAGCCCTGAGTCTCCCAGTCCCCCTGCTGCCCTGGCAGCCTGCGGCTGAGCGTGTTTGCAGTGTTTTATGGGGCATAATCTGTTGTCATCACAGATGATGGCAAATTCCGTACTTTCTGCAGCCGAGGCTAAATAGGCCTTTTGAAAGCTGTAATTTCTTGTTTAACCAGTGCCAGTTGTGAATACTTTGTGCTGAGGAATAACCCCTTAGTGCCAAGTAAAATACAGTGGAAGTCTGTGGCATGTTTTTAGCGTATTGTTAGTTACAGCCCTCCTGACAGAGCACATTCTATGCTGAAGATAAATGCTTGGGAGTCTCCTGCCAATTTGTGTCTGAGAGGGCTTTTCTTGGATGTCCTCTTCTCTGTGGAAAATGCTTTTCTGTTTTTCCAGCAAACATTTAATGAGCTGTACTTAAAAGAAAATGTGGACCTATTTCAGGACCAGACCATTCTGCTTTAGTTTTCTCTGAGCTTGTCTGGGGCTCTTTGGTGCTCTCATCTTTGTTACACCACGTTGCATGGCAGTGGTCTTTGTGTAGTGATTTGTGTGTTCCAAGGCCTGCATGTTTTGGTCCACCCAGCACTGGTCCTGCCTAGAACTGAAGGGTATCCAGAGCTGACCTGCTGTTGAAAATCCAGGCTCCACCCAGGCTGCAGGTACAGTTGTTGGCATATTAGAATCATAGAATGGTTTAGGTTGGAAGGGACCTCAAGGATCATCCAGCTCCAACCCCCTGCCATAGGCAGGGACACCTCCCACTAGAGCAGGTTGCTCAAGGCCTCATCCAGCCTGGCTTTAAATGCCTCCAGGGAGGAAGCATCCACAACCTCCCTGGGCAACCTGTTCCAGTGTCCTACCACCCTCACTGTAAAGAACTTCCTCCTAAATTAGGACACTGGATCTCACTCTTTCCATTTGAATTCAGTCTGTGGCTGAGGGGAAGCCTGGAGAGCTGGTGTAAGTGGGCAGGGATGTGGGCTAGCAGTGGCCCATAGCCAGGGGCTTCATGTCTGGCTGATCACCAGTCCCAGCTTGGTGTTGTTGACAGTCATTCCAGCACATGGCTGGGACCTGAGGCTGGCAAGAAAGGGCATTCAACCTGAGCCATGATGTTCACCCCTGGTACTCCTTTCTGAGAGAGATATAGAGAGCTGCACAAGGAGGAGAGAGGAAGCCGTATCGGACCAGCAGTCATTTGAACACTCTCTTTGGCAGCCAGAGAGGTTGGCAGAGATTTCTTAAGTGCAGTTGAAGGCTCTTGAGGTTTCTGTAAGCAGCTAGGAGCTTCTTACAGCTAGGAGCTTCTTAGGGAGAAGGCTGATTTCAGAAGTCCCCTCAGAGGATGGTTCTGGTGAAGCAGAGTAGGAAGCCTATCCCATGGCTGCTTCTGTCTAAACTGATCCAGATATCCAGGCTCAGGGATGATGGTTCAGCAGGTCAGCGAGGCTGAGGGAGCTGCCCTGTACAGGCAATACTAACTGCTCACCTCCCATCACACTGCCATGGCTGTGGCTGACCCAGAGAGGACCAAGCCTGAACTTCAGGAGCTCTGCACTGGCTTGGTCCTCAGAGAGTGCTAGCCCAGGGGTGTAGTGGTGCCCATCAGCTGTTGAGTTGCCTTTAGACCTTGCTTTGGACCTGAAATAAGTCCATTTGTCTGAACTTATTGATCCAAACCAACAGTTTTCCTGCAAAGGGTTAAGAGCAGTGCCAGCATGGAGCCTCACTGTTAGCACTGATGATGGCTAGGAAATGCAGTCTGCAAGGCTCACATACATAAACTAGCATGTGCATGTGCAACTGAAATGAAATAGCTGCTGTGGACCTTTACACTGTACATTGAAAGTGTTTTAATTACTCGCTGTCAATTTATTCTCCATGCTGTGAAACTCAACAGCATAAGAGGCACAACTGTCATGTGAATACATCCCACTTTTGGCTTATTTTCAAGTGGTTTGGTTTTTTTTGCCTGCACCTCTGTAATTAGAGCATTATGAGTTGTGTTATGAACAAAGAGTGGCACAACACATCCTCCAGGAGTGGGATGTCCAAAGAGAGGAGTGAGATCACAGAATCACAGAATTAACCAGGTTGGAAAAGACCTTTGAGATCATTGAATCCAACCTATCACCTAACACCTTCTACTTAACTAAACCATGACACTAAGTGCCTCATCCTCTAAACAGCTCCAGGAACAGTGACTCCACCATCTCTCTGGGCAGCCCATTCCAATGCCAATCACTCTTTCTGCAAAGAATTCCTTCCTAAGGTCCAGCCTAAACCTGCCCTGGTGCAGCTTGAGACTGCGTCCCTTTGTTCTGTCGTTGGTTGCCTGGGAGAAGACACCACCCCCCACCTGGCCACAACCTCCTTGTAGGCAGCAATAAGGTCTCCCTTGAACCTCTTCTTCTCCAGGCTGAACAACCCCAGCTCCCTCAGCCGCTCCTCGTGGGGCTGTGCTCCAGATGAGGCAGGGAAGGAAATAGAGGTGCAGAGGAGCAGACTGGCTTGACCACAATCACTGAATAATCTGGAGTGGGGGAGAGCTTCCTTGACTGACAAATCCCACCCCACTCTTATATCCTCAGCTTCATGGTTTTACTGATTTTTTTGCCATCTTCTGAAGCTTTTCCCCAAGCTTCACTGAGAGCTGGGAGCATGCTGTGGGCTCCAGGAGTGTGACTCTGGCAGAGAGCTGGTGAAGTTGTGTCGTCAGTCAGTCCTCACCCCAGGGCAAGGCTGAATTTGCACATACTGTTTGACCCACACCAGCCCTGACACATGTTCCTCTAGGTTGTTTTAAGGACCTCTGGCAATGGAGAAATCTGTATACTATACAATAATCACCGTGGTAATCTTGAATCTGGTGGAAGGTCATTTACTTATTTTGGGAGGGCTTTGATCTGGATGATTTTAAGCCTACACTTCCATATGGTGTTGAACATGGCCCTGAGGCTATGTATGCTCTCTCCAAATGTTCTTAAACATCACTGATTTCCTAGTGAAAAACATCACCGTTTTCCTAGTGAAAAGCATCACCTAACTCCCACAGGTTTCACTGAACAGTTGTTTTATTATTTGGAGAGCTTATTTATTTATTTAACTTAATGCCTCACATTGACAGGTCAGTGTTTCTTGGCTTACAAATATTTCAATGCTTGACTTACTTTTAAATAATAAAATAACCAGCAAATTATTTTTGCCAGAAGGCTGATTAAAAAAAAAAATTATGAAATGTTTTCCTAGAGGGAAAAAAACCTCCAAAAATGTGTTTAAAACTTTCTCATTAAATGTAATTGACATTTCTGGACATGACTGACATGGGGGAGCTTGAAAAAAAATGCCCATGCTCACAGGCCAGGGGACAGGAATTTGCTGTATTTGACAGGCTGTATACAAGAAAGATGCAGCCCTGCAAAGTCGGCAGCACAGCTTTGCCAATGTGTCTAGACAGCCCATCTCCACAGGGGAGAGAGAAGCTTTTTCCTTGGACCTGCTCCATCTGTGGCTGCTTCGAGGAGACAAGACCACTTACAGTCTCCTTAATCCATGGAGACTTTCCATCCATGTCTTGGGTTTGTGCTGAGCTTGCTTAGCCCTCACTGCCTGGTGACTCATTATCTGGGCCCCTCAGTTTAAGAAAGATGTTGAGGTGCTTGAACATGTCTAGAGAAGGGCAACAAGGCTGGTGAGTGGGCTGGAGCACAGCCCTATGAGGAGCAGCAGAGGGAGCTGGGGGTGTTCAGCCCAGAGAAGAGGAGGCTCAAAGGAGACCTTATTGCTCTCTACAATTACATGAAAGGAGGTTGTGGCCAGGTAGGGTTTGGTCTCTCCTCCCAGGCAATCACAGAATTAACCAGGTTGGAAAAGACCTCTAGCATCATCGAGTCCAACGTATCACCTAACCCTTCTAATTAACTAAACCAACCAGTGACAGAACAAGAGGACACTATCTCAAGCTGCACCAGGGCAGGTTTAGGCTGGATGTTAAGAAGAAGTTCTTCACAGAAAGAGTGATTGGCATTGGAATGGGCTGCCCAGGGAGGTGGTGGCATCACCATCCCTGGAGTTGTTTAAAAGGAGATTGGATGAGGCACTTGGTGCTATGGTTTAGTTAATTAGAAGGTCTTAGATGATAGGTTGGACTCAGTCATCTCGAAGGTCTTTTCCAACCTGGTTGATTCTGTGATTTGCATCAGCAGATATAGGCTCTTAGAGCTGGTGGGATGCAGTGGTTGGAGCTGGGGGATCAGGCAGCATGGGTACGTAGTTGTGTTTCTCTAGCTGTGCTACCTTGGGTGAGCCATCAGATCTTTTGTTGATTTTGAGGTATTCATCTGTGAGGTGTGGATGTGACTATTCAGGCACTGGATGCAAAATTCATTACTTTAAGCCTCTTAAAAGGTTCTGCCTAATTTAAACTCTGCTAAAGCTGTGTCCTACACCATACTGGAAACAGTGTTTTGTGGCTAAGCTATTCTGCATCACCATACACGTGCCCTAAATTATCTGGTCCTCCAGGTTAAGAGTATTTGACATTTCAGCCAGATTAAGGGCAGCAATCGGTAGATCTCCTAAAATATATTCATCATCTGAATGCAAAGATTCCTGCTCTGTATCGAGTGGTGTCATTTCCAGTGTATCACTCACTTGCCCCAATTCACAGGAGCTCTGACAATCATTATTCTGCCTCCTCTGCTGGGAGTTGGGTTTTTCAAACTGTGGAAACACAGAGGTTTCCATTTTTTAGCCTTTTGATTTAAAATCTCTAGATGATTGTTCAACTTTGGCAGGAAACCATTCAAAATACATTTGAAAATATTCATCATTCCAGCAGGCTAAGAAACATAAGATGCAGCAAATCATTAGCTAATGTAAAATGCATTCACTGTCCAGAAGAGGCTAAGGATGGAGGTGGGTCTGAGCCCGATTTCCTTTCGCATCGCACAGAGCTGGGAGCACAGAGCATTCTAAAGCCCGTGGCCCATCCCATCCGCCCTCCTGTTTTCCTGAGTGTCTCCATCCAGCAAAAAAACCCTTGAGCCCAGCAGAGTCTTGTCCATCCTCGCTGTCTCCTGGCCTCAGAAGAGCAGATTTTCATTATCACTATGAACCTGGCAAAGAGAAAGAGTTGTTTTGTAACAGCCTTACATGCTGTAATCCCTTTGCCTCCTGTAGCGAAGCAGGATGTAAAGGTCCTTTATCCCCCACCCGAAGAGCACGCGCCCAGTCAGGATGCTCAGCCTTTGGCAGAGGCAGGTGGGCTGGATGCTGACAGCCAGGCTCAAGTTATATTATTTCTGGATCTTGGATGCCATTGTTTTTTCCAGTTGTGATCAAGAGGGACCTATAAAATGCATTAGCGGTCAAAATCTGGATTTCTAAGAGAAGCTCCTCAGCAGCTCCACTCCAGTGTGCTTGGTAGGGGTGATGGCAGTGGTGGTCCAATTTGGTTGAAACAGATTTGTTCTTGGATGCTGATGAAAGGAGAGCTCAGCCTTTGGAGAGCTGGTTTTGTTTTTCTTGCCATCATTTGCACTTCCCCTTCTCCTGGCCGGCGGCACCCCATGGACTCAGCACGGTCCTTGTGTGCCGTGTGGTGCTAAGCCCTGGATGTTCTGACAGCAAGCAGCTGCAATATCCATTCAGAAGAGTGTTTCTCCTACCAGTGGGGCCAGCTGGCGCGCACATCCCACCGCTTACTGTCTGTCTGCTCGCACGCACCCCCTGTACCAAGAAAATGCATCCAAGTGAATTTTGGGATCCAATCGGGATGGGGATGTTCCATAACAGCACTTCTTAGCAGCACGGTGGGCCTCAGCAGGGACCTGAACAAGCGCAGACATTCATGTGGCCAGTCTCAGCTTGAGTCAATTTTTCCTGGTGCGGGCGGGAGATTTCTGGGTAATGTTTGCAGGCTTTTGTGGCTGCCACAGCATTTGGAAAGGAGTCAATAGAAAGGCCCAAAATGACAAGTGGTTCATCTGCAATGAATGTATGGACTGACAAAAATACTCCCCCCACCCCCAAAGCAGCTCTTTTCTGTCTAAGGAGAACCCTTCCTTTTTCCTTCTCTCTTTTTCTCCATGCTTATCTGGCTCTTGCAAAAATATCATTGATTCTCTCTGTCTGTTAGAAAGCTTTTCTAGATGAAGTTCACGAGGAGTTTTTGCTGTTCTTTTTAATACAAGAGAAAATTCAGTAAAAGCAGTGTTGCCCAGAGTTCAGGTGGGTGTGCAGTGGGAGTCGGAGTGCAGCATCCTGACTTCCTGGCTTCTGGAAGGTGAATCTTTCTATGTGAGTATTTAACCTTCTGAAAGCTCAACCTTCTGAATCTGTGGCCATTAGGAGAGAGTGGAAATGGTTTCTATCTGGTTTGGTCTGAGGGCTGGAGAGAATCTGAAAAGGCTGAAGTGTAAAGGGCTGAAGGAACCATAGTATTTTCTATGTTGTGGTCCTGGCTCCAGTACGCCCAGATTTGCACACGTTCACAGCTTGCATCAGATTGGAAGGGACTTTCAAAGGTCATTTTGTTCAACCCATCTCCATGCCATCTCCAACTATTTCAAGGTGTGCAGGGCCACATCAAGTTTGATCTTGAACGTATCCAGGGACAGGGCCTCAACCGCATCCATGGGCACCCTATTCCAGTACTTTCCCACTCTCATTCTAAAGAACTTCCTCCCAAGCATCAGTGCCTCACTGTTTTTAATCTCTCCTATGGACTCCTTCCTATGGAAGGACTGAAAATCCACCCCGTGCTTGGTCCAAACAATGTGCTTTGTTGTTCAGATTTTCTCCCAGCAGCTTGACATCAGAGGGTGTATTGATCTCTGAAACCTGGGGCACAAGTGACACCTGTTCATGATACATGTTCAGCTATAGGTCTGTGGGTCATTTCTGTACATAAAGAGAAAGGGGACACCAGGTAAATCCAACAGAGCTGCAGATATAAATACTACTGTGAACCTTTTGTATAACATGTAGCCCTATGGAGGCTGCAGGGGGTTGTAAGCATGGAAAGCAATTTAACAACCTGTCCTTGCCTAATTGTCCTTGTGGTTGTTGCCAGTGTCTTTAAGGGAGCTGATGGTATCCATACGGATGTGGATGCTGGTCTTCCTAATGCACCAGTGTGCTCTTGCTTGGGAAGTTCTCATTATATGGTCAACCTAAGAGTAGTGGTGACTCTTAAGACTCTTAAGCAGCTGGTCTGGTTTGAAGATACAGCATGGGCACATTAGAATTAAAAGGGGCAGTGTTACACAACTCACTTTTCAAGCCTTTGTAGAAAGGACAAGAAAGGGTGCTGGGCTGGAGAAAGGCATTGTCTGGAATGAACTGGAGCAGGGAGGTGGCCAAGAACATAGAAATGAGAAAATACTAATGGAGCAGGGTGGGGTTTAGGAAGTTTGATGTTGGCTGTATGAATACTGTTCCTAAGATGAAACATCAGGGCAGGACACATGGCATCAGAAGGGCAGCTGATGGGAAGAGGATGTGGACATTGGAAGTCATATCCCTGACTTTGCAAAGCCATGACTTCACATCTGTCCAGCCCTGCCAGAAACAATGATCCTGGGTCTTAACCAAAAGTGAGGATGGAGCTGTGAAGACTGCTGTGCTCTAGCTCTCCAGGGAAGGCTTGGTGGTCATACTGGCACCAGTGGCTGGAGATCGTTGCAGGCAAGAGCTGTGCATGGACCCATTTCGGATATGCTACCTTTGGGTATGGTGATGGAATTTGTCTGTCAGAGCTGTGCAATTGCAGTTTGGCTCTTCTGTCATGAGTCCAATGCTTTTCCAGCATCAGGATACCCTAACAAGGGACACAGAGGGGGACTGCAGTCTCCCAGGACTCCATTCCCTTCCACGTCTGGTAAATCCACCCTGCTGGAAGGCTGCCATGGTCTGGTGGTTTGGTCTCTTTGTCAGTTACAAAGTGCAGTCTCACAGAACATGATTTGCCTCTGGCAGACTCTTAAAATACATGTTTGTTTTTGATTATGGGGTTTGGGGGTTGTTTTTTAAGTTTGGGTTTGTTTTTTTTTAATTACTTTTCCAAGGATCAATGTGGTAAGGCGTGTAAAAAATTACAATATGTAAAACAAAGTCTAAAAGCATACGAGGAATTCCAAAGGCATAACATACTGTGCCTTGGAGCTTATGAGATCCATACAGTGCTTATTGTATTATGGGAACGCTCTGACCCCGAGACCTGGCGGAAGGGCTTGTTAGAAGAGCAGGACTAAGCCATGTAGGATGCCCAGAAGGAAAACCCTAGTAAATGTAAAACCAAAGCTGTTATAGCAGAACTCAGACTGGTTTGTGGGGTCTAAGGGGACTTGCCATGGCTTTGTACCAATTTCTGGAGAAGGATGTATACTTTTGCTTCTGCCAATATTGTTCTCCCAGTAATTAACACTTAACATCATATCTTTCCAGGGAGACTCTCTGGATTTCCATTGGATAACATTTGCCCCCCCCCCCCCAAACATCTTGTCTTCTGTCAACTCCAGCAAATGAGAATGTTGACATGGTTAGAGGGGATAGACATCTTAGCTACTCTAGCTGCCCATGTGCTCTGCAGGTTCCAGACAGATGCTGGACAGAGCGCCAGGGCTGAGAGTTTTGTCTTGTGTTTGCTGCAGGACAGGGCACTTGGCTCATGGGTGCCCTACTTGTGGGTCAGGAGCAAAGCAGGTCAGGGTTGCATGGGGTCCTGATTCTCAGCTTTGCAGACCCAAAAAAGTGCAGAGCAGAGCATGAGAGTTGCCTCTGCAGTCAAGTCCCTGCTGCACCAGTTAAATATGGGGGAAGACTATTTGCATGCTAGAAACGAGTCTTCAGGAGCTCAGATGTGTCTACAGACTCTCTGTGAGGCAGACAACAGCTCTAAGATCTCGTTCCTCTTGAGTGTAACCAGCTGGTGCTGTGGCTTGAAACCCACCTGTACATGCCTCTTTTGCCTGTGGTGAAGGGGCACTCTGCTCGAGTGCTTGTCCTCATGGAGGACAAACAGTGTTTCACTGGTGGTGCTGGTAAAGCCGTGGTCATACAGGACCTCAGTGAGTTCCCCTAGTCTGGCAGGCTTGCAGGCAGAGCCGAGCACAATGGGAGCCCGTAGACACTCCATCCATGCGCAAGCTATTCACAGCTCTGTAATGATACATAATTGTTTGTATGTGGTCAGCTGAAAATTATCCTGATAAGTTCCACATTGCAGATGCTTGGGAGTGGAACTGTCACAGTCCCCTGGGCAGTGCTGCAAACAGACTTCTCCATTTAGTATTAAAACTTGGGGCATTGTATGAAAAATTTATTATCACCTTTCTGAAGTTCTGTGGTCATGCACGAACCAACTGATTTTTTTAATGTGCAAAAATTGAACCTGGTTATTTTGCAAGGTAATAGAAAAAAAAGGGGGGGCGTGTATAAGTGTGTCTGTATGTTTTTTAAAGAAATGTAGCATCTGTTTCTCTGGTGTCTTCTTTTTTATTTATTTTACAAATATTTTTTTTGGTGTGTGTTCCTAGTGATCTTAAGAAGGCTGGAACTTCAGATATTTGAGTATTGATTTAATTTGAGGTCTTACGCACAGATGATTAAGACAAACCAAACAAATAAACAGCAAAAGTTGGGGGAAAAAAAATATCAGCTGGTGTGTGTAATGGGATAAAAAGGATAGTTCCAAAAATCTCTCTAGTCTGACCTGTAATCACAAATACTAACCTGCTGTTACCGCGGTTGTACAGTTGGGCTTGATACAGCTGCTCGTCAGGGCAAGCTGTAGCTTATGACTTAATAGGCATCTCCTACCTTGGAATATTTAGCTTTCTTTTAAATGTCATCTTCATTCCATTTTGCCTACATTTGTGATGCCTGGCACAGGGTAATTGTAACTTCTTGGTGTAGCATTTGTGTGCCTCAAAGTTAAACCTTATTTCCGTCTGAAAACGCTTTTCATGCATGGATATACCCAGAAACCAGAGTTTCTGGGTATATCCATGGCTCCTAGGAGCTTTTACAAAGGTACTTCAGGCAGCTCTGAGTGTCAAATCTTGACCATGTGGGTCCCCTTGTCCCTCTTCTGTCCCTTCTCACATCTGGCAAAGATGCTGCTGGGCAATGGGCTCCTGCTTGCCCAGAGGAGTGGGGTCCTTGCAGGCAATGTTTAGGAAGGGAAGCTGCAAAACCAGCAATGAATCTGGCCGTTCAGCCTGGTCAGAGACATAGAAGACAAGAGAGGGAAAACAGAGCTGTGAGGCATTCCTCCTGTTCTGCCAAAGTGATGTTTTCAGGCTGGAGCAGGGCTTTTTAGGCTGACATTATCTCATTTAGGGTGAACTTTGCTCTGATCAGGCTCGGCACCGAGCGCTGTTGTCCGTCAGCTCTTTTAAGTGGGTCGCCATCTCAGCTCTGTTCAAGCAATGGTGGTGGTCACACTGGCGCATCTCGAGCATCCCACATGAGCGGACAATCAGTTGGGGCTCATCTCAGATTGGTTGGAGCAGGGCTTTGTCATCAGGTGGATTTTGAATGCTTCTGTCCTGGCTTTCCACTCCCTTTTCTGGTGCCTTGTTTTAGCTTTAATTAAGCCTTTTGAGTTTGGAGTTTATTTTCTATGATATAAGCTGACAAAGCTGCCCTGTGCCCAAATTGCTGCAGTATTTTGGAGGGTCTCATGAATGGAAAACAGAACAGAGTGTGAACGGAACTGGAATGTGTGCTTGCAAAAGGCTGAAACCGCCTGGATGGCTGATGTTGGGGAGAGGAGTCTGCTTGGAGCCGGGAGGGACCCGTGGCAATATTTCTACTCGAGCTTCTTAAAATTGAATTTAAAACCCAGTAAAACCTCTGTTCCTCACCGTTCTAGTTTCATTTTCCCTTCTGTTCTCTACCAGTCTGAATAATTTTTTTTTTCCTTATAAATCCTGAGAGGAAAAAAACAAAAACAACAACAAAAAATTATTACAAAAGATTTTTTAGTTGCTGGATTTTTAATTTCTAGATTTATTTTGTTCTCTCCCACTCTGAAAACTTTTTCTTTCTTTGATTTTTTTTTCCTTGCAGGATTTAAAACCAAATATTTTAAAAGATTTTTTTTTTTAGTTGCAGCAGGATGTTCTGTTTTATTTTATTTTAGTTTTAATTTAATTTACTTATTTTATTTTATTTTTAAAGGTTGAGGTTTTTTTAGTTGCTAGATTTTTATATTCTATATTTATTTCCTTTTTTCCCCTGCAAAATAATTTTGTCTTTTTGCTTCTTTAATCCATGTTCAGACTTCAGTGGTAACTTCTGATTTTGAAGGCCATAATTATAGTGCTCCTGATTTTCATCCTGGAATCCTTTCTCAGTTTACAGTTTATATAACTGATGTGACAAATCTTTCCTGCCTTACTGTATATGACATTGACAGGACTAGGGGGAATGGAGTGAAGCTGGAGATGGGTAGGTTCAGCTGGACGTGAGGAGGAAGTTGTTCAGCATGAGAGTGGTGAGAGCCTGGAATGGGTTGCCCAGGGAGGTGGTTGAGGCCCCATCCCTGGAGGTGTTTAAGGCCAGGCTGGATGGGGCTGTGGCCAGCCTGATCTAGGGTAGGGTGTCCCTGCTTATGGCAGAGGGGTTGGAACTAGATGATCCTTATGGTCCCTTCCAACCCTGACTGATTCTGTGATTCTATGGTTGTAGTTAAATGTCTCTGTCCCTCACTTAATTGAATCCAGTTGTTTACTTTCAATTCAGATCCAATTAATGCTCTCTGATAGCTGGTTCTGGACTTAATAAAACTGGTCAAAACTTTTCAAAAATGCCCACACAAGGTAAATCTTCTCTGAAAATTACTTTTTCTTCTGCCCTGGAAGAAAACCAAGTATGCACAAACATTCCTGCAAACTGGAAATCCAAAATATGTTGTGGTCACAAGAATTGGTGAAAAAAAATACTGATCTTGTAACTTAGACATAGGCATATACTTCTCAACTCTGCTTTGCTTCAGGCTGAGAGGGTTGGAGCTGTTCAGTCTGGAGAAGAGGAGGCTCTGAGGAGACCTTATTGTTGCCTTCCAGTATCTGAAGAGGGCCTACAAGAAATCTGGGGAGGGGCTTTTTAGGATGTCAGGTCATAGGACTGGCGGTAATGGAGCAAAACTAGAAGTGGGTAGATTCAGATTGGCTGTTAGGAAGTTCTTCACCATGAGAGTGGTGAGACACTAGAACAGGTTGTCCAAGGAGGTGATAGAAGCCCCATACCTGGAGGTTTTTAAGGCCAGGCTGGATGTGGCTCTGAGCAACTTGATCTAGTGTGAGGTGTCTCTGCCTATGGCAGAGGAGTTGGAACTAAGTGATTCTTGAGGTCTCTTCTGGCCTTGACAATTCTGTGAGTCTATGATTTTCTGTGGGACATCCCAACAGGAGCTGTCGGATGGTATCTCAGTGACAGTCATAGATACCAGGACAGCTGCTGTGCAGTAAAGAGCAGAGATCAGAGTGTCTTCAAGTGTGGATCTGCCCTGTTGCAAGGGGAGACATGAAGAGCAAGGGAAAACAGGATACTTTGGTATCATACTGCATCATTTAGGAGCAATTAAAAATGCTCTGGTGTGGGCCAAGCATCTTTGTGTGTATGAATATGACACCAGGGTTTGCATGTCGTGGGTGAATGTAGAAATAACAGGAAAACACAAATGTGGAAACAGGAAACAAAATCCTCCAGCCCAACATAAAAGGTTGAGATTTTGAAATGAAATTCCCAGATTTTCCAGCACTGGGTTCCTGAGAGGAGAACGTGCGTTTCAGTCTCTCTGGGGGATGCATTTGCAAGCAGCTCAGCTTTTGAGAATGCTGCTGGTAATAAAATATTTCTGATTGAGAGAATGTTGATGACAGATTCCTGACCCATCTAAAAAGCTTTAGAGCTGTTTTCTTCTTCTCTCTGTTTCTGCTGACTCCAGTCACTACTGCTGTCAGCGCTGGTTGGGAATACCATTTCTCAGTGTTCAGCATTGTTGACCCTGCTGATATATTGAAGGCAGTAGGTGACTGCTGTGAGCAAGGTGACATTTGCAGACACCTGGGGTTTAGGTGTCTGCAGTCCCTTGTTAGCAGTTTGTAACCAGCATATGGCGTGTTTGTGTGGCTAAGTGCAAGAAGGCATCAACCCAGCACATTCTGGGCTAACAGCTATTATGATTTCTCTTCCTGCTACTCAAGCAACTCCTGTAGACATTTGAATCAAGATGCGTTGTGCTGTTCCAGAGGTGCAGTGAAAGCAGATCTCTCAACCTCAGCCCCAGTATCACAACTTGTACTTTGCTGCCAAGCCACCTCCATCCAGCTCCATCCTGGAAAAAGGAGGTGACTCACATCCCTGCTTCATGCCAACTGATGCTGGAGGTGCATTAGCCAGTGGTGACCCAGCTGTGAATCACTGCAACATGGCCACTGTCTGCAACTTTCCATTTCTTGGCCCTGTTAATTTTAGGTCCAGTAATTATGAGGTGAGCTGTGAATCACCCCTGTCTCGCTTTGTGCCAGGAGGAAACCAGGCAAATTGTGCAAACGTGCTTGGCAGGAGGGATTCTTGTTCTCTAGCATTTTACAGGCTTTGGCCCTTCTTCTTGCTCCCCAGAGTGATGTGATGTGCTCACCCTCATGTGTAACTGTCACACAGGATCTGAGCAAGGGCACATGACCCATTGGCACATGACTCGTGCTCCCTCCAGCCAGTTTTCATCTTGTGGGTAGGAATTGATGTTTCAAAAGACTTGGAGGGGATTCCCAAGGGGTCTCAAAGGCTTTTATTGATTTAGTTCATCCAGTCTATGCAGGCAGATTTTAGACTGGAAAATAGCTTCAAGTGGGTAAGTCAGAAGGAGGCCAGACACCCATGTTGACATTGGCTTCTACTGCTGCTGGTCTTGCAGTGTTTCTGCCATTCAGAAGAACGATCGTGCCCTGGGGCTCGTTCTTCACTGTTTGTTATGTGGTGTGGTGCACAGCAGCACAACTGCATGGGAGTCCTCCAGTAGAGCCACAGAGAGATCACTGGCTCTTTTGGAAAGGCTTTGGTGGTGAGTCAAGAGAAAAATGTGCTGGACACTTCTGCTTCTTGATAAGGGACAGACCCTCTCACAGCACTAAACTCCCCAGCAAGCAGAGGTGTTCTTCCGCTGTTAGATCCATTCCCTCTGCTTCACCATTTCAAATCCCACCACCTGAACAGGATGGATTCATCTGTAGCCTTGTTTTACTGTCCCATGCAGGTTTGGTTTTTTTGCACTTTCCTGCCTCTGCCAGTCTCTCCCCAGCTCAGCTTTACAATTCAACATGCCTATTAAAAACTGGGCTCCAAAAACTTCCTCTCAGATAGTTCTGCACCCAGGAATCTCCAGGCCGGAAGGCAGTCAACTAGAGATTGTGAAGCTGTTGAAGAAGGATTTGAGATGGAGGAACTGTAAATCTACAGGCATCTGAAAAGCACTGCTTTAATTTAAGAGGAATGTCCTTTTGTTCCCAAATGGATGGGCCTCATTCCAAAGGCATTCAGGTGCAGTAACTGTTACCAGATGGGCTGTGAAAAGCAACTCAAACAGGTGGTGAAAACTACGGCCGTGGACTTGAATTTCCATGTCAGCTTCTCCCTGTACCTTACATGCCCCCTGGTGAACAGGAGGATGAGGAGAGCTGTCATAGTTGTATATGACAAAAGGAATGGCTATCAAGGGGGTATTCTGCAACTGTATGTAGTAGGGCAAGCCCTCAGCTCTCAGTGGTGAGACTGTCATCTGGGCCAAGGTGTGCAGTGCTTAACCAAAGGTCAAACACCTGTTAGGGAGGGGAAATGAATTGATGCAAGATGATATTTTCCAAAATTAATATTATTTATTAATTTTGCTATTCAGAACTCTCACCACCCCTGACCACTGATTTTAGTAATATTTTGGTTCTTACATGGTTATGGAAACATTCTATGGATCATATCTCCATCTAATACAACCAGCAAAATATATAAACATTAATTGAACTGGAAGAGAAAGTTCCTGCAGTCAAATTCCACTTGTGGCCAGTATGCCATTTGCTCAGTAGATGTGCTCAAGCTCTTTCTGCTATGGCAGAAGGCAGTAGAGAATTACAAAGAGGCATTTGAGCATTTACTCACAGATTATTATTATTACCCTCACAGGGGCTAGCCACAGTCCAGACAGTGTCCACATGCTTTCAGGGGACTCTGTCTTGTTGGACGTTGAGGCTTGAATCTTCCCAGCTTCTGGGCAAAGGACGCAGACAATCTCTGACCTTGTCTCCCGGCTTCTTCTGGACAATCTGTATCTATGTCCAGGAATTCTAAGCAGGCCCTTCAGGTGCAGAGGCAGATGTTGTGCAGTCTCAGCACAGTGTCACGCTGGCCACACAGGCTGATCACGTGCAGGCATCCAGGGTCTGCTCCTGGTAACTCGCGGCAGTGGAGTTTACCAGGCAAGCAATAAGGCAGTGTGCAATAGCAGCAGGGCTGGGCACAGCAGAGAGAGCAGGCAAAGAGCAGGGGAGCAAAAGCAGGTTATTCACCTGCGTATCTCCTTTTATCAATGTGGGCTGAGGTTAATTGCCCTTTGGACACAAGAATAGCCAATCAGGATGGCAGTTAGCCAAACCTTACCATATTAGGCAAAGCCACAGGCTCGCTATTCCCTAGTTTGGGAAAAGCACAGGCCTTACACTAGGCAGGCACAAGATAAGTGTGTGTACCTTACACCACAGGACCCTGAGCAGGCCACACTCTATGGCTCCAGGTCCTTTTGTGTCCATTTCCTGCACTTGCCTCTCTGGTGAAGCAGAAAAAACATGCCTAGGCAAGGCAGGACCTGTACAAGCCTATTTTGGTCCTATCAGGCCTACCACAACAACACCTTTCACCAGCACCTGCTTTTTTATTTTCAAAATAAAATCCTCCCAGGTGTAGCTACTGTTCTTCTATGTAAGGCAGTGGGACCATGCTGACATTGCCCAGCTGAGGCTCTGCCAGGTGTGCTTGTGTCAGAAGGGCAGATGTAGCTTGGATATTAGGAACAAGTTCTTTACTATGAAGATGGTGGAACTCTGGAACAGATTGCCCTGGGAGGTGGTCGAGATATTCAAAGACTCAACAAGGCTCTAGGCAACCTGATCTAGTTGAAGATGCTGACTCCAGGATGGGGCTGGACTTTGGAGATCCCTTCCAGCCTGGGCCATTCTAGACTTGGTGGTTTTGGTGGGACCCCACACATACTGGAGCACTTGAAGAGGGAAGAGTGCAAGGTGATGGCACAACAGTCCTGCAGCCTGTATGAGGCTCTTTTCCAGTGGCACCAATGGCCACCTGCTCCTAAATGGTGCCTTGCTCTCCTTTTCCTTCAGTGTGGCTTCCCACCATTTTCTGGGCTTTGGCTAGTGTGATGAGGGAACTTACTTTAGCACACAGAGGGTAGGAGCAAAGCCAGTGACACAGTCTCCAGCTTATCCTCATTCAAAGCCTGTTTGCTCTCTGCTTGTCAGTACCTACAAGTGCTCATACTTTGTTAGCTCCATCACTGCAGGTACATGGGCATGTGAAATGGCACTGGAGAAAGGCTCTCCTGGTGCAGAGCAGATATTCATAATTACCTTGGATGTCTGGGTACACTGATTTATTGCTGGAGTAAGTACTAAGCAGGCACAAAACACTGTGTGCTTTGCCGGGACACAGTTTGTTGCTCACCACTTTGCTGGCCTGGGCAAGGCAAGGATGCTGCTGGAGAGGGCACAACCGTTCTTCAGTCAACAGTATCCACCATGCGTACGCTCAGTCTCTCTCTTTCTGGGTTTTGCTCCCCAGCTGAAATGCTATCCATTTCTCTTTGACTGGCTTTCCATGTTCTTGGCTTGCAAGCATGCAAGTGGAACAGGCTTGTATGCTTGTCTCTGGCACAGGCCATTATCAGTCACACTTCATTTCTGCTGGCTGACGTCCTCTGTTCACAGCTCCCCATCTCTGCCCAAACTGACACCTCTGGATCTGGATGTGGGGAGAATAAGAGAATGCAGTCTTCATTTAAAGCCAAATGGAGCTACATGCAGATGACAGCATTACCTGGGCTGGAGGCAAGCCCAGAGCAATGGCCATATCCTTGTGCTGCTCCTGCTTGGAGACAGACATGTGTTCTCACAGGCAGCGAGGGCTGGTGCAGAACTCCTGCTCACCTCAGAGGGTTGTCTGTGTCCCAGTAAGGGCAGTTCCTGGGAATTTGAAGCTGAGAGAAAACGCTCATGATTCTTGATAGTCAGAAAAGGTTTCCAGGATTGTCAGGAATGGGGAGGTGCATTCTGGACTTTTTTGTTTCTGTTTAGAGATAAGGAAGCTGGGGCATGGGGTGGCTTGACTCGAGCTAGGTGCTTTCCACCTCCTTTTCACTTGAGGACTAACAGAGCGTGGTGAAGGTGCGGTGTTGAAATTGCACAAGCCCCTTCCCAGGTTCTTGGTATTTTGAAATCATCAAGGCTGTTCATCTCATTGCTGTGGGCTCTTAGCTTTCTAGCCTTTCACATCTCCAACTGTCTCTCCTAGATGATCAGCTGAACTCAGAGGAGAAGAAGAAAAGAAAGCAAAGGAGGAACAGGACTACCTTTAACAGCAGCCAGCTCCAGGCGTTAGAGAGGGTCTTTGAGAGAACACACTACCCTGATGCCTTTGTACGGGAAGACCTTGCACGCAGAGTCAATCTCACCGAAGCCAGAGTCCAGGTAACTACTACCCCTTGTATCCAGACAGGACTCACCTAGCAGGTGGTTATCAGACCACTGCAGCAAGGCAGTAGAAATTCTTGATATCTGCGTGGCACGCTAGGGTCATCAAGCTTCTGGATCATGCTGTATTGCAATTCCAAGTGGGCCATGTCCTGGGGAGGCTGCCAGGCCTGATGTGCCACCATACTTACCACCTGCCCAATCAGATGTATTCATATGGCTGATTCAAGGCTAAAATTGTTGGATGCTTCTCACATTATCTTGAGCTGCTCAGCTCTACCCTAATGGCTTGCAAACTTGCACCTACTGAAGGTCAAGGCAGACCATGGGACAGGATGAGTTGTACAGCACTCCCAGACCTTGCTGCCTACAGCACAAGATAGACCTCTTTAAGTCAGTTCCCCACATGAGGGCTTTACAAGGCCAGACATAAGGATCATCTTGTCATTAGGGCTTCCAGTGACAGGGACACCAAAGCAGCCTGCTTTGACAGTCCTGTCTTGCCCAGCAGGCAGAGGTGGTGTGGTGAAAGGGTGAATGTTGCAGCAGAGCTGGTTGTGACGGTTGGTGGCTCTGTGCTCTCCCTACCCCAGGTGTGGTTCCAGAACCGGAGAGCCAAGTTTCGCCGGAATGAGAGGGCGATGCTAGCCAGCAAGAATGCCTCTCTGCTCAAATCCTACTCAGGGGATGTGACCGCTGTGGAGCAGCCCATAGTACCTCGCCCAGCTCCGAGACCCACTGACTATCTCTCCTGGGGTACTGCCTCGCCTTACAGGTGAGTAAATAGCCCCTCTGGGGTTGACCACTTGGTGTAGCACAGAGCAGCCTGAGTGGCCCTCAGGCAGTTCTAACAGGCTGTTTGTGTTCACATGGGACAGGAGGATATAGCAGTTTGACCACCACACCAAAAACCATACTGTTTCTCCGTACTTATTCCCATTCCTTTTCCAGGCCTGCAAGGGGAGCTTGGATCAGCATCCTTGTGGCTTTATGGCCACTAGCTATATGGGAGATTGTAAATTCTCTTCTCTTGGTAGCCTCTGTCTGCTGTTCAGGAAGTTTTGAAAGAGGATCATGGAGAAATACATGAAAACAGAAGGGGTTGCACTTGCTTCCCCAGCAGGCAGTTTAAAGCATAGAAGAAACCTTTACATAGGACACAGATCCAGGAGAGGTGACAGCAGAGCACTTGTGGAGGCTTAGCCACCAGTCAGTGGCCAGAAGAGGGAGTTCTGTGGCTGTCCCATGGCAGTCAATGGTCAGGATCTAAGGAAGGGCTGGGAATTCACTCCATACATGTTGCTCCCAGTCCTCTCCTTAGTGGTCAACACTGAACCGGCAAGCAATTTCTTTCGGGTTGCTAGAGCACAATCGTGTGTGTGAATGAGCTGTGTCATTGTGTTGTGGTTTGTTCACAGCAAGGACCAGGTGGCCAACAGGGGTTCAGGGTCCAACTTCTGTGGCTATCAGTGCTGAAGGGGTGGAAGGAAAGAACTGTGTTATGTTCAGAAGGTCCAAGGATGTCCAAGCATGCCATAATTCTCCCTGTCCTCCTTCATGCTATCCACAGCCTGGCAGGAACTGGGTGTGGATGCAGGATCCACAGGATGTGTTGGTTTGTGGGGAGTCAAATGACTTGTAGGCAGTGAAAAATGAGGTAGGTGGATATTTTTTAGCACAGTGGTTTCATTGATAGTCAGGACCTTGGAATCTTTGGCTGGATTTCTTCCTGTTCTAGGCTTGGTCATAGCCAGCTTCCCACTGGCTTCCGGGAACCACACCATGCCCAGAACTACTCTTCCTTGGTCACTTTGCCCCCGTTCTCCTCGCACTCCAAATATTGTTTTGCACAGTTAGGTCTGCCTGATAGTTTGTTGCTTCAGTGCTATGGGATCCTCCTTATCCACACTGTAGCTCCAGAAGAACAAGTCATAGATTCACTCACTCCATGTATGGAAGAAGATGCTTTTGATGACCAAGAGTATGGCCTCAGAGATGCCCCTTATCCTCTGAATTTTACCTGGGGACTCCTTGTGGGGCAAATTACTCCTTTTGTGGTTAAGGCTTTCCCTCTGTGAAGTGCTTCTTAGTGTGGCATCCTAGAGAGGAGTCTTGGTGGTGAGTTTAGGGGAGAAGGACACAGGTGGGACCTCTCTCACAGCTGGGACTTCTCTGGTCACAGTAGCAGATCCCTGCTGAACACTCATAGCTTGCTTGTGCCTCTCACACTTTTAAAAACAGATCATCTCTCCCAACTTTACACAGGCAGCTTCATAACAGGTTCTAGTAGAAGACTCTGCAAAGGTAACTTCCAAGGGTGTACTGGCAAGGGCTGTCTGGAGCCACTCTGAGAAGCCCAAGGCATTTTGGAGATGCCAATGAGGAGAGTGAGGGAGAATGAAAAACCTCAGGGATTTTTCTTCCTCTGAGGTCCCAACCTGGCTGTACTTCTTCATGGAAAGAAGATGCCTCCTCTCTGTCTTGCTCGCTTCCCATTAAGCCAAGATGTATCCACAAAGATATCTGCAGCTTACAGCTGTCCCTGCTGGCTGGCACAGCAAACCAGGGTAAACTCTCACCCTCCCACTGCTCTGCAGAAAGGTAGGAGGCACTGACAGAGGAGCAGAGCATCCACTTTTCACACTGCGTGGCAGTCAAGACCCTCAGACAATTTATGCTCCTGAGGCCTTCTAATCCTACTGGTCATCTCCTGTTAATCATATTCATCTTGATGGACACCTTGGCCAGGTAGTCAAAGCTACATCCAAGCTCTGAACTCAGTAAGGTTATCCAAGTATTGGAGTCTTGGTGGAAACCAGCCATGCAGAGTGTTTGCATGGCCCTCTGCCCCCTCCCCATCTCCTGGTACTGCTGTAGCAGCCCCTGAATAATGGTGAGCCGGGGAGAGGGCTGACAGCTATGGGGCTGGTGCTGCTTGGACTCCTTAGATCTGGGGAAGGTTTTCAATCAGTGTGTTTATTCTCCAAACACATTCAGCCACAGGTCACCCAAAGCTATTTGCAGCTCTGTGTCAGGTAGATAGCCAAGTCAATACTTTTTTTTTTTTTGAAGCTGAAATGTTTTGCTAAGACATTTTTTAGCAGAGGTTCCTACGAAAACAAGTCTAGCAGCCGTGCTGTCAGCCTGCACTTCCCACTCCAACAAGCTTTGACTTCACGGGCCAGTGAAAAAACATATTTGAAAGAAGGATTTCAGGCCTCAGCAACATGCTATTCCTCTGTGTTTCATGAAAGCAGGCAGCTGAGTAGATGAAGAAGACTGTGCCTGTGGTGGTGGCACAGTCTGGAGATTTTCTGGAGCAACCCTCAAGCTATACAGATGTTTTGAGACAGCCTTCTTGGGTGCTGCTCCTTGCTGAAAGAGAGTTTCTGGAGACTTTTAGTTTAGCAGAGATTTCACTGGGCAGCAGTAATTTTCCTGCCACCTATGGGGAGCTTAGAGCAGGAGGCTCCCTGCAAGTTTAGACCAGGCTTGAGCAGCAGTTTGGTTTTGAATGAGGACAGTTTACACATGAGACTGAAAATTCATGTTTTATCTACTATGGAGTAGCCTTGAGGCTCATCTCATTTGCACCAGCCCAAAACCACAGGAGATGCAACCTGCAGAAGCAGGTGGGAATGGATCCTTAAGCCCAGCCACTGGTTATACACCCTGTGAAACTTTGCAGTGCCTCTGCAGGCTTCTCACCTTGCTGCTGACTTATGTGGGACAAGAAGGTAAAGCCAGTAAGCCAGTCATGGAGAGGGGACTGAGGGGATGCACAGGCAGCTAGGGATGCCTCCAGGCACACCAATCCATCATGTCCTGGATGTCCTTCAAGTGCAGCAGGTGCACCCAGTGGTGGGCAGAGCCTGTGTTTTGGTGTGTGCATTTTACTGTCTCTCCTCTATGTCCTTCCAGTAGCTGTTAGAGACTCTCAAAGTGTTCTGAATATTTACTTTCCTAGGGAAGTTGTGGTACTTTTTTCTGGATGGGTGTAAGCAGCTTTATATATCTACAGGTCTGACCTGTCCTTTCCGTATCTTTAAGCCATTGTGTTTCCACCAGTTCTGGTGCAAAGGTGGCAGCTCCTTCCTGAAGTAGTTATTCCCCCTGATTTTCAAGTGAGAGATAGGAGTCGTTCAACCTAGGATGAGACCTAGTATTATTAGCTGTGCCATGTGAAGTCAGAGATATGCCTAGCACTTTGTGGGGGGCATGCATGCCTCTGGCCTGCATGTATTTGTGCAGCAAATGCCCACTTCCCTGAAGGGAGATTTGCTGCTGCAAAGGCTCTTCCAGTCATGGAGGTCAGTGCTGGAAGATAAGAGAGAGAAAAAGGGTTGAAAAAAGTGGAGTAAATCAATCTATCTTCTTTCTTGGTCTGTGGATGAAGGAGAGCACTTCCCAGAGCCTCAGATGTGGAACATCTGAGGCAGGCAGATGGAAAAGGTCATCATCAGACCTGAGTTTGCCTCCAGGAGAGCATTTGTGGTTTCTTCCTGAACACAGTGGCTGTGTTAAATGAGCATCTCTAATTCACTCAGTGCTTTTCAACTGTTTTTTATCACAGGTCAGATAGTTTGCTGGTGTTTTGTGGGAAGCAATTGCTTTTTGCATAAACCTGGGACACATGAGTTGAACAAGTTTTCTAGTGGTCTGGCAAGCAGATTTGCAGATGTTTGGTAGGATAAGAAAGGCCTCAGAGATCTTCAGTCAGCACTCACTGTCAAAAGTAATGTTTTTCATGAATCAAGTAATTATTTGAAGAGAGAAGAAATGTTTTGATTTGTTTGGTTTTGTTTTGGTTTTTTTTTCTCAGCCTTTGAGGCTCTTTATGATCAGCTGAAGTTATGAGGGAGGAAAAAAATGTGGAAATTTTTATGCCTGAAGGCCAAAACCAAGAAGCATCACAATGGTCAAAATGTTTTTATCCCTAGAGTGTTTCTTTAATGTAACATGTGGTTCAGAAGTGACGTGGTTTCACAAGCAATAAAAGGAGCAATTGCTCTCATCGAGAAGACATTGCTCCCAGTGGGAATAGTTTTAAGGACAATGGTCTAGCTGGCAGGCTGGGTGCTTTGACCCCATTGTAAACCTTCTGAGTTAAAAAATAGGAGACAAAGATTTTATTACTGTCTTCAATACCAATATAGGCTGAGCTGGCTTGAGAGCAGTCCTAAAGAAAAAGACTTGGGGATGCTGGTAGTTGAGAAGCTCAACATGAACCACCAGTGTGCACTTGAAGCCTAAAGAGCCAATTGTATCCTGGGCTGCATCCAGAGAAGTGTGGCCTGCAGGCTGAGGGAGGTGATTCTCCCCCTCTGCTCCACTCTGGTGAGACCCCATCTGGAATACTGCATCCAGTTCTGGAGGCCCCATTACAAGAAAGATCTGGACATGCTGGAACCTGTCCAGAAAAGGGCCACGAGGATGATCAGAGGGCTGGAGCACCTCTGCTATGGAGACAGACTGAGAGGGTTGGGGCTCTTCAGTCTGGAGAATAGAAGGAGCTCCAAAGTGGAGCCTCAGTGGCCTTTCAGTATCAGAAGTGGGTGGGGCATACAGGAAAGCTGGGGAGGGACTTTTTAGGATGTCAGGTAGTGATAGGACATGGGGGAATGGAGCAAAACTAGAAGTGGGTAGATTCAGATTGGCTGTTAGGAAGAATTTCTTTAACGTAAGTGTGGTGAGACACTGGAACAGGTTGCCCAGGGAGGTGGTGGAAGCCTCATCCCTAGAATTTTTTTAAGGCCAGGTGGATGGTGGATCTGAGCAACCTGATCTAGTGTGAGGTGTCCCTGCCCATGGCAGGGGAGTTGGAATTAGGTGATTCTTGAGGTCCCTTCCAGCCCTGACAATTGTGTGATTCAATGCTGATTGAAGTCAGTAAGAAAATGCGGTGTTGGCTGTCCCTGGATAAGTGATCTGCAGCAGAGAGATTTACAGGGGTGTTAAGTAAAAAGTAGTGATAATTCCCTTCTGGCAAAAGGAACACATCTCCCAGGTAGGGAAACCACTCTGTGCTGTGTGTTTGCTCTCTGCCTGGTGCGAAGACCCTATCTGATGTGATCTTTCTCTTCTTCCATCCCACAGTGCCATGGCCACCTACTCTGCCACATGTACCAATGCCAGCCCAGCACAGGGCATGAACATGGCCAACAGTATTGCCAACCTGAGACTGAAGGCAAAGGAATATAGTTTACAGAGGAATCAAGTGCCCACAGTCAATTAATGACTGGAGGCAGGTGCTTTGCAGAAGAAAATATAACAGCACCCGTCCTGCTTTGCAACTTCTCTATGCTGAAAGAAAACCAAACCAAACCAAGACAACAACAACAACAAAACCCAAACATAAAAAAATCACCAAACCCCTCCCAAAAAACAACCAAAAAAAAAAAAAGGAAAAAAAATAAAATGAAAGAAAAAAAAAAGAAGAAGAAGATAAAAAGCCAACCCTAACCCAGAACTGAATACAGGGACCAAACTGGGAGCAAACTGAATCGCTCATGAGTGACTAGGTTCCTCCTTCCTATTTTTGGGATAATGCCACCTTTTTTTTTTTTGTCCTCTTGTTATTGTCAGGTTTATTGCTTCTGCTCAATATACTACGAGCTTCTTCAGTAAAGGACAGGCTCATCCTTGTTGGTTTCCATTTTTGTGTGGGATTGCAAAAAGAAACCTCTGCCAATCTCAGCCCATGGACATGTCCTACCCACCATCATGCTGAGAGGCAAAGCTTGCTCCTCTCCCTCCTATCCCAGCTCACCCTAGAAGAAGTTGGTCACTGCTTTCTATTGTATCCACTGCCCCTTCATCCCTCCAGTCCCTTGTGCCACAGAGGCAGTGCTGTCAGCCTACAGAAAGCCCATTGATGCAACGAGATGGAGTCACCCTGCCTGGGTTTGCCTGGACTAGTCTGAGATCTGAGGAGGGCAAGATCTCCTTGGGCTTCACAGTGCTCTGTTGCTTTCTTGAGTACTCCCACCACTGCTGCCTTGAAAAGCCAAAGAAGAGAGAAAAGTCCACATGGGAGTGTGAGCAGAGGGGTGTAGTGGCGGGGGGGAGTGTGTGTTGCTCTGTAGTGCCAAGAATATGACTGTTAGGAGCCCCCTTTCTATGCCTTACAGTTTGCGCCACAGGGAAAGGCGTTGTCCAGATGCATTTGTTTTATATATACTGTATATATTTATATATATAAGATATACATGCAAGCTTGGTTGGTGTTTTTTATTAAACAAAATAAAATCCATTGAAAATGTTTGGGATGTTTGTGCTGCATCCAGCTTCCTGCAGCCATGCATGGAACTTCCAGCCACAGTCTCTCTCACACCCTTGTCAGAGCTCTTCCCAGTTGCCAGTTCACGTCTGCTCATGAGAAACCTCAGAGTGCCCCTGAAAAGGGCCATGCTTCTTTGCAGATTTTCTCCAGGGGCTGCTTCATAGGGTAAGATGAGGATCTCCTCTCCAGTCAGACAGATGTGACTCTTGGGAACATGCAAGGACTTCCCTGTAGAAAGCACCTGCCACCCTCTCTGAGGACAGGTGTCCCACACAAAGATTGCCTTTCTTCCCAGTTCCCCTAACATAGCCCAGTAAGACTTGACCTGTAGATTTAACCCCTCTCCTCCCCTCTCCTTCCCTCTCCTCCCCTTTCCTCTCATTGCTTTCCTATCTCTGAAGTCTGAAGAGCTAATTATTGCCTGAGTTCCTTCTCTCTCTGAAGAGCAGAGGAGATGCAGTCCAAAAGAGGATTCTTCCATGCAAGTAATCTGAGGAAATGAGGATCTTTCATGCTGCTGCTGCATTCCTCTTCACGATTTGAGGGGAGGATGGGGCTTATTTATGGCAAACAGTGCTTGTTTGTGCAGGAGATCTGCCCAAAATGAGTGGGACTTTGCCATGGAAAAGTCCTATTGAAGGTAGCAGAGCTACTTTATGGTCCAAGATGGATCATATGGGAAAGAGACTGAAGCTCAGTCATGAGGCTTACTTCTGGTAGAGTGGCTTAGGTCTCCATCTTGGTGCCTGCTGCAAACACACTGGGCATGTGTGGATGTCTGACAGTAGGCTTTGGTAGTCTAAAACTGTGTGTTGCAGGAAATGAAAAATAAATCTCTTTAAAACAAAGGTGAAAATTAAACTGGCAAAGGAGGAATAGAAATTCAGCCAAAATATTTGAGCTAACACTGGGGAAAAAAAGCCCTGAATTCAAACTGGTGTAAGTTCACACAGGATCAGAGGATATTAGGGGCTGGAAGGGACCCAAGGAGATCATCGAGTCCAACTCGCCTGCCAGAGCAGGACCATACAATTTAGCATAGATCACAGAGAATGCATCCAGACAGGCCTTGAAAGTCCCCAGGGAAGGAGACTCCACAACTCCCCTGGGGAGCCTATTCCAGTGTTCTGTGAGCCTTACAGCAAAGAATTTCCCCCTTGTGTTGAGGTAGAATCTCTTGTGCTGCAACTTAACACCCATTGCCCCTTGTCCTATCACAGGGAGCAAGTGGTAAGAGCCTGTCCCCCGGCTCCTGAGCAGCCCTCAGACATTTAGAAACATTTCTTAAATCCTCTCTCAGTCTTCTCCAGACTCAAAAGCCTCAGGTCCCTCAGCCCCTCCTCATAAGCCATGCCCTCCTGTCCCCTAATCATCCTCATAGCCCTCCACTGGACCCTCTTCGGCAGATCCTTGTCTCACTTAAGCTGGGGAGGCCAAAACTGAACACAGTATTCAAGATGAGGTCTCCCCAGGGCAGAGTAGAGGGGGAGGAGAACCTCCCTTGATCTGCTGGACACACTCCTCCTAATACAGCCCAGGATCCCATTGGCCTTCTTGGCCACAAGGGCACGTTGCTGTGCCATGGTTAACTTGTTATCCACCAGGACCCCCAGGTCCCTCTCCACAGATCTGCTTTCCAGCAGATCACCTCCCAGCCTGTACTGGTGGAGTTTATTATTCCTTTCCAGATGCAGGACTCTGCACTTGTCCTTGTTGAACTTCATCTGGTTCCTCTGTGCCCAGCTCTGTCTGTCCAGGTCTCTTTGGATGGCCGCACAGCCTCCAGCTGTATCAGCCAAGCCCCCCAGCTTGGTGTCGTCAGCAAACTTGCTGAGCAGACTCTCTCTGTCCCCTCATCAATATCATTGATGAAGATGTTGAACAAGACTGGACCCAGCACTGTGACCCTTACAAAGCTCCCCTTTGTGCTGCAGCTTACACCCATTGCTCCTTGTTCTGTCCCAGGGAGCAAGTGAGCAGAGCCTCCCTCTCTCCTGAGCAGCCCTCAGATGTTTATAAACATTTCTTAAATCCCCTCTCAGTCTTCTCTTCTCCAGGCTAAAAAGTCCTAGGTCCCTCAGCCAGGGACCTCCTGATCAGAGAGATGCAGAGGTGACTGGAATGTTTCTGAGGATTTAGAGCATACTTGGGTGGCCCATGTGTTGTGCTCATGATTGTCTGTGTTGCTGCTGGATTCCTTTTTTTTTCTTTTTTAATCCCTGTATGAATATTTTTGATGGAATAATAATAACAAAAAAAACTAATCCTCATCAGGACAAGTCACAGTTTATGCCTGCAGACAGAGAAGCAGCAGGTGAAATGAGGCTGGATGAGCACTGTCATAAGAAGTCCATAAAGTTCTGTTTAATCCCCTTTTTTTGGCCTTCCGTTACACAGGGGAGCCAAAGTCTCTAAATCAAAATATTTCTGCCGTGACTTGTGTGGTTCCAGCTCCTAAATCCAAGTCATCACACTGGAAATCTCAGCCTTCAAGTAGAAATTCACTCTTGGCTCCTGTTCTTACACAAACAATCTGCTGAAGAACATGGATGCACAATAGGAGAGAAAAAGGACACAGTGCAATGTAGATACTCAGAGGCTGAACTGGTCATTGAGTGCCTTAGCCTTGCCTTGCTGTCCTCCTTTGCAATCCACCAACATCCCAGCAGCCACAGCAAACTCCCCTGTGGTGACCTGATGCTGCCCAAGTGTCCAGGCTGGAGGCTTCAGCTAAATGAAAACATTTAGCATCTTGTTGGCCTGTAGTGTTCCTTTAGTCTTTGCTCACCTTTTGTGCAGTAGAAAAATCACCTTGAGCAGCTTTATTTGGTGGACCTGTACGGGTGCCAGTTTTGAAGTTAACAAGAAGACAGTTCAGAGAGCATGAAGCTGCTGGAATCTCATTATCCATCTGCGGACCCAGATATCCATCCCACTCCCACACTGTGATGTTTATGTGAAGGGGCTCACATCAATGCCTGTGCAAACGTTTGTTCAACCTCTGCACTCTGTTTGTGTGAGGAATTGAACTGACTTGCACAGGACTGCACCTGCACAAAGATTGTGTAAGCCTCTGCACTTCCAGTTTTAGGTGGGGTTTGCCTTGGGTTGGGGATGCCATTGTAGCCAACTGGGTTGTTGTCAGTCTAGATGAGACCTTCACCTCACATTTGATCTGGGCAGTATCAAGATGCAAACAGAGCACCTGTGACAATGCTGTTTCATTTGCATGGATTCCCTAAACAGTGCCTGAGTGGATGAACAGATGCCTTTCGGGGTTTGCTTCTTAGCTGACCTCAGCCAACAGGCAGTGTCCAGCTGCCTGCCAAGACAAAGTGAAATTGTGTCCAGAGAAGGGCAACGAGGCTGGTGAGAGGCCTCGAGCACAAGCCCTATGAGGAGAGGCTGAGGGAGCTGGGATTGTTTAGCCTGGAGAAGAGGAGGCTCAGGGCAGACCTTATTGCTGTCTGCAACTACCTGAGGGGTGGTTGTAGCCAGGAGGAGGTTGCTCTCTTCTCTCAGGCAGCCAGCACCAGAACAAGAGGACACAGCCTCAAGCTACGCCAGGGGAAATTTAGGCCTGAGGTGAGGAGAAAGTTCTTCACTGAGAGAGTCATTGGCTACTGGAATGGGCTGCCCAGGGAGGTGGTGGAGTCGCCGTCCTTGGAGCTGTTCAAGGCAGGATTGGACGTGGCACTTGGTGCCATGGTCTAGCCTTGAGCTCTGTGGTAACGAGTTGGACTTGATGATCTATGAGGTCTCTTCCAACCTTGGTGGTACTGTGAGACTGTGATACTGTTTTAGTAGCTATTCAGTCACATCTCTAGGAAGTTGCCATGGTTACCCCAGTTATCAATAAGTCTGGGTACCGTCTAGGGAAGGAAATGGTCCTGATGCACATTCCTCTCACCTTCTCTGTATGAACCCTCTTTTCTCATGTTCCTCCTTTCTCAACACAGAACTAAGTAGGTGGTTCCCTCTAAATGGGATTTTTGAGTGTGACAAGGATGGATGATTGATGAGGCTGGTGAGACTTGACACATGAAGCCACAGGAGGCATTCCCAGATGGAAGTGTGTCCTGTAAATTATTTCTTGCTTTGTGATGTAAAATGCACTAGTGTCTTTGCACTAGAATAGGAACGATCATTTTCAACAAAAGGAGGAAAATTCCCCCCTGTACTTCCTAGAAGCTGCCACATATGTGTCATGTGTTGCTGCCCTGAGGTGTCCCACAGTGTCTGGGGCTGGGAACACACTGGAGCCTTTTGGGGGGGTGGAGGAGCAGGCAAATCTGGGCCTGCCTGCCCAGATATCCTATCCTTGGGATGCTCTGCGGCAGATCAGGGATTGCAAAGGAACTGCAGCAGAGATGGGGACTCCTCTGCAGCATGTGCTGGGCAAGCCACCAGTGAGCCGGGTGGAGATGGATGCTGTGTCCAGATCCCTGCCTGAACCACAGCAACCTTCTGTTGGTGTAGGCAGCTGCAAACAAGCTCAGCAAGAGCATAATACAGGAAGCATCCACAAAGACTTAAGATATGATTTTGAGGAAGAGGCAAGACACACCCAGGGCTTTGTCCCCTGCTCCCTACACCCTACAAGGCTGGTAGGACACGAGCATGGGGCTGACATTGGAGCAGGAGGGGTGGGGGTCTTCAGAGTAGATTGGGAAAGGAGGGCTGGGTATCTCTATGTGGATGCTGGGAATGGGTGACTAGCAGAGGGTGATGGGAGAAGGGAAAGACACAAACTAGGGGAGGAAAAGGGTTCAGTCTCACCACCTGTGCAAGGAGCAAAATTATATGGGCTCAGAAGGGAGAAAGCTTCACTAAAAAGCAAGGGAGATGGTCAGAAGGAGCTTAGAGGCTAAGAAGGGCTAATTAGGGCAGGTTATTGAAGTAGAATTGGGGCAGGTGTCAAGGGAGAGTTTTTGCCAGAGAAAGACACAAACCTGGGATGGAACTGGTGAGTTGTGCTTTGGAAAGCAGGTCTCTGCTAGGGGTGTGGAGGGTTTCTGTGACTTCCTCTCTTGATTTTTAAGTGATTCATTCAGATTTGAGCCAAATACTGAGAATCTGAAGTGTGCATGGGTTGGCCTCCTGTTTCTCTGTTTCTCTGCCAATCTGGCTTTTGACCTTGATGGGCAGCATGTGCTGTGATTGTTAACTAGGCTGAGTGCAAGGGGCAGTTTAATTTCAGCAGCCCAGCCCACAGAGATCGTGTTAAGGGGAGATGGGTATCTCTGCAGAGCCCTCAACAGTCAGCCAAGCCTGCATTCCTTACAAAGCTGATTATTCACCCCTCTGAAGCTGAAATAATAATATCAGTCTCTTATTTATCATTTCTCGGTTGCCAAAAGAAGTAGACTTGCAAATAGCATAGCTTCCAAGTTGATTTTGAGCCTGGAGTGGGTTGAACTGAGTTGAAACAATCCTCAGGTGTCCATGCAGACCTGCAGCCAGCTCATCTGAGCTCCTTTTGGGCAGGTGTCCATCTACTCACCTGGTTCCTCTGTGCTGTGGTTCTTTACTTGACGGCTGCCAGTGCTCTAGCTCCCTGGTTTTTGTCCTGTCCATGTCTTTACCAGCATGACCATTAAAACTACAGTAGAAGCAGTGTGGCAGCCTCCCTGTGCACAGCCACTGCATGCTGGAGTCCTGGGGTCCCAGGGTCTCCAGCTGTGAAGATGAAGCTCAGATGACTTTGGTGGAGCAGGCAGATTGACATTGGGATGTAATGGCAGGGAGAGGTGTGGTGGGAGTTAACAATGACAACCAGCAACCAATGTCTTAGAATGTCCTGTCCTTTTTTAATAGCTTTTTTTAAGATTAGAATTACTCTTTCCAGCATCTTGGCCAAACTCTGCTCTCTCTCTCTTTAGTTGGAGTCCCTCAGCAGACTGGGACAGATGCTGTTTCCCTTCTCTTCCTGCCTCTGCCTATCCAAGCAATGCCAGATGTTGTTTCACAGCTGCTTTTTTTCCAGCCCAGAGGTGGTTTCAGTACAGGGCTGGGTGGAGCCCTCCTTGCAAATGGGAGGTGCTAAAATTAGCCTCCCTATAAACACATTTTGGGACACTACAAAGCATCCCATTTCTGTGGCCAGGCTGCCTTGAGGCTGGGCAGTGAGACAAATCCCATTTGCCCAAAAAGTGTCTGAGGATATGACCATATCTCCATGGCCCACTCCAGTGAGTGGAGGAGATGGTGAGTATGGGACATGTGGACTTCCCAGTGTTTCCTTGAGGTGTGTGTGACATAAGTTTCTTGCTGCTTCCTCCTCCCATCCCCACTGTGAGGCTTGCACAGTGGTTTCTCCCAGCAAAGCAACCTGCTCCCGGCAGGTAAGGTCACACCATACTTCTGAGGTAGGTCCTCAGAATTCTTCGGAGCTGATGTAGTGGCCTCCTCTCCAGCAGATGTACAGACTGAGTACTGGCCTGCTGACACCTGATCTGTGGTCAAACTAGAATTTAAGGCATCTCCAAAGTGTGTTTCATCTTCTGCTAAAAGGGGTGTGAAGACAGCTAAGTGCATCCTCAGAAGACAAGATCAGGTGTGAGCTTAACTGCCTGGGCAGTGCAGACTAGAAAGGTGTTCAACTAGGGGACCAAACCAGGTTGATCCCACAGTGGAAGGAGCTGCTTTGCTGGGACTGCACTACACAGAGCTACCTGCCTGTTGTAGTGGTACAGGCAGAAATGGACCCCTCATTACAAGAAGGACATCAAAGTGCTGGAGTGTATCCCAAGAAGGTCAGTGAAGCTGGTGAAGGGCCTGGAGAACAAGTCCTATGAGGAGCAGCTGAGGGAACTGGGATTGTTTAGTTTGAAGAAAAGGAGGCTAAGGGGTTACCTTCTTGCTCTCTGCAACTTCCTGAAAGGAAGTTGTAGCATGGAGGAGACTGCTCTCTCCTCACAAGTAACAAGTGATAGGACAAGAAGAAATGGCCTCAGGTTGTGCCAGGGGAGGGTTAGGTTGTGTATTAGGAAAGATTTCTTCACTGAAAGGCCTGGCACAGGCTGCTCAGGGAAGTGGTGGAGTCACCACCCCTGGAGGAATTTAAAAGCTGTGTAGATGTGGTTTAGTGCTGACCTTGCAGTGCTAGGTTAACATTTGGACTTGGTGATTCTAAAGGTTTCTTCCAACCAAAACAATTCTATGGTTCTAAATGGTTTCTGGAGGAGCTGTGCTGGGGAGTCTTCAGCAGACGTGTGGGCTGATGTGGCTGAACCGAGGCGGATCCTTCTGCAGAGCTGGGAACTGCAATCCTTCCAAGACAGCATCGTCATTTCCTCCTTTACACTGGCAACAAGATGTGAGTCCTGCAGACATGAGATTGTCAGGAATGGGAATATCTTGGAGAAGAGTTGATGAAGCATATTGAGATAGCTGCGCTCTCTACTCCTCTGGCTCAGGAGGTCTGGATGAAACAAGGAGCCATGTGCCTATCAGAGAAGCAGCCTCTTATGGGAAGCTCCAGCACATCCACAGAGGGAAGGGATGACAACACCTCCTTAGACTGGCTGGGGGACAAAGATCTTCTGGACCGTGTTAGTCCCTTATCTGGGAGGTGACTGCAGCTCTCCAGGCTGGTAGATTTATTGCCACAGCTGAAGGCTGTATCTAAAGCTGGTTGAAAAATGGAGTTTCTTTTCCTGTGGCAGCTTCCAAGTTTTCACATATTTGACTTCATCCCAAATCAGGCTGAGGGGTGGAAAGCTCTGAAAACACTGCAAGGCAAAGGCAAATAAGTGCAGAGATGGCAGGAGTGCTGACAAGATGGATTTTCCAGCCTTGCTGAAGCTGACTGTGTTGAGCCTTTGGAAAACCAACTCCAAGAAAACCGTTGCGTTTCTGCAGTTCCTGTCTTTGTGGCCCAAGTAGAATGTTCAAGCAGGATGCTTCCCATCCTGACTTTGGCAGGACATACGTGGCTGTCTCCAGCGTCTCTGCCATGGGCAGTGTCTCCTCTGACTGAACAAAGATCCCCTGCAGCCAGCCCAGGTGGCTAGATCTTGCCAGTTGTCTCTCCTGCAATCGCATGCACAGACAAAACTGTGTAAATGGCTCAGAGGACAACCTGGGTGCTTGCTCTTTTCCCATCAGTCAGCGCTTTCAAAACTGTGAAGACTCTGTGGTGCCACCAATCTTGAGACACAGGGCAGGAAGAGCAGAAACCCAGAAGAAAGGGCTGCCCAAGATCATGAGGAGTGGGGGTAGGAGTTACAGTGATGCACTTATTGGTTGCTTTGGCAATGGTGTTGCCTGATTTTCTTTTTCTTGGTTTTCTTTTTCTTTGCAAGCTGTTGGTCAAGGTGAGGGTTCACTGATGGAATGCAAAGAGCCAAGAAGGTTTTCAGAGATAAATTGAGGGAATTCTTTCGACTTGCCTGTTGTGTGAGACCAGATATGAAGGTCTGAAAGGTGTTGAGCATGTACAGCAGTAACACATCCTTCACACCGTAGATGACTTCCTCCTCCACAGCATGTATAGAGGGGCACCTATGGCCACCCTTGCCTTACCAAGGAGAGCTTGCTGGCCAAACATGCCAGCTTTGAATACCAAATAATAATTGCAGGGGGGGGAAAGCCAAGTGACAACCCAATATGAGCTAGCATCAAGGCTATTGTGCTTTATTGAGAGAGCATCAGGGTTCAAGTTACAGAGGACTAATTTTCTGGTCACAGTGAGAAAAGGTGAGCATACCCAACATGTAGTGTGGTACATCCAAAGATTGGTATTTGCATATTCCCCCCACCTGTGGTATCTTTCATGACTTCTGGTTAAGGTGAGTAAAAGGTGACACGTCCAGCATGCAACACGGTGCTGTTACTCTGCATATTCCTCCCCACTTGTGGTTAGTGCTATAGCTGAGATTCCCTCCTATCCTGGACACAGTCCCAGGGAGCTGCTTATCAGAAAGCTCAAGGACACATTCCTTTGAGCTTCTTCACACACAGTTCTGGGACTTACTGCAGTCCCAATACTCAGACCTTACATCCAAGGCTTGATTGTACAAGCTTCTAGGGGCTTGTACCCCCTTTCCTTCAGCCAGTTCCCAACAAATAATGATGATTTGTCTCTAATTTCCCCTCCTTCTTTTTGGTGATGAATGGCTTCCATTGCAGCGTGTGGAGGAGAAGCAGCTGTTGACAGGGAACAGAGTGACTCCTCCAGGGTTTATTGTTTTAATCCTGGCCTGAGTGAAAGTGACAGCCTGAAGATGAAATAACTGCTGAAAGGAAATCATAACTCTGGTTGACTCCTCTTAGCTCCATGACTATTAAGAACGTATTTTTGTTGGACATGGAGGAACGTGATTTCAACCGGCTCTGTGCTTGAATGCCGCTTCTGTCTGCGTTAAAGCTGTTGGGTTTGCAGTGTTTCTGGTGCCCCAACTGGGAGCTCTTAGACCTAGCTGGAACCTCATGGCAGAGTCTCTTCATCCTTGGTAGGTCTTCTTTTTTCAGTGGATTCGTGCTGCACTAAAGAATGGAAGCCAAGATGCTGAAAGAGCTTCATAATCCCAAAGCAGGTAAGGTGAGAAAGGTGGTGGGCATAGAGTCTGCTCCCTGCTTGAGGGAGTGGACTCACCTAGTGGGGACATAAGGGTGCCAACACAGAGGGGGAAGCATTAGGTAACACCTGGGCAACTTGTCTCCAGCTGGTGGCCTTCCTTGCCAGCCATCTCATGCTCTGCCCAGGCTCTCTCATGTCTCTCAGGATAACTGCAGCTCTCAGCATAACCATATCCTATTCTCTCCATGCTGCTGGCTCAGAGCCAGCATCAAAAGGTGCATTTTGGGGTTAGCTGTCAGTGCACACAGCCCTGTGTCACATCCTGAGAATGACAGAATCACAGAATCGTTTCAGCTGGAAAAGAGCTGTATAATTAAGCCCAACCATCAACCCTACACCACTGTAGTAGTTGAAACATGTCCCAAAGTGCATTGTTTAAATGTTTTTTTCACACTTCCAGGGATAGCGACTCCACCACCTCCCTGGGCAACCTGTTCCAATGCCTGACCACCCTTTGAAGGATTTTAATGGAGCGAAGCTGGAGATGGGTAGGTTCACACCATGAGAGTGGTGAGACCCTGGAATGGGTTGCCCAGCGAGGTGGTTGATGCTCCATCCCTCGAGGTTTTAAGGCCAGGTTGGATGGGGCTCTGGCCAGCCTGATCTAGGGTAGGGTGTCCCTGCCCATGGCAGGGGGGTTGGAACTAGATGATCCTTGTGGTTCCTTCCAACCCTGACTGATTCTGTGATTCTATGATTTTTTCCTTATATCTAAATTAAACCTCCACTGGCACAATTTCAGGCCATTTCCTTTCATTCTGTCACTTGATACTAGGGAGGAGAGACCAATAACCACCTCACTACAACCTCCTTCCAGGTAATCTTGATGGTGGGTGCTGTGAAGCTGCAGATGGATGGACAGCAAGGAAAGCAGCCTATGATAAGCATGGTCATCATCTCACCTAGCCACCCCTGAGACTTCTACACATCCTTTCTCTGTGGCACAGGCAAAGTTAAATGGCACATACTGTTGCAATATGTTTAAACTGGCACATGGTTCCTCCAAGCACCATAAATATGCAAGAGAACAGTTAAAAATAGCAACTTCCACGTTCCTGAAAAAATGTTCTCATGTGCTCTGCTGGCTGCAGCCACTGTTATGAAACTAAATATCTCCCATCAGCAGTCGTTAGCTTTCGAGTCTGGGCTGCTCTGCTGTTTATTGCAATGGGAGCTGTTGCTGAGAATGGAACAAGATTAGAATAGAAAAGTGAGTGGAGTTACTATTTTCCTAATTAAAAAAAAAACACATCACAGGCCACTAATGGTGCCAGGATGTTTACTACTCTTCTGCTGGCAGGGAGCCCTGGCAGTGTCTCCAGGCTGTGGTCAATCTTCACCCACTGATGTTCCAGCTGAGGGAACACGGGGAGGGTATAAGGATGAATATGCCCATGCAGCACATGCACACAACCTGTGGAAGCTGTGCATGCCAAGGTGGGTCCTATCCAATAGCTTTCCCTTTGAGGAGATGGCATTATTGCATGTGTGTAACCTCTCTCAACCCTAATTTTGTTGCATGCATTGGCTTAATTGAAACCAACAGGCAAAAGCATGTGCTGAATGGTTATGGGAAGGTGCCCGTGCCCCAGAAAAAAACGTTTGGAGAACTTGGAGAAGCTATGTTTTGGTGAGAAGAACTAGATTACAGTCTGTGAAAGGGAAACAGTGATGATGTCTACTTCACTCATAGGCTTGCTGAGAGGTATAAGAACAAGAATCCAAACATAGATAAGGCACTTCTGCTTGGGGCATTGCCTGAGCTGCATTTCTCTCTAGCCTCTCTGCCTTCTCTCTGATTAATCCACTTCGCTTCCTAACCCCCTGTCTGAACCTCCATTCTTCTTTGGGACTGGGGTAAGGTTGAGAGGAGCGGGGAGAAGGTGGAAGGACAGTTGGGAGCCCCCCCTGGGGACTCAGGTTTCTGGGAGGGCTGTTGTGTTTCTGTATTACCTTTTACCTTGTGTATTTCTGTCTATAACTGTATATACTGCAAATATCTGCTTGTGTATTGAGCTAAGCTGTAAATATAAGCTTCATTCAAATTTCTATAGCTGGCTGAGTCTAGTCTGGGAGATTTCCAAAGTGTGGAGGGGTGGGGAACACCCAAACCATCACAAGAACATAGGTTGCATGTGCTGCTTGTGTGCAACCAATATTTGCTTGTGCTGCATTACTGCATGCAAAATTACAGCTGTAGGTGCAAGGGCCAGGACAGTAGAGTAGAGATTTGATGTTATTTGATCTGGCTGGTTTGGTTTGCATATCTTCTCTACTGAAGACTCCTCTCTTGCCTGGAGGAGTCCTAGTGGAACCTTGACAGCAGCCAGTGTGGGCATCCCTCAGCAGTGTATTTACAGCAGAGTAAGAGGTACAGCATGCTCCTCATGCTGCTGCATGGGCACAGCCTGAATGTGGACTCACCACAGAGCTGTGATGTTGCCTTCAACCCGGATCTCACAAGAATGATATGGCTGTGGTTTATGTCTGAGCATCTGAGGTCTGCTTTCTCTTTTGGCTACCCTATGTGACCTTTACCTCATCAAACACTAGCTTGTAGTACAGCCTCACTGGGGCAGCAAAAGGAAGAAAATAAATGGAGAGGAGATGGGTTCTGGGGAGGGATGGGATGGGGTGGGATGGGATGGGATGGGTGTCTGCCGTGTATTGAAGCTTGGACCATGCTAGAGCTGAGAGATGTGCTGGGATGTGCCCTGTTGTCCCTCCACCCACCTGGTCCAATGGGGACTTTCACCCCAAATATTCATTTTCTGGAAGGGAAGAAGGGTGACTTTGGATTAGTGTGGCTGAAAATCAGGTTCCTTTCGATGTGTTTTGTTCAACTTTCCTAGTGAGGATTTTTTTTTTTTTTAATTAAAAAAAAGAAGAAAAGGAAAAAAAAA
>WAAF01004817.1:0-28355 GCA_013400475.1 Tricholaema leucomelas | reverse complement strand
ACAGGACCTGCCCTTCCTAAACCCATGCTGGCTGGGCCTGATCCCTTGGCCATCCTGTAGGTGCTTTGTGATGGCACTCAAGATGACCTCTTCCATGACCTTGCCTGGCACTGAGGTCAGGCTGACAGCTCTGTCGTTTCCTGGATCTAATCAATGTTTATAAATATCTGAGGGCTGGGGGTCAAGAGGGAGGGGACAGGCTCTGCTCAGTTTGCCTTGTGATAGGACAAGGGGTAATGGATGTAAACTACAGCACAGGAAGTTCCACCTCACCATGAGGAAGAACTTTTTTGCTGTAAGGGTCATGGAGCACTGGAACAGGCTGCCCAGAGAGATTGTGGAGTCTCCTTCTCTGGAGACTTAAGACCCATCTGGATGTGTTCCTGTGTGACCTGCACTACATTAATGGTCCTGCTCTGGCAGGGCAGTTGGACTTGGGGATCTCTGGAGGTCCCTTCCAACCCCTAATATCCTCTGACTGCAGAGCCAGAAGAAGGGAAGCACATCACAAAACACTTTCCCTTGCCAGGCAGCTTCCTTAGCTCTCATGTTTAGTTTTATTAATGTAAACCATTGTTGGGGTAATATGTTAGCAGGCTACTGCACTCCAGCAGTTGGTCTCCCCAAGGAATCACCTTTGAGCAGTGAGGCACAGTGGTCTTGATGTCTCTCAGACAGTGGTTCCTGGAACCCCACCTCTGTCAGGCCCTGTAAATCCCTCTTGAATTGCTGGTGGGACATAAATCTCCCTGAAACTCTGATGCTTACCAAACATTACTGCATTATTGAGACACAAATCCTGTGTCATCTCAGTGAAATATCTGTGGCTATCAAGCTAAGCAAAGTCAAGACAGCTGTGTAACTATTCCCAAACGTGAGCTTATTAAAGCACTGGCAAGGGCTGTATGAGGAGCAGCCCAGAGGAAATGTTTTCTGAGCAGCCATTTATCACATTTGTACAACAAATAAAGAGGCCAATGGCCTTTGATCATGCCTTGACTTTCCAGGGATGAAAACACTGTTGGGAAGAGTGGATATGGGAGAGTCTGTTCAGTTGCAGGTTGAGGGAGACTGTCTGCCTAGCTGCTGCAGACAGGACCAGTTTTCTGCTGCAGACAGGACCAGTTTTCTGCTGCAGCCAGGTGGTGCTGTGGCATTTGCAGTTTCCACTTCTCCAGGAGATGGAGGATGCTTCCCAGGAGCGGAAGAGATAGAGGTGCACAGGGGGATCGTGGGAAGTGTCTCCAAAACTCTGGAGAGGTACAGAATGAAATATCATCCTCAAGCTGTGCCAGGGGAGGTTTAGATTGGATGTTAGGGAGAAAATCCTTTGCAGAAAGAGTGGTTTGCCATTGGAATAGGCTGTCCAGGGAGGTGGACTGTTTAAAAACACAGGAGTGTTTTTAACTTTTAACTGGAGTATCCCTGGAAGTGTTTAAAAAAATACTGGGAGTGGTGTTTAGTGCCATGGTTTAGTTGATTAGATGGTGTTGGGTAATAGGTTGGGCTTGATGACCTCGAAGGTCTTTTCCAGCCTGATTAATTCTGTGACCTTTATGGCAAAGTAAGAAATAATGAAACTTTTTGATAGGCTGGGTAATAAAAAAGAAGAAGGGGGGGGAAAGGAACAACTTCCCTCTGATGTATTTTATCATCCCAGGCTGCAAATGAATCCCCATCCTGAGCTGAAGCACAGCTCATTACAGCAGTGCTGAGGCTGCAAGCCATGAATCTGTCATAGGAGCTGCAGTGTCTCCATAACAGGGAGGATTTACAGCAGCTTGTTCGTCTTACCCTCTCCTTCAGCAGCTGCAGCAAGGGTGCCCTTCTCTCTCACTTCTAAGACTTTGCTTTTTCTTTCAGCAGAAAATATTTCTCCTGCTCTGAAGTACAGGTGAGACCATTACTCTGCAGCAGCCTTTCCACCCACTGTCACCTATGGTGGTGTCCAAGGAGTCGATGGTGCCTGGTGGATGCTCAGGGGCTGTGGGAGATAGTCCTTCTGCAGACACTGGCAACTGAGCCAGGACCACAGAGCCTCCTTGTTCAACTGTCTGGAGAGTTGTCCCTGCAGGAAAACGAATCAAACCTGTCACTATCTGGGACAACCCAATTACGTTGTGTTTGGCTGAGGTCAGGGGCTGTAGAGGGGAAGATTTAAAACCACATCTCTCCAGGATGCAAAGCCCCATGATTTGGCCACCCCAGCCCCTGTTGTGGTCCAGGAGAGCATGAAATGTCAGTAGGGATAGCCAGCAAGGCCCATTGGAACTGGTGATGTGGGAGCACCGCATGGGCAGGTGCCTGAGTCAGCACCCAGCACTGGGGCTGTCCCCAGTGTTTGTGTAAACTCTGAACTGCATGAAGCCACTGAGCCATAAATCTTCCAAGAAGAAGCTCTTGCAAGGATGTTGAACTCTCCAGAGTAAGCTGGAAGCAAAGGAAGAATAAACTTGCCAGTCGATGGATGCTGCATGGACCTGGATGGAGTGACCTCCTGGTGGATGCATGAGGAAATGCCATATTCAGAAGGTGCTTTCAGTCTCCAGGGCTGTGTTGAGGACTAGTCCCAGCAATCCCTCAGGATACCTCAGGGTTGAAAGCAGCATCCTATTAGGATCCAATCTACCCCATTTCCAAAAAGCCATGATTTCAAACTGGACATTCACATGTGCAAGCCACCACAACAGATGCTTCACTTTCACCTCTGGTGATGCTGTGTTTCCCTCAAAAAAAAACAAACCCAAACCATTTTCAACCTTACGGGAATCACAGAACCATGGAGGTTGGAAGAGACCTCCAGAGATCATTGAGTCCAACCTCTCTGCCAAGGCAGGATCCCCTAGGGTAGTTCACACAGGAATGCATCCAGTGGGTTTTGAAAGTCTCCAGAGAAGAAGACTCCACAACCTCTCTAGGAAGCCTGTTCCAGTGCTCTGTCACCCTCACTGTAAAGAAGTTTCTCCTCATGTTGAGGTGAAACATTCTATGTTCCAGTTTGTAGCCGTTGGTCCATGTCTTATTGCTGCTGCCCACCAAACAAGATTGGCCTCATCCACTTGAGCTCAGGAAGAGCTCAGGAGGTCAGCCCATCAGTCAGTCTGCTCAGTGACACTTCCAAAGGAGAAACACATCATACTAACACTTGCTTAGACCAGCCTTATGGTCCCAGCTTCCTGGGCTGGACCATGTCATTAAAGCCCACCTTGTTTGCATCCCATGGGCATGCAGCTCCTGTCCTTCATCTAGTGAAATCACCTGACAGTGCTGCCAGCTCAGTGGCCTGTGTCCAAAATCTAAGCATGACACAGAGGAATGAGCTGCACTGTGGTGTTGGCTGTACAGGCATCATCATCCCCACTGAGCAGGAGTGAGCATGTGGGTCCAGACTTGTATCCCCAAGCAGAGGAAAAACCCAGCCTAGGCAATGTCAGCAAGTTAACAAATCAAGCAGTTCCTCCTCCAAAAAAACCCAGCTGGCTTATTCTCACCCAGCTGGACTTTGCCCTGCAGGCCTGACCCTTTCCCTCAGGGCTGGAGTTCAAGTGACCTCCACTTAATTTCTCAGTGCCTTCCAATGTTTTCATAACACTTTTCCCAGCTTTGGGGACCTGCCAGAGCCCAGCAAGAGAAAAAATCCTTCTGTTCCTTGACATTTAGTACTGTCCTCTGCTGGATGTTTCCTGGAGGACTCAAAGGAGTCTTGAGAGAAGCCCCACAATGGGAGGAATTGGTGCCAGGGAGGATCATAGTGATGCTTTGTGGTCTTACATATGTTTGACAAGCCCATCCTAGGGACAGTACAGAGCTCATCCATTGGCCATCGATGCCTCATGGTGATGAAGAGTTGCTGGGTGAGCTGTGGTGCAAGAAGGGAGGAAAGTGGGCAGGGGTGAGGGAGGACAATGCATCCCCTGCCCAGCTGTGTCCTTCCCTCCTCTGCCAGTGGGCAACCCCATGGGATTTGATGCAGATCATGGGCCAGTGCCCATGCATGGACCTGGGGCACTCACAGCTGGCCTTGCAGCCCTGGCTCTGCCTTGCCCCAAGAGGGATGGCAAAAGGCTGGACAGGGGCAGTGGGAATTGATGGATATGTGTGAGGAAGCTGGACAGAGAGAGATCAAACAGCAGCTCTTCGGAAAGCAGATTAGCAAGGGACTGAGAATGGAGCTGGGGACAGGGATGAAACCATGTCCCTGCATACTTGGAAGGGGACAGCTAAAGTGAAAATCATAGAGTTACCATCTGAAGCTTGTTACTGTGCTGGACATCAGTGGTCAGGAAGGACTGATGGTGTGGAGTGGCACACACCATCACAGGGTTTGCAGAGTAAAAAGACTGTTGGCTGCCATCCTGCTGTGTGCCTTTCTCTGAGTTGGACTGCCTGTTGCTATGGGCCTGGGGCTGACTTGGAATCACTAAAAGTGGCATCAGGGGCTACATAAGAAGCTGCTGGACAAATGATGGCACTTCGCTTGGATTTCACAGGGACTGGACTGCTGCGAATGGATAGGAGGCATTTCTTCACCCTTCTGCCCCTGCTGCTCTTCTCTTGCACCATCTATGTCTTTGCAGGCACACAGCCACCTCTTGCCTGCTTCCTGACTGCTGGGTGACCTTATTTCTCCAGGTATTTGTAGCTACAGTTTCACTCTAAGCTCGTAACAGAAGGTGAATCTCTCGTTCCCTGCTTCCTGGGTCTAGTGGCTCTCTCCCAGTTGCTTTCAGCCCAACAACCACTCTAGAGCTGCTTACAGTGTGAAATCTTCATGGGTTTAATCTTATTTAATCCAGTCTGGCTTAGTGTGCTATTTGCTCTTGTGGAACATTTGGAGGCTTTGTGGCCAAGATGGAGCCCTCTGAGCCTCTGTTGCCTGAAGCCTGCAGGTGTGTCTGAAGGTGTGAAGCTTTTTGGGTAACTGGGTTATTTAGCTTCAGTGGCATGGCAGGATGCTCACCTATCAAAGCCTTTTCATCGCACATCAGTTGATTTGTGGGATGGGGAATCCATCATGTGCACCCTGCACCCAGCAGCTGTGATTTGGAAAGTGCCTCTAGTCCATGCACATCGAGAGGAGCCATTTTCTTTGTTTCTGTGCTCAGTAGACATGTCTGCAGCTCTGACACTCCTCTCCCACACAACAGTCTGCGCTGGTGCCAGCAGCCCTGTACTTTGACAAGGAAGTGGCCAAACTCTGTTTTTGGTGTCCTTGGCTCTCTTTGATGTGCTGCCTTGCTGCCCCAAGCTTGCACACCCCAAGCCATGCTATTCCCTGAGGTGGACCCCTCTTTCTCAGCAGCCATGAGAAACATCCTCCTTGTGGTGTTTCCAAAGAGAAAAATATGTCCTTGGTTGCTGTAAATAGCACAGAGAAATGGTTTCTCATGATCCTGCTAGGCCCAGTGTTTCTGTTGCCTCAGCTTCATAAGCTCCCTGGGCAAATGTCAGGCCCTTCTCATGCTGCTGACTTTACACAGGCCTTTAGGAGCCCTTGGGGAACCAGGAGCCCAACTATCCCAGGTGCAGTGAGAAAAAGCTCTTTCAGCTGGGAAGTCAAGCCTGCAAAGGGAAGATGACCTTACCTGCTTTGCACATGCCAGATGAAGCTTGGAAGCCCTCACTGAGCTGAAGTCACCTGACAGAGGTTGAACCTGTATGTATGAGTTTGGGATCCTTTGGGTTGGGTAATAACCAACTTCTCATGTCTGTCTGTCCTATAATAGGTATCTCAGAAGGCTTCCAACAAATGCTGTCACTAAGACGTCTGTGGTTCAATTAGGTGATCCCTGTGCTACCTGGGTACACTCCAGTGCTTACAATGTGACTGCCACTTAGTGATCATGGGTTTCAAACACCCCAGGCATGTGTCCTGTCCACACACTGGGAAAGGTGAGGAGAGAAACTAGGACAAACCTATCTTAATTTTTCTATCTCTGATGCCAGCCTTGCGCAGAAGCTCTTCACCTTCAGCTCAAAGACGGGCTCCAGGGGAGGGTCACAGGTGCTGCTCCACTGTAATTAGCTTCACTTTCACCCCTTTTGTGTAGGTGCAGCCTGAACTGGGGGAGACAGAGCTCTAGGGAGGCTGGAGGCAGCACCTTTTTACTATTGCAGTGACTATGGCAAGACACCATCTTTCAGGCCACCTGTGCTCCTGCTAGTAGAACAGAGTGGCACACCCATGGGCTCATGTACTGCACAGATATAGCAGCAAATCACAGGGGTAAGAGGTACAGCTGGCCTGGACAAGGAGAACATATGGGCCAACAGAATCATCAGCTTCTCCACAGGAGGACATTCCTGTTGTGCAGTCTGGGAACCAAATCAGTCTCCACCACAGCATGTCCCCCATGTACAAGGCTGCCTTGGGCATCACTTCCAGGTTTCCTGAGAAAACCATCCATGGAAAAAGGAGGGTATCCCTACAGAAACAGGGATGGACATAGGGAGTTCTGCTCCCAGCCCCCCATACCACTGTGATTCATCCTCTTTGGATGCCCCTGGGGAAAGTGCTGCCAAAGGCAGACCAGGCACATAGAAATTTCAGCCCTTAAGTCAAACATTATTTCAAAGCTAATGACAAACAAAACCTATTTTTACAGTGGCCTTGTTTAAAATATTTCCCCTTAGTCCTCCTGAAATAGCAGTAGTGGTGCTCTGAGATGCCACCATGTGATGCTTTCATTCTGTCCTGTGCTGCCTATTTCAAGTGACAGGGCCCTATCTTCTTGCATTTACTGGCCTTATGGAAACCAGGTTTGAGCCCAAGTCAGAAGAAACCCAAAAGAGGAAACATTTCCCTTCAGAGGCATCATTTGAGCTAATTAACTTCAATCAGCCCAGAAACGTCTCTTTGAGATCTCTTCCCCAGCCTTGAAGCTGGAGTGCATCCAAACAGCCCCAAGGGTGAGGACTGGTGAGGCAGTGTTGTCCTTTTGTCCCTTCATCCCCAGGTGATAGGCACAGCAGCACTCCTTGCTGATGCACCCAAGTGTCATCTAAGACAGGCTGAGACTGATAAAACAGCCAGTGGCTGATCAGGGCCATCACAGCCTGATGCAAGGAAAAGAGAAACCCTCCTGTGGATCAAAATCTCAGGACTCTCCAGGCAGTTTGAGGCAGTGTTTTTTTCCTGGAGTGGTATAAAAATGTTAGGTTTGGAAAAGATCTGTAAGATCATCGAGTCAAACCATCAACCCAACACTACCATGCCCACTAAACTATGCCCCAAAGTGCCATGTCTACACGGTTTTTAATACTTCACAATTTCCCTGGGCAGCCTGTTCCAAAGCCTGACCACTCTTCCACTAAAGGAATTTTTCCTAACATCCAACCTAAACCTCCCCTAGCACAATTTCAGGCCATTTCCTGTTGTCCTGTCACTTGTTATTCGAGAGAAGAAACCAGCACCCACGTCACTACAACCTCCTTCCAGGAAGCTGTAGAGAACACTGAGGTCTCCCCTCCACCTCTTCTTCTCCAGACTAAACAAGCTTAATTCCTTCAGCTGCTCCTCATAAAACTTGTTCTCTAGACCCTTCATCAGTCTCATTGCCCTTCTCTGGATACACACCAGCACCTCCACAACATTCTTGCTAGTAAGGGACCCAAAACTGAACATGGCATTTCAGGTGCAGCCTCACCAGGTGCACGATAACTTCCCTAATCCTGCTGGCTGAGCTACTCCTGCCACAGGCCAGCATGGTCTTCTTGGCCACCTGGGCTCACTGCTGGTCTGTGTTCAGCTGCCTCTCAACCAGCTCCCCCACATCCTTTCCCTTCAAACAGCTTTCCAGCCACTATGCCCCAAGCCTGTAGTGTTGCATGGGGCTGTTATGACTCAAGTGCAGAACCTGGTGCTTGGCATTTGGAGCTATCTTACAAGGACCTGTGGTTGGAAGAGTGATTTTACAGATCTGCATTGGTCATGCTATAGAGAGGGAGCAATGAGCCATTGGTATAGAGAAGGAGCAATGAGCCACTGGCCAGAACCACTGCTATTTCTCAGAGGTGAGGACCTAACCTTTAGCAGAGGGGATCTTCTTGATGATGTGCACCAGAGTGGATGGTCCCATAATCTGGGTCCCACAGCTCTGTGGGCACTGGAAAGTCTGGATATGCCCTGTGAGCCTGGAGCAGGGGACAGAGGGGTGCCATAACCACACTGACATCAGCCCAGGACTCTGGCTGTCCCTCTTCCTGCCATAAGCATAACTCATTTTGGACAGAAGCTGGAGTAGTTTCACCAAACCATTTGCTGCCCATGCTGCACTGTAGATAAGGCTAAGCAAGGAACTGACCATATCAGCCTTGAAAGCACTAATGGGCCCCAAGTAGCCTCAACTGGGACACCTCCACACACATCCACCACCAGGGGCCTAGGAACCCCACTTAAGATCAGTCTCAGATACTCATGGAGTTACTGAGTGTTTTCTCAATATTGTTGTATGCATTTTGAGAGTCTCTCTACTCAGCTTGAGTTCTTGGTGGACAGGGTGCATCCCCACAACACGGGAGGTGAGCTGGGATTTTGCTTGAATTCAGGCTGGTTGGCACCTTGAAGGTTCTTCCTGGGATGGGCTGAGCACTCCAACGCTGGCCTGACCAATGCCTGGAGACCCAGCAAAGAGCTGTGCTAACCTGGAAAGCATCCAGCAAACCTTGCTGTCTCTGAACTGACCTAAGCAGAGGCAGTGTGAGAAGAGCAACCCATGAAGGTCAACTTCTGCACCACTTGCGAAGGGCACTGGAGGCAGAGTCCAGAGGCAGAATTAAAATGTCATCAGGTAAGTTGATACCTTAATGCAAAGGAGCTCAACCCTAGAAGCAATATCTTCCACCAGCTCCTTAAGACTCCTGCTGAAGACAAGCCCCTCACCTTGTGGGAGCAGATAGTGGTGTCACATAGACAACCTGCATGGTGCTGGCTGCAGGGCTGGTTGCAGCAGGCTCCATGGGAGTACCAAGTGCCTGAAGCAAGCAATATCAGCAGTGTCTTGTAATGCCATGAAATATTTTAGAAAGGGTTTTTTTGTTGGTTGGTTTGTTTTGCCAGCTGCTGAGATGATAAGGGGTCTACAGCATTATAAAGGGACTACAGGGAAAGGAGTAGTCTCAGAAGCAGAAGATGCTGCAGCAGCCTGAGTCTCAGCACAAATTTCCAGGCACAGCACTGCACACGTCTAGCCCTCAGAATTTAAGCCAGGTACCTACATATCTTGGGACTACATTTGTCAGGGCTTCATTAGTCCCTGGCTCTTGGTCTCCCACGTTGAAATCCAGGGAAATCCATGGGCAGGAAATGTTGGCTGTGAACAGAAACTGATGGTACAGAAAAAACAGGAAAATATTCTTCACTAGCTTGTTTGCTGAGGCATTTAAAAGCAATTACAGGAACACAAATGAGTGATTGCTCACTTGGCTATCTGTTCCCTGTGCACTTGGAGAGATTTATTGGCTGGTAGCAGAAGATCAGATCCCCCCACCTCCAGATTGTCTGTGCAACTGAGCACTAATTATGGTTAATGGCTGTACTGAAGTGGATAATATTTTTTTCTAGCATGACAGCAAGAATAAGATTTAGCAATATCCCTGCATCAAAAAGGTCAGAAATTGCTCTGAGGTTATTTCTGCAAGCTGTGCTCATCAGAGAGAGCAGTGGCAAGCAGCCAATGGGAAAGGGGTTTGGCATGGAAGGAAACCAGTCCCAACAACCTTGGACTTCAGATGGGCTTACCCAACAGAATTGCTCATCTATCTGGGTATGGGGGGGAGTTCTTAGGGCAGCAAGCCACAGGAGAACAGCCCCAGTGACAGTTTGCCATGCAGAGATGTTTTTCTTCAGCTTCCTAGGCTGCAAGGGGCTTAGGAGCACACAAAGCAGAGGTCTGCCAGCAGGGAGGCAAAGAAGTGACAGCCACAAATGATGTCCACACACAAGCTGGCAGCACCTGCTTAGCAGAGAATAACAGCAAAAGTACATAGCTATGTGCTGGTCCTGAAGAACAAGAGAGTTGTGTTCCACCCTTTGCTGGTCATATCTAATGTACCATAAAGAGGTTGGTGTTTTCACTCCAAAATCAACCTGATATCCAGGACTGCCTGGGAATGAGCCATGAGAAGTAGGTAGTGGGCCCAAAAGTGAGTAGGGCAAATAATAAGAGCATAAAGACATCTTAGCAGTGAGGATATTGCTTTTGAATATGTTATATGAGGAGTGCAGAGGAGGATAACAAATCTGGTGAAGGGCCTAGAGAAGAAATCTTATGAGGAGTGACTGAAGGAGCTGGGGATGGTTAGTTAGAAAAAGAGGAGGCTGAGGGGAGACCTCACTGCTGTCTAGAGCAATGGTCTATTCTCACAGGTAAATAGTGATAGAACAAGAAGGAATGGCCTCAAGCTGCAATTGGGTAGGTTTAGACTTTTTCCCAGCAAGAGCAGTCAGGCATTGGAATGGGCTGCCCAGGGAGGTGGTTGAGTCACCAACCCTGCATGTGTTTAAAACTTGTTTGGATGTGGTTTGGGGTGCATTTTGTACAGTAGGGATACCAGTAGGACTTGGTGATCCTGAGGGTCTTTTCCAACCTGGATGTTTCTGTGATTCTGTGATGAGGAAGCTATAAAATACATAAACATATAAATTGGCTCCCAGAGTCATGGGTATGTGACCAAAGGCAACTTGGAGCAAGCTACCTACAAGGCAAATAATATGCAGGTTAGGGATCACAAATCGCATAGGATCACAGGATGTTAAGGGTTGGAAGGGACTCAAGAGATCTTTGAGACCAACCCCACTGCCAGAGCAGGACCATGCAATCTATTTCAGGTCACAGAGGAACACATCCAGACAGCTCTTGAAAGTCTCCAGAGAAGGAGACTCGACAACCTCTCTGGGGAGTCTGTTCCATGTTCCACTGCTCTGTGATCCTTACAGCAAAGAAGTTTCCCCTTGTGCTGAGGTGGAACCTCCTATGCTGCAGCTTGTATTCATTGCTCCTTGTGCTATCACAGGGAGCAAATGAGAAGATCCTGTGTCCCCCCTCCTGACACCTGGTCCTCAGATATTTATAAACTGCAGCAGTTCCTTGGGTTGACTTCCCTGAAGATTTAGCATCCCAAGAGGGAAGAGCCTGCGTAACGTGTATGGGTATGGAAAATGGAATGCAGGGTCGGCTTTTGCGTGATTGTTCTAGACTTGAGTGGAAGGGCAGCAGATTTCACCTGTTGCTTCAGCATTTCTCCCAGGTTGCCTGGCATAAATCGAATAAACTGCATCAGGTGTGTGATGCCAACACCCGCTTAGCATCTGGAGGCATTTTACTTCGTACGTGTACCTCCGGTAAGTGACTGTGAATATTGCCATGGTGACAGCAGGGTGCGATTTGGTGAAGCTGTGTCTAAGCCAGGTTTAAAGCAGCCTCTATGCAAAAGTCACAAGAGGGAGCCAGAGATGAACTTGAGGCTTCTCTCCAAGGTCTAAGTGGTCCTTTTCTACAGTGAGCACAAAGACTGGAAATCGCCATTGCAAGGAAAGCTCTTTAACAGCCTTCCCCTCGAAGCTGGAGCCTGAAGCAGTCTCTCTTCAGAGCTGTTTTCCATGCTTTTTTCCGTGTCCTTCCTTTTCCCTAGTTCAGTATCACCTGCAAACAAAGGTCTCATTAACTGCCTGTCTGAGATTAAGACTTATGGTTGGTTTAGAAGGGAGCTTGCTTCTCCTGACTCCTGCTCCCAGCACCTTTCAACAGCTGTAGACTGTTTCCACCAACTGGGTAAGGAACTCTGAGTGTGGGGAATACTCCTTTAGCCTTCCCAACAGCATGCTGGGACTTTGGTGTCCGGTTGGTCCTCAGCCTGGGGGCAAGCTGAGTCATGATCCTACTCGCATCCTTCTGCTCTTCCACCTGCTGCAAGCTGGATGCTTCTGGAAGGGTTTGTGTGACTTCTTCCTTGGCATTCCTTGCAAATGACTGTCGTGGAGGGGTTTGAGTCTGAGTTTGGGGTAAGATCTGAGGCCGATTTGAAGGTTATTAAATAATTTATTAATATATACAAAGAAAATTTCCCCCAAACTTATGTACAGCTAACCCACACAAATTCTTCGTACACGGTTAGTGAAACTACTTTACAGAATGCCTATTTACAGCCAAATTAAGCAACTTGGTAGAGGTTTAGAAACGTTCTGGTCAGAGAGCCTGGCAGCGTAAAGTGCTGCTGGTAAAGTTAACAGAATTTCTTAGCAACTTGGATCAAGAGAGTCTGAATACTCACCAGTTGGAAGGCTCAGTATCTGTGGTCCCAAAACATATATACAGCGGAAGCCACGCGGTTGATTTCTCCCGGAGCTGATAGTTCAGTTCGAATTGGGGAGCGCTGTCCGAGCAGATTCCACGGACACGTTTGGGTAGGAAAACATGTCCAGGCAAGGCGAGGCATATGTAAGCCTATTTGGGCCTATGTGGCCCTCCACTACAATGACCACGGCCACAACCACTTTGCATACAGGGAGGAGAAAGCAATATAAAAAATGGGGGTTGGAGCCCAAACAAACTCCCTGCAGTTCAGGGGGTGCTGTGGAATCAGGTTGCTACTGCACCCAGAGACTATGGCTTGAGCATGTCTTTAAGGCTGAAGCAGCCCTTCAGGGAGGAGGAGGGACATTTTCTTCAACTAGGTTTCTTGTAACTGGCAATTAGCAGCGCTAAAACTGTAATGAAGTAACTTGATCTCTGCAGTTAGGAAGCAATTGTAGCCTGCGAAAAGGAGAGGGAGCTTATCATGCCCGAGGAAGGACCTGGATATATGTTTTGCTCCTGGTCTGCCTTGGATGAAGTAGCCAGGCTAANGTCTGAGTTTGGGGTAAGATCTGAGGCCGATTTGAAGGTTATTAAATAATTTATTAATATATACAAAGAAAATTTCCCCCAAACTTAGGTACAGCTAACCCACACAAATTCTTCGTACACGGTTAGTGAAACTACTTTACAGAATGTCTATTTACAGCCAAATTAAGCAACTTGATAGGGGTTTAGAAACGTTCTGGTCAGAGAGCCTGGCAGCGTAAAGTGCTGCTGGTAAAGTTAACAGAATTTCTTAGCAACTTGGATGAAGAGAGTCTGAATACTCATCAGTTGGAAGGCTCAGTATCTGTGGTCCCAAAACATCTATATAGCGGAAGCCACGCGGTTGATTTCTCCTGGAGCTGATAGTTCAGTTCGAATTGGGGAGCGCTGTCCGAGCAGATTCCACGGACACGATGGGGCTGATGCGGCGGGCTGGGGCGGTGGCCGGCCAGGAACGCCTGGTTCGATCATCCACTGGATGGGTGCAGGGTGTCGTGGAACAAAGGGGTCACGTCGAGCGAACAAAGGTAGTGGCCCCAGGCAGCAGGCAGAGAGGGAGGTGAATGGAGAGGGTGGCAAGAGCCTCTTGTTTACCTGGATTGCTCTATTTATCAGATATGAGCCAAGATTGATGGTCCTTTGGCCACGATATTGTCCAATAGGCTCCTGGCAGCAGGCCAAAACACACCAAATTAGGAAGGGTCCACAGCTCTGGTACCCCCAAATATGGGAAGAGCATGGGTGGGCCACGCGCTAAGCGTGTGGGCTTATGCAACCTGTTTACAACCACCTTATACAACCTGTTTACAACCTGGGCCTTAGGCAGGCCAGACTTTGTGGCACCAGACCTATTGTGCCCCTTTTGTCCATCTAATGTGTTTGCCTCTGGTTTGGGCAGAAAAACAAGTTTGGGTAGGAAAACATGTCCAGGCAAGGCGAGGCATATGTAAGCCTATTTGGGCCTATGTGGCCCTCCACTACAATGACCACGGCCACAACCACTTTGCATACAGGGAGGAGAAAGCAATATAAAAAATGGGGGTTGGAGCCCAAACAAACTCCCTGCAGTTCAGGGGGTGCTGTGGAATCAGGTTGCTACTGCACCCAGAGACTATGGCTTGAGCATGTCTTTAAGGCTGAAGCAGCCCTTCAGGGAGGAGGAGGGACATTTTCTTCAACTAGGTTTCTTGTAACTGGCAATTAGCAGCGCTAAAACTGTAATGAAGTAACTTGATCTCTGCAGTTAGGAAGCAATTGTAGCCTGCGAAAAGGAGAGGGAGCTTATCATGCCCGAGGAAGGACCTGGATATATGTTTTGCTCCTGGTCTGCCTTGGATGAAGTAGCCAGGCTAACACTGAAGATGCCCAGGTTGCAAAAGCCTGTCTCCTCTGGCACCTGAGCACCACCTTGCCTTACCAGCCCTCAGCAATAGCAGCACTATGAGAACTGCATGCAAACTCTGTGTTTGCACTAGGCTGCATCCTGGATCTTGTGACCTCTGTTGGAGGAGGTGAAACAAGAGCTTCCCATGTTGAAATGCAACACTGAAGGTGTTGTGCTTGATTAACCTTTCTTCTTTAGCAGCCTCTGTCCCATCAAATAATTTAAACTTCTTGCAATATTTTCCTCTAAAGCAAGGAGGAGAATCTTGCCTTTCCCTGTGGCACCCGGGCAAAAGGCAGTGGTTCTACCCATAGATAGCAATTTGCAACTCAACTTGTCTGTGTCATCAGGGCTGGAAAATGCAAGGTGAGGATGAACCTGAGTTCACTGAGGTTTGTTTTGGGGGTAGTCACTGCTTTCCTGCTCCTAAACCAGATGCCTTCTGCTGGGTAACTCTGCCCCAGGGACAAAAGGGAAAGTATGGTTAACCAGCAGGAATTACTGATCCTTAAATCCACAAAACCTGTTCCAGGGAGGTGTAGTCACAAAGCACCCTGGAGCAGTTTTGTGCTAAGACTTGAGTGCTAGTGTCTTGTTTGCTGAACGAAGGCCATGTTTGTTGCTTCTCTGGCAGAGCTGTGAAGAGAAACAGCTCAAACCTTGCAATCCCAGCCTGAGAACTCACTGGGATATGGGACTCCAAGTAAAGCTTGCACATTTGTGATGGTGAACAGCCCCTTTTTCCTAGGGAGGTCCCTGCCCAAATACTGGCAGAGCAGGTGTAGACAAAGCAATCAGGATGGGTAATCTACAGCTGTAGGGTCTCTGGCTCCAGGATAGCTGCAGCCATCTCCATGAGAGTGGCAGCAGCCCTCTGCATGGGAAGAGCTTAGGTATCACTGGCTGGAGCTGCTCTTCTTGTGATGAAGGCATTTGACACGTGCCCTCGTGGGCCTCTGCTCCACCCTGCTGGATTGTGCAGGGCTTGGGGCAGAGTAGAAACCCAGTAGATGCTTAGGCAGCTTTGTGCCAGGAAATTGCCTAAGGAAAGGTGGTAGTTTGTGTAGAAAAGTGGTAGAGGTTGTCATCCCTGGAAACATTCCAGGTCAGGTTGGACAAGGCTCTGAGCAGCCTAATCTTCACACAATCACAGGATCAATCAGGTTGGAAAAGACCTTCAAGATCATCAAGTCCAACCTATCACTCGAAATAATCTAATCAGCTAAACCATAGCACCAAGTGCCACATCCAGTCTCTCTAAACACTTCCAGGGACAGGGATTCCACCACTTCCCTTGGCAGATGTTGTGGAGGGCCTGTAGGCTTGAAATAGGCTTATTTTTTGCCTTACCTTGCCCAAACATGTTTTCCTGCCTAAAGCAGAGGTAAACACATTAAATGGGTAAACAAGCACAAAAGGGGCACAACAGGCCTGGTGCCACAAAGTCTGGCCTGCCTAAGGTCCAGGTTGTAACAGGTTACATAAGCTGGTTGTAAACATGTTGCATAAGCCCACGTGCTTAGCGTGTGGCCCACCCATGCTCTCCCCATATTTGGGGGTACTAGGCTTGTGATTTTGCCTATTATGGTATTGTTTGGATGACTGCCATAACCCTGATTGGCCATTCTAGTGGCCAAAGGGCCATTAATCTCAGCCCACAGTTGATAAATAGAGCTACACAGGTAAACAAGGTGCTTCACCTGCCTGCCCACTCTCTCACGCTTTCTTGCTTCACCAGTGTGCACCTGCTCACGCTCAGGCCCCGTGCGGGCCTCCCCCCTGCTCACGATCGTTCACATTCAGGCACACCTTGCTCATTATGAGGCTTTATGCCTATTTGCTGTTATTACGGAGCTCAGACTCCGAGCAGCCGTGTGTCCTATTGTATGCCACCTGCCTTATCATTGCCTGGTAAGCACTATTGCCACCGAGTTACCAGGAAGCAGACTAGCCAGCATGAGAACCGTGCTCAGATGGCATCCTTCTCCTGCACCTGAGGTCCTGCCTATGAATTCCCTGGTCAAAGCATCCAGAAGCAGCCAGGAGACAGAAGCAGAGATTGCATCCTCGCCAGGAGAACAAGGTCAGAGACTGTTCATCTCCCCAGAATCCAGGAAGATTCTCCTTTCCCCCGGAGCCGGGAGGATTCCAGCCTCAAAGTCCACGGGCAAAGCTCCCCTGAAGATTTGGACACTAGTAATAGGCTGTGACGTAGCCCCAGAGGGTGATTATTGATAATTAATCAGAATTGTGAGTAAATGCTTTAATGCCTCTGTAATTCCTATTGCCTGATACCATCNAGAATATTGAAGTCAATAAGTATATATTTTTATAAATATTATCTCACACCAATTAATTTCTCCCCTTCACCACAAACCGGCGTAGGCGTCAGAATCCCCCTCTGCCACAGCAGACCATTCCAATGTCAATCATTCTTTCTGTGAAGAACTTCTTTCTAATATCCACCCTAAACCTACCATGTCGCAGTTTGAGACTGTGTCACTCATTCTGTCACTGGTTGCCTGGGAGAAGACACCAACTCCCACCTGGCCACAACCTCCTTTCAGGTAGTTGTTGACAGCAATAAGGTCACCCCTGAGCCTCCTCTTCTCCAGGCTAAACAAAGCTAAAACACCTTGTTAAAAATGTCCCTGCTCACTGCAGGTGCATCATAGAAGATGACTTTTAAAGGTATCTTCCAACCAGAATCATCTCTGATTCTATGAAAGATGGAATCAGATGTGATAACCTGAAAGCCAGGGACTTTTGAGCAGCTCATGATGCAACAGGGTGACTGTGACTTTCCATGAGGTTTCACCTGACGCTGTCAGCAGTTTCTGTATGCTCTGAGGATCCTGCCTGCATCCAAACAGAACCTCTAGCACATGGGCAGGGGAAAATATGAAGGAGGACAGCAAGAAAGTCTGTGTAAAAATGAGTCCCAGAGAGGGCATGGAGATAGACTGGAAGGCTGTAGGACACCATGCTCCAAGCCTGGATAGTAATGTAGGGAGGAGAGGCTTTAGAGGAGAGATCTTTAAGAGAGACACAGTGAGATGTGCTATCCTATTGTAGCTGGTGTAACTGACAAGGCTTTCATGGGAGGCATGGTGAGTTATTTGGTTGGTTCATCCTTGTCTGAAAAGGTGTCTGGTGAGATATGAAGTTGAGGGCAAGCAATGCCCTCAGAGTTCTCACCTCTATTGGAAGGCTGCAGATTAGAAGAGCTCCCTAGGGAACAGCAAGACCAACTTTCAGGGCTAACAGGGTTAGTGAGAGCAAAGAGATGCTGTTACATTTGCTCCCCCCTCACAAGGCCCCTGGGGCATTCCATCCATTCCAAACCTTATGGGAATGGTCTTGAAGTGCTTTCCTGGAAGGATTTCGCTCACAAAAATGAGGAAGAAGAGTGTAGAAAAGCAGATGAAAAATGTATCTTTAGCCACATTCAAGGAAAATGAGAGCTGCCCAAGGAAACCACTGCGATGCAATTAATGCAGAGCAAATGTGGAGTGAAGGTTTTGTTTACTTCCTGGCTTTGTGCAGCTCCAGCTGCAGATCTATTGTCCCGCGACCAGCCCCGGCTGCGCAGCGCTGCCGGCTGCTCCAGAGGACTCTGCCCAGTCTCCACGCAGGGTGTTTCTCATTTCTCGCTTCAAAGATGGTTGAACAATGTAGCTGCACATCAAAGGGCTGAGTAGTGGACTCTCGCTGGCCCCAAGGGAGTCATGGGCGCCCGTGGGTCGAGGGGCCCCACCGCTCCCCAAGCAGGCCAGCAGCACCCCTGACAAGTTTGGCTCATCCCTGGCTGCCAGCGGAGCTGGGGGCCCAGCTGCAGCTCTGTGGTCACACCGGGTGGCAAGATGAGAGGAGTTGCTGGGGAAATGACCTTTGTGAGGCCAAAGGCTGCTGCTGGTTGGCATGGTGTCCAGCTGGTCCTGGGCTGTTTGCCGTGGCCAGGGCACTGTGCTAGGGTTTATTTCTCCTCGGTACAGTGAGGGATCTTACTCTTCCCAGCTGTTTTGACTTGAAGCGCTCCACACAGAGGCATATGGCTCATAAGGCTCTTGCTATGGGTGTTGTACCGCACCCAGTGCCACTGAGCCCAGTTCAGACACAGGACAAGCAGAGTGGCACACGGGCCAGCTGCTGTCAATCCCTGAGTCAGGGTGTCTGCTAAGCAGCCTTCCAGCTGCTGCTACGGGGAGCCTTTGCAGGCAGCAAAGGGATCAAAACTGGAGGATTTTTGACTCTCTGCTTTGCTCCTGCTACCAGCAAGAGGGGAGAGAGTGACTGCACAGGGGCTGGATATAGCGGCCAATGACACCTATGCAGCCTCCACACTGGTTCTCAGTTAATGAATACACATATCGCTTGGTGGAGCAGCCCTGGTGGCAGCCAGGACAAACAGAGATGCAATCATATGAGTGGTTCACAGGGCTTAGGTCACAGCACGGACCAAGGCAAACTGTGTAATTGGCCTGTCGTGGCTCTTGTCTCTGTAGGTTGTCCCCAGCAGGATTCCTGTTGTCATGCTGTGACCCCCTCGGAGCATCATGGGAAACCACCTCCGGCTTGGGTTATGCTGCTGGTGTGAGGCAGCTTTGAGTTGGATGAAGGCAGGCTTTTGTGAATGAGACCGCTTTGTCTTGGCTGCTCATGCTCCTTTGGAGGTTAGCACCACTCTTCCGTGCTGGCTTTCCTGTAGCATATGATAAAAAATCAAACAGGAGTTTCCAGATGTTGGGCAGAACTACCTCTGGTGCCATTAGAAGTGCTGAGGCTTTTGATTAATTTTTACCCCAGGGACTTTTTGAATACCTTAACTTTTCTACTTTTCTCTGCCTTCTCGCACCTGCACTACTTATTCCCTTTGTTTTCCTTCTGAGACAGGGGAAAAAAACGTTCAACTTGTTTTTCTTTGAGAACAACAGATGGAAATTTATGAGCTAAGAAGTCCAGAGTCTTTCATTCTTTCTTTACCAGCGCTTGACAGCTGTGTCACTCCAAGTAAATGATTGACTCTACTTGCACCTTTGTTGCCCTGCTGTCCTGTGCTGACATTTCCTATCCCCAGACAGGGCCAGAAGCAGGCATGTTCTCTTGCTGTCATTTGCTCCTGGGTGAAATTTTCTGACAAAAGTTTTAATTCACAGAAGTGGTTTTGCTCCTCCAGATCTTGTTCTGCAGAAGAGGATCCACACCTCATCTAGACTCAGAATCCATAAAGCCAAACCCAGGTTTTTTTTTTTTATTAAGTCAGCTTAACCATAACTCCAAAGCTGATTCCTTGGAAAGCCCAACCAGTCTCACACATAATGGGAAAGAAATAGTGATTTAATCCTTTTTCACTTTGTTTGTTCAGTCTTTTTCTCTTTCTCTCTTCCCCACTCCCCCTTCCTTTCTCTCCTCTTTCCCCCCTCCTTCCTTTCTCTCCTCTTCCTCCCCTGTTCCTTTCTCTCCTCTTTACCCCACCTTCCTTTTGCTCCTCTTTCCTCCACCTTCCTTTAGCTCTTCTTTTCCCTCTTCCTTCTTCCGCTTCTCTTTCCCCTCCCACCTTCCTTTTGCTCCTCTTTCCCCCACCTTCCTCCTTTTGCTCCTCTTTCCCCCACCTTCCTTCCTTTCCTCTTTCTCCCTCTCCTTCCTCTCTCTCCTCTTCCCCCCTCTTTCTCCTTTCACTTCTCTTTCCCCTCCCTTCCTCCTTTTGCTCCCCTCTTCACCTGCTTTCCTCTTTTCACTCCCTTCTTCTCCCCTCCCTTTCACCTTTCGCTCCCCTCTTCGCCCCCCCCTTCTGCCTTTTGCTCCACTCTTCTCCCCCCTCCTTCCACCTTTCGCTCCCCTCTTTTCCCCTTGTTCTATTTCAATTCACATTAGTCTAAAATGAATTAGCAGCTCAACTTAGATTTAAAGGCTCCAGCAACTTTCAACTGGACATGCTCCCACCTGAACAGTTCTCCCCTGGGCCCCATCTGGTGGCAGGGGATTGATGGAAGAACTCTCACAATGAGACTTAGTGAAGAGTGCAGAAATGAATTGGGATTTCAAACAGGCTCCTCCCCACCTGCCTGTGCTTTGTCCTTCCGCAGAGGTCTCCTGTCAAACACACTTGCCCCATTTTTTAAAGAGGAGAAAGTGGTTGTATACATCAAACAGGAACATGTCCGCTGCCAGGATGGCTTGTTCCTCAGGTGGCACTGCCAGCTGCTCCCTTTGGAGAGGAATAATTGCAGTGGGGTGGAAGGATGGGGTGAGGTGGGAAGCCTGGTCCTGCCTGCTGGTTTTGATGACATAGAGTGTGCCATTTTGTAGAGGTGAGTACATGCATATGTGAGATGCTGCTCATTGTGGCTGCTGCTGCTCAGTGAACTTGGGTTTTATTTTGCAATAACTCTGTTCCTGCACTTTATTTGTAATTTTGGAGCTCTGAGCCCACAGCTCCTTCTCATGTTACAGCTCCAGGCTTGCTAAAGTCCAAACAGCACAAGTCAGCCAGTGAAACAACCCCTTAGTCCTGGCCCTGCCCTCCTGTGCAGAGCTGCATAAAAGAGCTTTGCTGTTTCTGAGGAGCTTGTCTGAAGCTCCTCTCCAGGAGTAAGCTCCTGTCCAAAACTCTTAAGCACTTACCTGGGGGCTGCAAGGAAACAGGTGAGCAAGGATCAGCAGAAACCCCCCAGAGCTGCTTAAGGAGCTGGGGCATTGTGCTAGGGAGGAGGTGCTTTGCTCCTAAGTGGCATCATCTGGGTGCAGACTCACCTGGGTGAGTGTGCCCAGCTGGTTTCGACTCCTCCACAGCCACGTTCCTCACCTGAGCAGGACAGCATGGTGCAACGTGTGGCGGTGGTGGGAGCAGGTGTCAGTGGGCTGGCAGCCATCAAGTGCTGCCTGGAAGAGGGGCTGGAGCCCACCTGCTTTGAGAGGAGTGATGCTGTTGGAGGGCTCTGGTACTACACGGTGAGTGATGGTTTAAGGGCTGACTGTTTCACAGCTGTGTTCTTGGAGCTGGAAGCTTGTACCTGGCTGCACCCTGCATGTCTGCACTCATTTGCTCTGCTCCAGTGGCTGTGTGTGGGAGGGCTTGGCTGGTTCAGTACAAATCCCCAGATCCCCTCTTTTCTCCTGGGGACAGCCTGGGCTTGTTGAACCAAATCCCCACCAAACTTCCAACCCTTCTTCTTTGGGAATGGAGGGAGATGACAGCTTCTCCCAACTACGGGGCTGCAAAACCCTTGGGGCTGCACTAAAGACATGCACCTGCTCCCCTCAGAGTCCATGGCGACATGGACAGCTCTGACAAACTGAGTCTTCAGATCCTGCAAAAGTCGCCCTGTGAGGCTGGCAGCAACACACCACCCTGGAGAGCACTCAGTGCTGCTCAGGACAGCAATCAGCATGCTTTCAGGTAACAGTCACACTACAGCTAAAAAGGAGTTCAGATGTTAGAGTGTCAGGCCCAGAACAACCTCATGCCAGATGCCCCACTGCTGGCATGCCTGGGCTGAGGGGACAATTTGGGGTGTGATCACAGTTGCAGGAGCAGCTCAGGATACTGTCAGGGAAAAGAATTGAGCCTGCCTGAGTTAAACTCCAGGACAGAGCAGAAGGGCAGAAAGCTTGTTTTGGACGATCTGGAACATTCAATCCATCTCAAAACATGGACCACATGTTTCCTCTCTTTTCTGGGGAGAGCTCCAGTAAATTCCTCCAGAAAGTTTGGCAATACTTTTTGTTATTTTGATTTCATAATGGAATATCACTATTGAGGAGGAAACTGAAAACCACTTCAGCCCCTTATCTGTTTGGGTTTTCTCTTGTCTTGAAAATTGGTAATCATTTGGCCAACCCAAATATTAATTTTCTGGCACAGAAACCTCACTGTATTTTTTCCAGCTCTGTCCTGGCATTAAATCTATCAGCAAAATGAAATGTGTTAGCTCCTGTTAAGAGCCAAATGTCAGTGCAGGTCTAGCAGGTGTTCCCCCACAATGGGGACAGGGGGATGCATGAGGCTGACTATTTTGGGTAGAACTGAACCAGGCCAGCTCATCCCCCACTGCATGCATGATGGTCTTGGGGATTTTGGCATGTCCTCCCATGTCCTGCCCTTCTAGATGTTGGTGGGATGCTGGCCAGCTGGCATGGGCATTGCTAGCAGAAGACACAAGCCTCCATCCACATTCCTGGCTAGACCTGTCTGATAGGCAGCCAGGTATAAAGCACAGGCTGCCAAGCTGCTGCACCAAAGCAAATGCATCTGGCTGGCCTTGTGCCTTCACCTGTACATGCGCAAAGGAGCGGTGTCCAGGAGCACCCACAGAACTTTGGAAGCTTTACAGATGGACCAGAAAGAATCTGGCTGCCAGGGGATCCCATGTTACTTGTCTCCTGCAATATTTTGCAGCGTCCATGTGCTTGACTGTAGCTGTGTCACACCTGACTTCCTGAGGTTTTCTGGACATGCAGTGGAGAGACTCTGGCATGGTTCTTCCACAATGCTCCCCTCCTCTGAGGTTTTCACTTTCCCTGGCAAGTGTGCATGTAACTGTCTCCTAAATGCCTTGGGTGACGCAACCCCCTCCTCGCAACCTGTTAGGACACTTCTGCACTCTTTGGTTGTTCTGCTTGATGGTTTTGCTATTGTCCTCAGGCTTCAGAGTGGAGGTCAGGGAGTAATAGCATCTGGAGGAACTAGTTCAGGGCTCCAGGACAGGCAGGGGTCATGTCCCCCTAAAGGGACACATTTACACTGCTCTCGCTCCAGGACAAAGCAGAAGAAGGCAGAGCCAGCATCTACCGCACTGTCTTCACCAACTCCTGCAAAGAGATGAGCTGTTACCCTGACTTCCCCTTCCCTGAGGACCACCCCAACTACATGCATAACACCAGGCTCCAGCACTACATCTGCAAGTATGCTGAGCACTTTGACCTTCTCCAGCATATACGATTCAAGGTAAAAAGCCTCCAGTGGAGCGGGACAGTGAACAGCAGGGGGAACTGGGCAAGTCTCCCTGCCACAGGGAAAATCATAAAGTCCTATAGTCATTTGGGTTGGAAGAAACCTTCAATATCATCAAATCCAGCTATTAACCCAATTTAGTCACCACTAAATCATGTCCCTCAACACCACACTTTAAATTCCTACATGGATACTGACTCCAACGCAGGATCACAGGATGTTAGGGATTGGAAGGGACCTTCAGAGATCATTGAGTCCAACCCCTCTGCCAGAGCAGGATCATAGAATCTAGCTCAGATCACACAGGAACATATCCAGACAGATCGTGAAAGTCTCCAGAGAAGGAGACCCCACAACCTTCCTGGGCAGCCTGTTCCAGTGCTCTCTCACCCCTTCGGTAAAGAAGTTCTTCCTCCTGTTGAGGTGGAAGTTCCTGTGCTGTAGTTCGTATCTACTGCCCTTGGTACTTGGGGAAAACAAATCCTGGGACAAAATATTCAGGGAAAAAAAACCTCCCAGTTTTGTTAAACCAGGTCTCAGCTTCCTTCTCTGTGCATTCCTTGGAAGTGCTAGAATAAAATCACAGGGGCAAATATCCTCTGGGATTCCTGAGGCCTCTGAATCCAACTTGAACCTCTGTCTGCTACACACACACACCAATCTCTTTCTTTGTTTCCTTTAAGACCCTGGTCACTAAGGTTAAAAAGCACCCCAACTTTTCTGTGACGGGGCAATGGGAGGTGGTGACCCAGAGGGATGGGAAGGAAGAGACAAGTGTTTTTGATGCTGTAATGGTTTGCTCTGGGCATCAAGTCTACCCAAACCTCCCCTTCGCTGACTTCCCAGGTAAGCTCCACACAGGGAATTCATCCACAGGGGCACCCTTCCGCAAATATCTTCCATCACCATATTCCATATTCTTCCCCCAAAAAAATACCTTCTTATCATTAGGAGGGCAATACTTTGGGGAGTGGGGTTTTAAATAGGGAACCAAACCCCAGCTTTTTAAATTAAAAAATGCTCCAGTAATCAAATTATATCAAAGTAGCAGTCAATGCTGATCTTTCCCAAGGGAAAAAAGCCCCAAACTTATTGTAGGCTGTTTCCTTCAACAGAGGACTTCTCATAGAAGGATTTTGTCAAACACTTCCTGGGGCATTTTCCTGTGATTTTGAGTACAACCATCATATGCATTATCTGATAGCCTTTGCCTTTCTGTTTACATATATGTTATTAGTGAAAGCTTTCTCTCTGGCAAAAGAACAGGCCAGATGAATGCCTCAGTAGTGTTTGTGGGAAAGGGAGATCCCCAAATCAGCACAGCCTCTCCTCTTCATTCCTGGGCTGAATTATGACCCTTTCTGCTCTCCTCTCCAGGAATAGAGAAGTTTAAAGGCTGCTACTTTCACAGCCGAGAGTACAAAGAACCAGAGAAGTTCAGAGGGAAGAAGGTGCTGGTGATAGGCTTGGGCAACTCTGGTTCTGACATTGCTGTGGAGCTCAGCACTATGGCATCACAGGTACGGGAACCTATACCAGAGCCCATCTCCTCAAGCATGTGCCACTGACTCCATCAGACAAGCCCCAGAGGCTTACAGCCATTATGACAGGGGCAGGTTACCCCTACTTCTTTGTCCTTCCAGGTCTACCTGAGCACTCGAAGTGGGTCCTGGGTGATGAGACGTGTCTGGGACAAAGGCTACCCCTGGGACATGGTGGTCATCACTCGCTTCCAAACCTGGCTGAGGAAAATCCTTCCCAGGGCACTCAATGACTGGTTGTATGTGAGAAGCATGAATCGGTCCTTCAAGCATGAGAATTTTGGCCTCATGCCACTGGACAGGTACGCATGGGGCTGCCCATCCCCAAATGCCACAAGGCTGATGGTTCTGGATGACACTGAGTTCTATGCTGATCATTGGCTGGCAACGGAATCACAGAACCACAGAATTTAGAAGTTGCAAGGGACCTCCAGAGATCAAGTCCAACTCCCCTACCAAGGCAGGATCACCTAGGGTAGTTCACAGAGGAATGTATCCAGGTGGGTTGTGAAAGTCTCCAGAAAAGGAGACTCCACAACCTCTCTGGGCAGTCTGTTCCTATGTTTTGTCACCCTCACTGTAAAGAAGTTTCTCCTCATGTTGAAGTGAAACCTTCTGTGTTCCAATTTGTAGCTGTTGCTCCTTGTTTCTGTGACAGCCCCACTATCTTTGCCCTTGCAGAGCTTCCCGCAAGGAGCCAGTGTTCAACGATGACCTCCCATGTCGCATCACCTGTGGCATGGTGGTGATAAAGCCAAACGTGAAGGAGTTCAGAGAAACATCCGTCTTGTTCCAAGATGGGACTGTGCAGGATGACGTCGATGTTGTGGTCTTTGCCACTGGTTACATTTACTCTTACCCTTTCATGGAGGATCATTCCATCATCAAAAGCAGGGACAATGAGGTCACCCTTTACAAAGGTATCATCCCTCCTCAGCTTGAGAAGCCAACCATAGCAGTTATTGGGCTGGTCCAGACACTTGGAGCCATCATGCCAACAGTGGACCTCCAATGCCGCTGGGCAGTCAAGGTGTTTCAGGGTAGGTGGATAGCCATGCACTGAGTGAAGAGCTGTTTTCTGTTAACGGGAGGTAGCATTTTCAAGCAGTAATGGTCAGGCTCAAACTGGCAGCCAGAACAGTGCCTGAGGGCTGAGGCGCACAACAAGGTTTGGTCAGAAATACTTGCAATGGGGTGTCTATGTGACGGGGTATGTTTCATCATGAGAGCAGGCCACCTTTTGGCTTGCTGCAGCTCTCAGTGAAATCCCTGTGGTGGGGCTGAAGAGTCCCCTGGGCATTACTGCACACCTTTAAGAACAGGGGAGCCAATGTTGTCACAAATTCAACACCCAAGTCCTGACACTAAAAGGAAGAGATATGCCTGAGGGCTCTGCTAATCCCTGCAAACCTTGTCTGCTGCAGGACAGATCTCCTGGGCATTGCTCTCCTTTGTTGATGTTCTTCCCGCTCTTTCTAGGGCAGTGCACGCTCCCTCCCATCAGTGAGATGATGAATGACATTGATGAGAAGATGGGGAAGAAGCTCAAAGGGTAAGTGCACATCACAGAACCCCTCTGTGCTGTCAGAAGAACCCTGCCATCATCTCAGTCCAAAATGAGTTGGATACAGGCATGTGGAGGCTTGAATCAGGCATGTTTGGGTGGAAAATTTGTGATGGAAGGATTTCCTGTCTGAAAATGCTCATTTGCCATCACTAATTGTTATCAGGCTGAAAAAAAAACATTTCTCACTCAAACATAACCAAGGTGAGACCCCAGCAGAAATAGAACATTCCCATTGTTATTCTTCAAAGGGACAGGTTTTTTTCCACCAAGACCATGGAAGCACTTGCTTCCTCCCTCTCAGGGTATCTGACATTATAGCAAAACCATACTTTAAAAATATTAACATAGCCAGTGAAAGCTGAATCTGGCCCAAGTAGTGTTTTCTTTTGTTTCTAGAAACTGTTGCAGGGTAGGGACTTTCAAAGCGCAATGTTTTCTTGTCAGCCAGATTCCTCCACCGACATGGATGCAAGCTCCCTGGAGCCATGACCCCTTGCCAGCTCAGCTCCTCAGATGTAGCAAGGAGAGCAGAGGACATATTCTGCCTTCATTGTGCTTAAAGTAAAAAACAATATTCACATGTATGAAAAGGGAAAACTTAAAGCAGCCTCTCCTTTTCTCTCCTCTCTTCCCCAAAGGCATGAGAACAGCACCACGCTGCAGCCAGATTACATCACCTACATGGATGAGCTGGCCTCAGCCATTGGTGTAAAGCCCAGCATGATGAAACTCCTGCTGACAGATCCACGGCTGGCCTTGGAGGTCTTCTTTGGGCCCTGCACGCCCTACCAGTTTCGGCTAACAGGCCCAGGGAAGTGGAGTGGGGCTAGAAAGGCCATCCTCACCCAGTGGGACCGCACCCTGAGAGCCACACAAACACGCACCACCCCTGCTGCCCCCAACACCTTTCCCTGGCTGGCTGTGCTGGGGATGCTCTTCCTCCCGCCACTCCTTCTCCTCACTGCCCTTTATAGCTAGAGGACCCAACCTGGAGAGGAGATGGCTCTGAGAAGGCCTTACAGCAGCATTTCAGTATCTGAAGGGGAGCTACAGGAAGGCTGGGGAAGGACTGATTAGGAGGGCTTGTAGTGATAGGATGAGGGACAATGGTTTTAATCTAGAGCAGGGTAGAGTTAGGCTGGACTTAAAAAGGAAGTTCTTTACAACAAAGAACAGTAGTGGAATACTGAAACAGGCTGCCCAGAGATGGAGTGGAGACCCCATCCCTGGAAACATTCACAGTCAGACTTGATAGGGCCCTGAGCAACCTGATCTCCTTGAAGATGTCCCTGCTTACTACAAGAGGACCTTCAAGAGTCCTTTCCAACCCAATGCATTCTATGATTCTATGATGCTGGGAAGATGTGGTGAGGATGGGAAGGGATGTGGGAGTACTGTGCAGTGTGTGTAGATGGGACACTTTCTCCATCTGAGCAATGTGGGCTACCTGAAAATAATTCATCAAGAGATCCCCAAAAAATGGCATTGATAAATCATGTGCAGTCTCCATACATGGTAAATTTGGGGGTTTCTCAGGTAGGGCTATGAAAGAGTGCAAATATCAAGTCCAGTAACTACTGGTTATATTATCCCTCTAAATATGTTTCAAGTAGTAGTACTTTGTTACACAGCTTTAAATCTCTGCCTGCTGCCTCTTCTTTCCAGTGGAAAACTGGATTCAAAGTGTTTGGGGTTTTTGAAGTAAGTTTTGGCATAGAGCTTGGGCTCTAGCTAAAAAAGAGCTTGCCTCAATAGGCCCCTTTGAAAAAGAATTTTCATAGCAAGCAAAGCAAAGCATTCACATTTTTTCCAGTAAAGGAAAGATGCCCAAATCAAAGTAAAATATTAAGAGGCATACTCTGATATTCCAGAGTATTCTCAGAACAACTTCTAGACTTTGCTGGAATATGTAAGCATCCAAAAGCTGATAGCAACTGTGCCTGACAGCCATATTCCCTTTTCAGTGCCTCTGCCTGAGCACTCTGCTAACATGCTGCTTCCTACCAGGTGTGATGTTTGGGGTGTTACCTGTCCCCCCACACTTCAGAAATCACCCAGGTTAGACTCA
>WAAF01004816.1:10219-84731 GCA_013400475.1 Tricholaema leucomelas | reverse complement strand
TAACTAGTTCTGCAATCTTTCACAATGGCCAAGTAAATAGAATTTAGGTAGCTAAAGAGGTAAATGGTCTTGCTTATTGGCCATGGATACATTGCTGTAATGAAACATTCACCTTAAAGTTAAAACAACATTAAGATGAAAGCAACAAAGCCATTTAAATTATTTTTTTTTCCTCAAGGCTGCATTCCTGGCACTGCAAATAAATTAATCTCACAGCAAGTGAGCTTTAAGAATATATTTCTGCATGACAGGTGATGCATTTGCATGATATATGGAAAAATTCCCTGGCAGCAACAGCTGAGCATTAGTAGTACATGTTATTGTTGAAATGCTGTAGGGTTTTCTCCTCATAACAACAAATGATGGCTGCAACTTTTTGGAAGATTAAGAAACACATTAAATAAGAGCACTGAAACTGGGCTATAAAGAAGCTGCCTCACACAGTGAAGGAGGCTGGTATTGCTTTGTTCTAAAGCACTGACAGGTTTATCCTTCTGGTGTGTCGTCCTGACCTCTCTTTGTTGGCTTTCTTGCTACATATATAAAATATGTATGTCAAAGAGTCTTCAAAGTGCTCACAGAATTCTGTGGAAACTTTGAAGAAAACTACCATTTGGGGAAATATATTTTTTTTTTAAAGTAATTATTAGTGTTTGTGGCTGGGTCAGGTTAATTAAGGTAGGAATAGACAGTTTTCATGTAGCTATTGCTTTTGAGAGGTAGCGGTTAGACTCATGTTGCTGTGGGCACATGGCCCAACTCCCACTGAAGTGGAATTAGATCATGTCAGGCTAATTTTGGAACAACTGCTCACTCTTAGTTGTTATCTTGAACTGCTTTTTTCTGGAGCGCAGCATCCATTATTAATTTATAATTGCAGTGCATTCACTTCAGCTACGTTCTGCTTGTGGTACCTGATCAGCTAGGTTTTTGGCCAGTGTTGGAGTTCATCTTTCATTTCTGATCTGCCTAATCTAAGAAAACACTCTGTAAATAAGTACTTTTTACACTGTATGTTTTTTTCAGATGATCTGGATGTATAGCAAAGAAAATCTGCAAGGTGGCAGATCTTCTGCCTTGAAAGATGGCAGCAGGACTGATTACACGAGGATTACTGTCCCTCAGTTTAAGAGGGACATTGAGATGCTTGAACGTGTCCAGAGAAGGGCAACGAGGCTGGTGAGAGGCCTCGAGCACAGCCCTACGAGGAGAGGCTGAGGGAGCTGGGATTGTTTAGCCTGGAGAAGAGGAGGCTCAGGGCAGACCTTACTGCTGCCTACAACTACCTGAGGGGTGGTTGTAGCCGGGAGGAGGTTGCTCTCTTCTCTCAGGCAGCCAGCACCAGAACAAGAGGACACAGCCTCAAGCTGCACCAGGGCAGATTTAGGCTTGAGGTGAGGAGAAAGTTCTTCACTGAGAGAGTCATTGGCTACTGGAATGGGCTGCCCAGGGAGGTGGTGGAGTCGCCATCCCTGGAGCTGTTCAAGGCAGGATTGGACGTGGCACTTGGTGCCATGGTCTAGTCTTGAGCTCTGTGGTGAAGGGTTGGACTTGATGATCTATGAGGTCTCTTCCAACCTTGGTAATACTGTGAGACTGTGAAAACTTGTACTCTTGAAATGACAGGGAGTCTATCAGGCACATCTTCCCTTCAGTGAAGAGATAAAGCATAGTGTGTTGTTAATGTACTGTCACTGTTTTGTAAGGCAGAGGAGGAAATACTAAGACAGTAATAAGGGCCTCTGTCTCCCAGGAATTTATTTTGGGGCACTGTAAAAGTGAAAATCTGAACTACCGAAGGTGATACAGATGAACATGCATGGAGATTTATAAATAGGTGTCTGTGTGAAAGAGATCATATGTGGAGTAGCTAAGAGCAGGGAAAACCAGAAAGTGTTATTTTTCTTGTGAATAATTATTTTAAGATATTGAAACAATGATGAAATACTTTGGATTTTTGGCCAGTTATTGATGAGCGTGTATCTCCCTGAACTTTGAGCAGCTTTTCTGTCTGAACTTCAGTGCATCTTTGAAAAGAATTCTTGTATTATTTATCTTTGCTGTTTATTTGGTTACAGGAAATTAATTAACCATGGAAGGGTTGTGACACAGGGTGCACATTGCTTACAGATACTTGGTGATAACGTTTTGGAAGTGTGCTAATTAAGACTGTTTGTTGTGTTGTCACAACTGAGGTGATAGCATTGTGCATTAATGTAGGGGAGGAAAAAGTAGAACTGAAATGAAATATTAAAGCAATTAATATATTAAGAAATTCAGATGAAAGTCTTAGTTTCTATAGAATCAGTGAAAGGTTTTGCAAGTCACCCAGGATAACTGGTGCTACTTGTTGAGTTAATTCAGTGATCCTTGTAAGAAATGGATATATCAAAAGCAAAACCTCTTCAAGATTGTTGGTAGCAGCACTTAATGTTTTCACTTCTAAGACATCATAGTCTCCTGAGATTAAACTTGCTTCTTTCCTGAATTTAAAAGTAAAGCTTTGATGTGCAATTGGAGTCTGAATATGAAATGTTAACTGTGGAGGCAAAGCCTACTTAGACATAGAACTGTACACAGAATTTTTTTTTCTCTTACACAACCATGTAACCAGGAAGATGAAATTGGAGTGTTTTATTTGCACTGAGATTGAAATTCTTTGGAAATGTTTATATATTTGCTGTGTACAACTACCTGAAGGGTGGTTGTAGCCAGGGGGAGGTTGCTCTCTTCTCTCAGGCAGCCAGCACCAGAACAAGAGGACACAGCCTCAAGCTACGCCAGGGGAAATTTAGGCTTGAGGTGAGGAGAAAGTTCTTCACTGAGAGAGTCATTGGCTACTGGAATGGGCTGCCCAGGGAGGTGGTGGAGTCGCTGTCCCTGGAGCTGTTCAAGGCAGGATTGGACGTGGCACTTGGTGCCGTGGTCTAGCCTTGAGCACTGTGGTAACAGCTTGGACTTGATGATCTATGAGGTCTCTTCTAACCTTGGTGATACTGTGATATTTCTGTTATCCACCAAACCCACAAAATCCTAAAAACAGTGTTAAATAAGAACAAATCCAGTTATCTGAAAAAGGAGGAACATTTCAAAGACTTCTTTCACGAAAGTAAAAAAAAACAACCAACTGTTTGGTATTTGCTTGTTGGTTAGGGAGTTTTTTATTACGTTCCATATTGCGTTGTCAAACTGCTCTTGGCAGAGCTGTACAAAGTTAATTGCAGAGCTGCAGCAACAGAAATTAGGACTGTATGCTGACCTGGAGGTCTGAGAACGAGGATCTTTGCAAAAAAACTGTTGAAATCTAATAGAGAGCTTTTTGGATGCAAGGTGGGATTTTATCTTTATCTTGACATTGCAGGAGTGTGTTTATGGACTACAGCTATAACCACACTTAACTGGAGAGGGCTAGAAATAGCTAGAGGTTTCAATTCAAGTGTACATGAACATAACTTTTAGCTTATTCTTTTGATATAATCGTCTGATCTGCATTTTTGTGAAGTGTTCTGTATATTTTCAGTAGTACACAGCACGTACATAATTCAAGTGTAAGGTCGAGAATGAAGAAAGGAAACTCAGCTTTTTGAAATATAATCTGTGATACTTGCTGCTTCCCATAATAGTAAAAAGCCAACTACTATCTGTAAATAGGTCATTCACAATTCTTTTATAATGTGCAGGTCTTGAGGCACTCATTTGCATCTCTGCTGGAAATAATTTCCTTATAGTTAGTATGTTTTATGCACTTCTAAGAGCCTAAAGATTTGCAGATGTCTCTGGGTAATACAAATACAGTAAATATATTATTTCCATTTACCAGGAATGATGAATATTGTCTGACTTTCATATCGTTGTATAATAAATTCAATGTCATAATTAGATATCTGTGGTGATAATGCAGTGAGCCTTTATTGTGAATGCCTTATAGACACAAGGCAAAAGTAGATATGGCTCATAAGAATGGGACTCTTTCAGAATGCATTAGTGGAAAATGGGACTGTAAATGAAAAGGTAGTAGATAAGGAATTGGTTTTCCTCATCTCGAGGCAAAGTGGAGAACAGGCAAGGATACTATGCTTTTTACTTCTTTATTCAGATGCCACAATACGCAGTGTCATACAAGGTATGCAGTGTCACCATTATTTTAAACAGGTAATTCATGAAATAGGAGCTCTCTGGAAGCAGACCAAACATATCAGTATGCTTTCTGGGGACATTCTAGACTGACAGGCTTTCTGGTGTAAAAGTAGTAATAGGCTTCTAATTCCACTCACCTCTAAAATTTTAAGACTGAGTGCCGTGAATTGTAGCTCTTTGGCTACAATTAAGTTAAGACTACATTGCCATAGCAGTATGTGTCCTTTGGAGGCTTGCAAGTGTGGTTAAGTAATTCTTCTACACAGAGTATGCTAACGGTAGTAGCAAAGATAACGTACATTGTAGTTAGTACCAAGGAAAATTAAAACACTGTTTATGTTTTGTGAACGTTCAACTTGTCCATGTCCTTGTGCTTTTTCAAGCAATATTTATTTTCATATCAGCTTTGTTGATATGCCCTGCTTCCTGCTTTGTTGTGCTAAAGGCTTCTTGCTGTGAGCAGGAGTGGTAGAACTGGTTGTGTGCAGGTTTCTTCACCACTGCAGCTCCTGACAAAGGGCATTAGCTTCAAAATGCTACAGTTATATCTCTCTGGGCGTGCTGGAGCTGCTAGGCTTGCTGAGAATGCTGCCCATCATAATTCCCTTTATCCTGACATGTTACCCTAGTAGCGTTCCTCATATTTGATTGTTAGCATGGCTCTGCTCTTCTTCATCAGTGTTGAAATGACTGGAGTTAAGATTAAAAGGGACAAGAACTATGAAAAGTACAGTTATAAAGCACTGCTAGGTGCTGGCCAGCTGCTGCTAATGAATTCCCACCCCCATCTCATCACTGTTTGTGTCTGTACCCAGTACAGTAATGGTGAGAAGGGTCTTTGTCTGCAGGCTGCTGACACAGTAAGAGGCAGACTTGGGACTGGAACTGGGACACGCGGACCAGAAGATCTTTTATAAATACTGGTTCTGTTACTGACTGTTCAATATTATTAAGCTCATCTCATCTGTTCTGAGTAGTGTTTAGATCATGGAAAACCGTTCATGTCAAGGGTGTTTTTTTGCTCCATAATTAGACATTTTTTATATGCCTCACTTGTTTCTGTCCTATGTACTAGGCTTCCTGACAGAAATCCAATCTTATATCATGGTTTTGTCCAACACATTTTACCCCCTTGATTTTGGAATTGATACAAGTTAGAAAGCTTTAGGTTCTTGGCATTTGACATACATTTATAATAGGCCTGTTAGCCCAGCTGCTTTGCAGTCTCATGTAAGTTGCGTCCGTAGTTCAGCACAGTGAAACACAGCCTCCTCAGAGGAGACTGAAAGTCCACGCAGATGATGAAAAGCTGTTGACTCTTCAGAACTGGTCATTAATCACTGGTCCTTTTTGAGCCTTTTTTTGGCAGTTTTTTTCTTTATCTGCAAAATACTGCGATCCTGAAAATCCAGAACATTACTTAATGTTGATTTCACGCTGCTTTATGATGCAGCATACAGAGCATCCTCAAAGAGGAGCCTATCTGGAGGTAAAACACAAATTATATTTCTATCTGGCACAATCTTTTGAGCTGTAGGTAAAACAAAGCATTTGGTTTTTAACAATGTAATAAGTTACATCTAAGAACACTTGAAATGCTTGTAGACAAAGCATTTAACACAGATGACATTGCATCAATTAGATGTCAGGCAGCTCCTGCAGAGGCTGGTGCAGTGCGTTCTGTGAGCACAGCCATGCTGCCCCTAAGCCAGGGAGCAAAAGGTGCAGGACAGGACCATGCCAGTCCAGCTGCTGGGTCAGGTCTGGCTTGCAGGCACTGCAGTCAAAACATGAACTCAGGACTGTCTGTGCTTGTCTTTGTAGTATGCACTACATGCATACGGTTTATTTTTACTACTTTCACAGCTGTGCTGTTGGAGCATCCTCTGTTGGGAGTATAAAAATGGTTGGGAGCAGTACTTGAGAGAAGCTACAGTTTGTTCCTTTCTCTACCAAATCAGACAAAATCTCTGCATGTGGATGAATACTGAGGGTCAGGGTTTAAAAATAAAATACAAAGAAAGACTTAGATCCCTTTTTCAAATTCATAAAGTCAGTGGCAAACTCAGATAAATGCCTCTGGTGTTTGAATTGTGAACCCATGATGAACTCTTAATATTCAATGTGATGTTTCATAACTGGGCATCTAGCTCCTGATGCGTTATCCTGGCTATAGCTGTCTCCATTATTTCTGAAGAACTAAGCTATCAAGGGTGTTATGAAGTCATAGAATCATAGAATGGTTTAGGTTGGAAGGGACCTCAAGGATCATCCAGCTCCAACCCCCTGCCATAGGCAGGGACACCTCCCACTAGAGCAGGTTGCTCAAGGCCTCATCCAGCCTGGCCTTAAACGCCTCCAGGGAGGAAGCATCCACAACCTCCCTGGGCAACCCGTTCCAGTGTCTCACCACCCTCACTGTAAAGAACTTCCTCCTAACATCCAGTCTAAGTCTCCCCTCTTCCAGTTTAAACCCATTCCCCCTTGTCCTGACACTAATAGACCTTGTCAATAGTCCCTCCCCAGCCTTCCTGTAGGCTCCCTTCAGATCCTGGAAAGCCACTCTAAGGTCTCCTCGAAGCCTTCTCTTCTCCAGGCTGCAGAGCCCCAACTCTCTCAGCCTGTCCTCATAGCAGAGCTGCTGCAGCCCTCTGAGCATCTTCATGGCTCTCCTCTGGACTCGCTCCAGCAGTTCCATGTCCTTCTTGTGCTGGGGGCTCCAGAACTGCACACAGTACTCCAGGTGGGGTCTGAGGAGAGCAGAGTAAAGGGGGAGAATCACCTCCCTTGCCCTGTTGGCCACACTCCTCTTGCTGCAGCCCAGCACACAGTTGCTGTCTGGGCTGCATGTGCACACTGTTGGCTCATGTTGAGCTTTTCATCAACCCAGACCCCCAGGTCCTTCTCCTCAGGGCTGCTCTCCAGCCATTCACCACCCAGCCTGTATCTGTGCCTGGGATTGCACTGACCCTGATCTTTTGGCTTTCTGGCTGACAGAATCTATGTGTTTGAAAAACACAGGGGAACCAACACAAACAGGAAAGTGTTGCATCTGTGTGTTCCCGGACATGTTACTACTGATAGTTACAGGCATTTTCCAAGCTGTTGCTTTCAAGACCAAGTAGCTGCTATTGTTGCTGTCCAAACAGGAGGTGATTACAGTTTATTCACTCAAATCTTGATGAAGATTCCCATGAATGTGTTTGTACTATTGAAAGGCGTTCAAGCAAACAGGTTCAAGTTGATGACAAAAGTCTATTTATATTTGTGTTGGTTCTATAACACAGAAAGCTTACTGTTGTTAATAGGGCAGATAAGGGGGAAGAGAATTCCTGAAAATAAAGGAGACACACGAGGAGTAGATTTCCTCAGTCCACAACCACTTTTTTGGACCCGGCTATTCAGCCAGTTTTTTACCCAGCTAAGTGTTTAACTATCCAAGCCATAAGCAGCCATTTTCTCCAGGAGGATGCTGTGGGAGACTGTAAAATGCTTTAGTAAAGTCCAGGTAAACAACACCCACAGCCTTTCCTTCACCCACTATGTGGGTCAGCTTGTCTTAGAAGGAGATCAGGTTTGTCAAGCAGGACCTGCCCTTCATGAACCCATGCTGAGTGGACATGGTCAACCTGCATGTACTGCTCAGTGGTACTCAAGATGATCTGTTGTATGACTTCTCCTGGTCAGACTGACAGGTCTGTAGTTCCCCAGATCCTCTTTCTGGCCCTTGCTGTAGATGAGCATCACATTTGCCAATCTTCAGTCACTTGAGACTTCCCTGGTTAGCTAGGACTGCTGGTACACAATGGAAAGTGCCTTGATGAACACTTCCACCAACTCTCTTAGTAATGAGGGCTTCTCTCAGAGAAGAGCAAAAGAGAAAACAAACAAACAAAAATCCTCCCACCCAAAAGGTAGACATTTAAAGTGCAGCACATACAAATTGGTTGTATTCTAACTGCTGTTCCATTTTTCTCCATTTCTGTTCTCTGAGGATATAATTGCAGTGAGTAAGGCAAAATAAATGAAGCTGAGCCACAGTGAGTTACATTTGCAACATTCTTCCTCTGAATGCAGGTCCAGACACTGCTGCTCTGCAATGTTATGTGGAAGCAGAGAAAACTTGGTGAAAACTTGCTGTGAAATAAAGCACGGAAAATCACCCTAAGTCACTGCTAAATCATCATATGGCAAATACTTAAACTGTTGTTTGAGGAAGTTTTTTAATGACCCTGAAGAGTTACTGTGACTTCTCTGCCTTTGAAGATCAATCAAGTACTTGTTAGATAGAGCTGGGAAGTGCCCACCACCACATATAGACTGGAGTGAGCAGAGCACCTATGCCAGACACTCCCAGCTGTGGAGCCATTCATAGCATCTTTGGAGCAAACTATAAATGCATGTGGGTGAAACAAATATAGACTGTAAACCAAAAGCATTACACATCTCCTGAGCTCTCTGCCAGAGCTCTGGGAGGGACACTGTCCACAGGCTTCACAGCTCATGCGGACTGCTTGTACAGGCACACCCTGTGGAGGGTTACGTAGCAGACTTCGTATGTCCAGTACGAAGGGAATAGTTAGTGTCTAGTGGCAGTGGGAGAGAGTGCATTAAGGGAGAAGTTTTAGACTGGTTTGGCTGTATAGCTCAGATATGCTAACTTTATGTTTCCTGATTTTATACAGATGAGTTAAAGAGGCAAGTTAAAAAAGCAAAACACAACCTATTATTTTAATTAGAAAACATCAAGCTTTACTGTGAGAAAGTTTTCATAATAGACTAGGGGTGTTAGATATTTGTTATGAAGACAATACTAAGGAAATTTTGCTAATAGGGAAAACACACAAATTTTGAATCCTAAATTACAGTGAGTATTTCTGAATAGACTAAGTGAATAAGGTACCAAAGACATGAGTCTGTATACTTTCTCCCAACTGGATGTGGGAGACTACACTGAGCTAGTGTGTAGTGTTATAATCTATAGGGGACTACACAGAACAAGGAGTGGGGGTGAGCACAGCATTTAGTAAGAGCCTGATTGTGTGGTCAACATCTTATATTTGGTGTGGAACAGAAGTTACCTGTAATAGGAAGGAGTGCAGTGCTAAATATTTAATTAGCTGAGTTCATATGCCACCTAAGTGTTCTTCAAAGACATCTTCATTTTATGCCTGCACATTTACTTCCTATCTTACAAGTAACTTGGTAGGTGAGCACAGACTGGTAAATGTGGAGATTTTTCTAGGAGCTCATATAAGAGTTGAAATGCTCACATTTAGCCATTAACAGTTTCTGCTTAAGGCAGGACCTGATGAACAGCCTAGCACCTTCAGTGCCACAGTGGTGCCAAAAGCACAGAGTGGATTTGTTCACTGCATTAAAGTATTTGTAAGAGTTGCAATGGATTATGTCAGCGTCTTATTCCCAGAAGCGCTATTGGCATGATCCTGGCCTCTGTTATGCTGGAGCCTTGGAAGTGAGATTGGAAGACAGACTTTTCCATTCATCCTAGACTACTGTAAAATGAAATAGTTACCAGGTAGGTGCTGTTAGCTGCAGGTTTTTTTCTTCTCCAGAAGCAAATATGTACTTGCAAATGCCTTTTGGAGTTTGAATGTTGGCTTACAGCTGCAATGTGGCTATATTTTAATAATTTGGTAGAAATGTGTCCAGGTACTTGGCAGGTTGCTATTTTATTGCAGTGAACTGGGCTCCTGACATCTTTCCTGGATTTGAAGTCTGACAGCAAAGGGAAGTTTAGAAAGTAAAACAGAAAGTGTGTTTCTAAGCATAATTGAAATCATAGAACACTTGGATTTCCTTTTTGAAGGGAAATATTGAGAAGCAGAACTTTTGTCTAAAACAATGCTAGGACAGTAACTGCTCAAAGGTGTAACTGATATGATTACCAGCAAATTGTTAGTTCGGATATGCAAGGAAAAAAAGCAAAAACCCAAACACCAATCTATAGTGCAGGCTGAAAATGTAAAGTTGATTGAAGTCTTCCCATTCAGTTGGCAATCACAAAGCATCATTTGTGTCCTGGTTATGTATTTTCACTTTAATGGAGCTTACAGAGTTGCATATTCCTAAGTCTGATTTCTTGTAAGAGTAGCATGAGACTAATGGGTAAAAAAAAAAATCAGAATACTGATGATGGAGACTATCTTACATTTTGGATGACCGAACAAGCATGCATTAAAAGTGGGCAAGCTTCACAGCGTCTTCAATGCAAACAGTGCCTTCAGTGCAAACTATAAATGTTTTGATGGTGCCCAGTTGGGAACCAGAAGAGTCATTTGAAAACCTTGGCTACGACTGGTTCTGTTCTGTGATCCATTAAATCAGGAACACCTGTCAGAAAGCGTCAGTCTCCAGCTTAACTTTATTCTGTTGTTTCACAAAAAAACTTTTGTTTGTTTAATGAGACTTGAGATTTTTGCCATTCATTTAACAGGATTTCATGGTATGTTCAGGATTTGAGTAAATCAGATTGACAGAAGACTTCTTTGTATTCATTTTTTTTTTTTTTAAAGGCTGCTTTTCTCGTTCTAATTTCCATATTTGTTTAAGTGTTTTGTGAAGGTATCTCAGTCTTGCAGTTTAATTGCAGAGTGTCATTAAACTAGCTGAAGCTGATACTCAGGGCTGTGATAGCTTCAGGGACTGGTTTAAGAGAGTTTTTGATTACATTAATAATATGTTGAAAGTAGAACAGTTGCAGAAGTGGTATCATTCAATATGTAAAAAATGGACTCAGTCTGAAATTAATCTAGCAATTGTGCACGTTCTAACATCATTAGAAATCTGTTCCATGGCATTATGGAATGTCTCCCTGTAACCTATTCGGATTTGTGTTGAAATATTTAATCCTGATTAGAAACAAGTTTGTAACTGTGGGGCAGACAGAACGTGTTCTACAGGTGCAGTCAGATGTATTTCTTATATACCCACAGTGTAACACAAATTGATAGCTTTGAAACCAGCCTCCATACTTGATTGATGTATATTTGTTTTGGCAGAGTGATGCCTTAGATATCATCCTTCTTCCCCTCCCATGGTCTCTCTCATTGGCTTTCATACTCAGTTCCCTGTTCAGCATAACCACAGCTGTACAGTACAGCTGTCAGGGCACTGCTGGGCTGGAACAGCACCTGGGAGTAGGAGGCAGGGGATGCTTGAGCTTGTGCTGTGAGAAATGAACATCAAACGATGTCTATATTTTATCTGAAATCAAGTACTTAGATCTGTAGAAAGATTTTGCATAAGTGCAAACTAAGGATTACTGTTTATCATTATTGCTTTTTTCATCTTCATGCTGTTTTAAAATAATCAGAATAACCTTTGAAGTTAGGGAAGGTGCTGTTTTTCCCATTATATAACTGCTAACATAAAGCACAGAGAAACAAAGCAACTTACCTAAGGTCAGGCTATTGATACCAGAGCCAGAAACAGAACCTGAGTTTCTCTTTGCTTTGAAGTTCTTGAAAATGGTTCTTTTAAGGAGGATAAAAAAGCATTTGCACATGTCTAACACATAAACTTGTGTGTCCTCATACAAAATGCAGTTTAGTGTTTGGAGAAGGTGACTGCAGATGATGCCTCAGAAACAGAAGCTGCACCTCAGTGGGGACAGTTGATCTTGCTATGGTCCTCCTGAGATTGAAGTCTTTTCTCATCAACCAGGCTGTTCTCACTGTTTCGACTTCCACCTCACTGAATGCTCACTATGCCTCCTGTCTGCTCCTGACTACTCTGCTGGGTTTGTCAGATTTCCTCAGCCTTCTCTGTCCTCTATTTCCTTCTGCTTAAGTGTGTCCCTAAATAGCTCTGTGAAGTAAATTGAGAATGAGGTTCTTCCTGCCCAGAAGCCTCTTGAATCTCCTTTTAAACAAGGGTGGAGATAGAGAAAAATAGCCCTTGCTAAAGTCTCTTAGCTGATGAGCAGGGACAGCTTTCAGCAGGAACCAGGAGAGGTTCAACTGCGCTGTTGGCTTCCTCCGTTTGCTGGGATGGACACAGTGGATTGCAGCAGAGGAAGAGAAGTGTCTTCCGTGATGGCACTGTGCTGGATGGGAGCTGAACAAGAAAGGGGAGTGGGAGAAAGAGATGCTGGTGCTGGCTGAATGAGAACGCATAAGGTCTCAAGGAAGAGAAGGGAAGGTATTGTTCGCTGTGTTTCTCAGGGAACCTGGAGCAAGATAGGAGGGTTTTTTTTGGCTGGCCCACGCTTTATGTTTTGTCACCCAGTTCATACTAACAGTGATTTAATCAGGGAAATTCCTGGTAAGACCAACCAGTAGGAGGTTGTTAGAGGATGGAAAACCATGATTATTCTTATCTTAAAGTTGTAAAGGACTTAAAATATTTTTTTCAATCCTAAAAGGATGTTGAAAATTAGAAATGATACGGCCGTGTAGAGAAGACAGCTTGTGTTCAGTTCTGGGTCTGTGTTCAGTTCTGGGCCCCCCAGTTTAGAAGGGACATCGAGATGCTTGAGCGTATCCAGAGAAGGGCGACGAGGCTGGTGAGAGGCCTCGAGCACAGCCCTACGAGGAGAGGCTGAGGGAGCTGGGATTGTTTAGCCTGGAGAAGAGGAGGCTCAGGAGTGACCTTATTGCTGTCTACAACTACCTGAGGGGTGGTTGTAGCCAGGAGGAGGTTGCTCTCTTCTCTCAGGTGGCCAGCGCCAGAACGAGAGGGCACAGCCTCAGGCTGCGCCGGGGGAAGTTTAGGCTCGAGGTGAGGAGAAAATTCTTCCCTGAGAGAGTCATTGGCTACTGGAATGGGCTGCCCAGGGAGGTGGTGGAGTCGCCGTCCCTGGAGCTGTTGAAGGCAGGATTGGACGTGGCACTTGGTGCCATGGTCTAGCCTTGAGCTCTGTGGTAACGGCTTGGACTTGATGATCTGTGAGGTCTCTTCCAACCTTGGTGATACTGTGATACTGTGAAAAGCAGGAGAGGATGAGGGAGGATTACTGGGAAAATAGGATGTGTGCTTTCATGTTAGACTTTGTGTAGATGGATGATGACAGTAAGAGCTGGAGCAGATATATACCTTTTGGAATACCATGGGTGTTGTTTGAATTGGCCTTGGCCAGACAAACACAATCTTTTAAAAGACACGCATGTTTCTGAAATGTCAGACAGGTTTAACTTGTATCTCTGCCTTCAGATTTAACAATTCCACACCTTTTATGGACGGCAACATAGAATATACTGAGTTGTACTCAAAGTATAGCAGAATGTTCTTGAATTAAAGTAGGAAGGCCTAAGTTTTAGCAATGAAGTATTTGCTCTGCTCAAGGATTAGAGTTGTGGATTACAGCATTAAGCTGATTTAGGACATGAATTCTGAAGTAATAGGACATAAACCAGAAGTGTAAAGAAAAAAGGTTTTGTCAGAATTCCTTCTCCCCGTCTGTGTTGATCATGAGTTTTTACTTCAAGAGGAGAATTGCCTAAAATTGCAGTGTAATTCAGATTTTGTGGCATGGTTAGGGAAGTTGTTCTGGAATAACACACACCACCCCCACCACCCCCCATACAATCAGGTCCATTAAATTCTTTCCTTTTTCATTGCTGAGTTTGACAGGAAATAAAACACTCCTGAACCTCAGCCAGGGGCGTGCAGCTTTATTGACAGCACATTAGATGCCCCTGTGCCTGCCGGCACAGAATGCTGCAGGCGGGAGCAGCGCCGTCGGCCTCTGCGGGGCCGCTGTCTCCGTGACCAGGCGCAGGCAGCCGCCGCTCCTGCCGGGTGCAGCCAGCGGGCGCCTGCTGGGGCAGGCCCGGGCACCCTGCGCTGCTGGGGCTTGGCTTCGCCTTCACACTGAGGAAATTGCTGGCGAGGGTGGGACGGGCCTTTGTGGAAGGGAGGGCAGCATGGCACTGCTCGGCTCTGGAGCTCTGGAGAGAGGAAAATGCAGGCAAGTGCTTCAGAGCCACCTCTTGGGAAAGCTTTGGAGGGGTTGGTTTGTTTGCTCACCCACATAGAAATAGGTGTTTTAGTGTTTTGATGCCTTTAGGGATCCACTTTGAGTGTCTGGGATGATTACATACATGAAATAGTTATTAAGCTTGTTCGTTTTAAAATAACTTAAAATAGCTTTAAAGAGACTTTCTGAAGTATTTCTTTTTTTCCATTGCAGCACATGCACTTTTTCACCCAGTGTTTTTACGGAGGCTGGGAGAGTGCTAGTGTGTTAAAGCTGGTGTTACCCATTTGGTGTGGTAAGGAGAAAGTCCTGTCGGTGCAAGATCAAAAGAAGAGGATAATGTACTCTTTTTTTGTCTTTTAGTAAAAAGTCTGGTGGTTTGGGTGTCCGTCCATTCCCCCCCCACACTTTAGAAATCACCCAGACTAGACTCAGCCGACTCTGGAAAATATGAATGAAGCTTATATTTACAGCTGGCACAATATACAAGCAGATATTTACAGTATATACAGTTATAGAAAGAAATATACAAGGTAAAAAGGTCATACAGACACAACTCCCCTCCCAGAAACCTGAGTCCCCAGGAGGGGCTCTCAACCACCCCCTCACCTTCCCCCTACCCCTCTCAACCTTACCCCAGTCCCAAGGAAGAATGGAGGTTCGGCCAAGAGGATTAAGAAGCAAAGGTGAAATCAGCCAAAGCAAATGGAGAGTGAGGTTAGAAAGCAAGATGGAGTTCAGCCAGCAGCCTCAGCTCCCCAGCAGGCGAAGAGCTGAGAGCACAGCCCAGAGCGAAGAGAGCAAGTGCCCTAATCTGTGTTTTCCTTTTCTTTTTTACACATCTCGGCAAGACGGTGAGGGAAGTAGCCATCACCATTGTTTTCATTTCACAGCCTATGATCTAGTCCTTCTCACCAAAACATTCTAGCTAGCTTCAAACTAGCACAAACTCTTATTTCAATGTAGAAAATCTTCTCAATACATACTTAAGTGCCCAAATTTGCTTTGCATTGAGCTTGGAAGTAAGGTTGAAGTGTACTCAAATGCAGTTTACCTATAGATAATTTGCCTGTTATCTCTGTAGTAACCAAGTATTTCCCTGCATATGGGGAACTTCAGAAAGATAATTTAATTTGGGGGGTTTTGAATTGCTATTCATTTTACATACATCATGATTATAGGGGTCTGTTCAGTAGAGCTAGAATTTACACTGAAGATGCCCAAATTCACATTAGAAAAGTAGAAAGAGAAGCTGCTGGGGTTTTTCTAGCTCAGGAATTACTTTCTTATGAAAGTGACAGGCTGCAAGTTTATCTCTCTGGATCAAGTCCTCTTGATTAACAAGTTAACCATGGCACAGCAATGTGGCCAAGAAGGCCAATGGGATCCTCGGGTGTATTAGGAAGAGTGTGTCCAGCAGATCAAGGGAGGTTCTCCTCCCCCTCTACTCTGCCCTGGCGAGACCTCATCTTGAATACTGTGTCCAGTTTTGGGCTCCCCAGTTTAAGAGGGACAGGGATCGGCTGGAGAGGGTCCAGCGGAGGGCTACGAGGATGATGAGGGGACTGGAGGGCATGGCTGATGAGGAGAGGCTGAGGGACCTGGGGCTTTTTAGTCTGGAGAGAAGAAGACTGAGAGGGGATTTGATAAATGTTTCTAAGTATCTGAGGGCTGGCCAGGAGTGGGGGACAGGCTCTGCTCACTGCTCCCTGGGATAGGATAAGAAGCAATGTGTGTAAGTTGCAGCAAAAGAGGTTCTGCCTCAACACAAGGGGGCATTTCTTTACTATAAGGGTCACAGAGTACTGGAATAGGTTTCCCAGAGAGCTTGTGGAGTCTCCTTCTCTGGAGACTTTCAAGGCCTGTCTGGATGTGTTCTTCTATGATCTGTGCTAGACAGTATTGTCCTGCTGTGGCAGGAGGGTTAGACTCGATGATCTCCTTGGGTCCCTTCCAACCCCTAATATCCTGATATCCTGTGAAGTCATCAAGGAGAGAGCTGCTAGGGATTGCATAATCCACTTCTCTGCCAGATAAATTACCACACATGATTATTTTTTAAAGTTTCATGTATTAGTGCTGCCTTCTGTTTTTATCACAAACAAAAAAACCCCATATGTAATACCCACAGACTGGTTCTTGATTAGGTGTCTGGTGGCAGCCAGTGCCCCAGCAGAGGACAGAGGCACCAGAAGGGATTCCACCCATTAGACCAACTTGGCCATGGGGGCCATGAGTGGAGCCCTGTTCTTCAAGAAAAAGTGCAGAAAGCTCAAATCCAAATGGTGTTTTCTGACAGCAGCTTTTTAGAGGCATCTTTCTGCTGAAACTCTGCCTCACTTCTAGCTGTAGCAGGAATCTTCCAGAGCGTGTTTTGGAAAATAAGTTTTACAGCCCAAGCTGGAGAATATTTTTAAGTGTTTTCTGAGGAGGAGGATGGGATCTGTGATGCATCTTTGGCAGGTTATGATGTTGCTGCATTAGTCTGGTGCTTTCTTGCAGCCCAGGTTCCATACAGCCATGTGATTATATGAAAAATGAAATAACATTTCATCTCTTCTGATGAGAAAAGGCTTAGAATGATCTCTTAAAAGACAGTTAATGACAACAAGTGTATAAGATTTTATGTAAAAAGTTAAAATGGATTAAATATGATGATAAGTGCAAAGTGGAAACATACTGGTGACTGTTTAAATCTTTCCTCCAAATAATGGAATGACTGGAACTAAGTGCAAATTTTCTGCTTCATCTAAACCAGCAGACTAGAAGCTAGGGTTTTGCTCTTAAGTCCAGGAAAAACACCCATTTTCAGTTATGAAAGAAAATTGCTTTAGAGTTACTGGTTGGCAGGATTATTCTGTTAAATAAAGTTGCACCCTATCCCACAAAAAATACAATTCCTATTGTGTTTTTAATCTGTGTGAGTAACGAGTACTCAGTCTTCTTTTGCAGAAGTTCTCTTAAAAACTTTATTGTGCATTTAAGTGTCTCTAAAAATTCTATATGAAACAGTGTTCCTTGACTTTTAAGTATTGAAGGTGGTCATACTGAAAGGTAGCAGACTTTTTACACTTTATACTATCTTACTACAAAGTTCAAACATGAATTTTAATTTCACTAGTAAGGATGCAGCTTTACTTCAAATGTACAAGCTCACAAATCAGGGTTAGGGTAACAATTGTTTTAAAACATGCACCTACAACGCTTGTGTGAATGGTGAAAGTTGTTTAGGAAATGCTGCTTTTCTCCTTTCATCATTTTCAGCTCTGCATATGTTTAATGGAAAACTGAAGTAGTTCCTGCTAGAGTCTATAGAATATAATTTTAAGGTATTAAATCTTGTACATCCATCTTTACTGAAAAGGTGGGTTTAAATGCATTTAAACAAATGCTACAGGCTGGGGACAGAGTGACTCGAGAGCAGCCAGGAGGAAAGGGACCTGGGGGTACTGGTGGATAGTAGGCTGAAGGTGAGGCAGCAGTGTGCCCAGGTGGCCAAGAAAGCCAGTGTCATCCTGGCCTCTATCAGGAACAGTGTGGCCAGTAGGAGGAGGGAGGTTATTCTGCCCCTGTACTCAACACTGGTCAGGCCACACCTTGNAGTTCTTCCCAGAGAGAGTGATTGGCATTGGAATGGGCTGCCCAGGGAGGTGGTGGAGTCACTGTCCCTGGGGGTGTTCAGGAAAAGCCTGGATAAGGCACTTAGTGCCATGGTCTGGTTGACTGGCTAGGGCTGGGTGCTAGGTTGGACTGGATGATCTTGGAGGTCTCTTCCAACCTGGTTGATTCTATTCTATTCTATGCTATTCTAAACTGGTGTAGAAGGCTGCGTGATTGGGATTCTTGTTTGCTGTATATGAAAATTTGATCTGTGATCATGGTATCTAAATGGCTACTAACCCACTTCTTTAATCTCTTATTTTTTCTTTCCTGTGTTTTTCCCTGCAATGAATCAATTTAAGATTTACTTACAATAGTTTTAGTGTTTGTATTGGATGCTTTCTTGTAATTTACTCTGTCCTGGTGAAGATTAAACTATTGCTGCAGGATACTGGATCAGGAACGAGTTAGTAATCAGTTGGAAAGAGATTTTTGATTACTGTCTGGAAAAGAGAAGAGACCTGGTGAAGTGTTTTGGTTTGTTTGGAATGTGCTGTTAGAATGCCGTAAGGGATGAAGGCTTATTTTACACTTTATGGAAGATTCCTAAACCATGTTTGATATAAGCTGTGTGTGGCTGGAATAGATAACCAGATTGTGATTGAGACCTGTGGGCCCTTGGAAAAGATTGCTAATTTTAAGTTTTTTAAAAGGCCTGAGATTTTATTGCTGTCATGAAAGTGGTTTGGGGTCGCTACGGAAAGAAATCCGACTTTAAAAGCAAGTAAAATTAATTGTACTTGAAAAATCTGTCTCATAATCTGCAGAGCATGTTTGCAGTCATCTGCTGCTGAAAGCCATATTGCCCCCCATGCCTCAGCCTTCATCTTGTAGTGCATTGGTGACTGAACCATGACGTTTCCCTCATGCTTCTGTTCTCATCATCATGCTTCTGTTCTCATCTTCCGTATCATTAAGATTCCTTAATGGAAAAGCAACTTCTGCAACAGATTGGCAATGAATGTATTGAATCTATCACATCAAAGAAGTAGCTGTAGGATGGCATGAAGACTGTGCTTATTTTAAAGTGATCTGTATGGGCAGATCTTTGAGTTTCTGTGTAATTTTACTTTCATCAGAGTCCATACAGCTGTAGTTGTTTTGAAGAATCAGATGTTACGGTTGTACTGTGAAGGTTAAAGGATGGTGTTTCCTTGACTGTTGTAAACTAGCATTGCTACCCATTAGACCCATTAAACATGGGTTTAAGCTGGAAGAGGGGAGATTCCAACTGGATGTTAGGAGGAAGTTCTTTACAGTGAGGGTGGTAAGACACTGGAACAGGTTGCCCAGGGAGGTTGTGGATGCTTCCTCCCTGGAGGCGTTTAAGGCCAGGCTGGATGAGGCCTTGAGCAGCCTGCTCTAGTGGGAGGTGTCCCTGCCTATGGCAGGGGGTTGGAGCTGGATGATCCTTGAGGTCCCTTCCAACCTAAACCATTCTATGATCCTATGATTCTATGATTCTACTTAGTGATATGGCAATTAAACTGTTAATATATTGGCACCTTTCAGCTGTAAGACCACATGGCTTCTGATATACTGATGCCAAAATTCAGTGAGAATATAGGTACTTTTAAAAACTATTTCTGTTATGTAGAATAATAGTATGTTTCTCTAGAATGTTGGTGTGCAATGCTTATCTAAACTTAAAGACACACATACTTTCTAGCATTATTTACTACTGGGCAACAGATACGCAGCTGTGAGTCATTTACATGAGGAGTAGACATTTCTAAGAATGGAATGAAAAGCTTTAATAACCATGTAGAGATCTGGTGGAAATTGGTGTAGGATGGCGGGGGTAGCCGTCTGTAGGTTTTGCAGTATTTGCTGATGGGAAAGAAGATAGAGCAATCATGCATTGCATCCTCTTTCTGGCTCTCCCAGAGAGTTCTGTATGTTTACAGATTCCTTTGCCATTGTTTCCTAGTTTTGTCTCAGTTTTCTCTGATTTCTTAAAATGTTGTTTGCTAAAAGCATAAATGGTAAAAGTATGGAAACAGGAAGCATAGAAGAGAGGCTTTCATTTTTGAAACTTGGATTACAGATAAATGAAGTTTAGTTTTTGTTTTTTCTTTTTTTTTGTTTCTTTTCAAGCATAGACACAGATTGGAATACTTCTGCATTAATTAATATTGCGAGTTTATGGTGGAAGAATTAATTTGAAGGAAAAATATCATTCCCCCTAATGCCATTATCACTGTCAACATTCTTCACTCTGTGTCGTTCCTGAGGAAAGTTAGGAAGGCAGCATTAGACAACCTCCATGTGTGGGAATATGGAAGATTAATTAAAAAAAAAGATAATTTACTAAAGATACTGTATAAAAAGATACTGTATAAATGTTTGGAAGCTATTATGGCGGTGATGCTTAAGAGAAGAGATGAATCCCTAATGTGGGAGAAGTGCCAGCAGGGAATATGCAAAGTGCAGGGGTGGGTTCAGCCAAATGGCTCACTTTTAGCACTAGAAGCATTTCCCTTCACAGTTTGCTCTCAGTTTTTTGTGTGCACCTTTGACAAAGTTCTCTCCCTACACCGGTACTGTTGTACTTGGATCTTTCAAACTCAAACCTAAGATTTTTATTGACTACGGGGTCAGGATGCTTCTGAGAGCTGTGACTTACTGATTACCAGCTGCTCCCCAGCCAGAAGCAGGTTGTTTGCTTTAATGCATCATGCTTTGTTTCATTTTCTTATTAACCCCCCCTGACAACTTGTATACTACTTGCTGTGATATTTCTTTATGATGGGATGGGTAGACTTCTGAAAAAAGCTTGCCTAGTACCAGAATTACTGGCAGAAGTGTTTCAGGATAGAAGTGTGTTTGTGCTGGGTTTCTTCTACATGGCATCTTCATACTGTTGCTTGAAGTACTGGTAGCCTTGTGAGTGGTGCTCTCTTTTTCCCATCCATATGGGATAAGAAGTTGGGTCTTAAGGTGTTTTGAGCCTTATAAAAGTTGCTGTTGGTTTCTCTTTTAGTTTTGGCAGATTTTGTTTCAGAGTGGGGGAGCCTAAGTGGAAGGTGGCAACAAAAACATCACCTCCAAGTAGCAGTGAAACAAGCAACTATGCTAACCTCTGCTTTCGGTTACAGTAGTGTAAACCCAAGGAAGGTTTGATGGTTATCTTCCATATACTAGTGTAGGTTCCACATACTACTATTGGTTCAGTGATCAGCTCCTTGACCACTAATTCTGCTTATCATATGCTATTGCTTTTTTCACTGCTCTGCCTTTGTTAGTGTATAGTCCTGAGGTACCAGTGTTCCTGCTTTGAAATTTGAAGCCAGTATGGGACAGTATGGGTTTTGTTCAGCTTGTATTTGTCACTGAAGTGATACACAGATATTAAATTTGTCTCAAAAACTCCAATGAGATTGTTAAATAGTAGCTAAGCATGCTTGAAGTCAGTTTGTATTATGACATGACCAACAAATACTGAAGCTCTTGGGCAGATGTCTTGTCATGGTAACTAGACTTCAAAAGCAGAGTCCACTGAATTGGGGATAGGGTTGTTAACAGGTTTAGACCAACAAAGTCTTACTTCAGAAGATGTTGTTTGTGCTCTGTGATGCATCTGCAGCTACCGATAGGAAGTGTAATATCAAATAAACTTAATATTGAATGTCCTAATCTTCTGTAGTCATGGTTGTTTCAGGCATCTCTTATGTTCATGAAAGAAAACTTGCAAAGAAATTTGTATATGTGTGTGTTTTACATTCTTCTTTTAAAAGCACCTTGCTTAAAGGTCAGTAATTATTTTTTTATTGACTTGCACTGATAAGCCTTTTGGTGAGTTAGGTAAAGTGCATCTCCTAATAATAACCAAGAGAGATATATGAAATAGCTATTATGTTACTTAGAAGTAAATAAAAAGAAGAAATGTGAGTCCCTGCAGATGCTTTGAGAGGTCCTTTTTGGTTTTGGCTCTGCTAGTGTTTCTCATCTGGGCATTTAAAGGCAAGTCAGCAGCTGGTGTAAAAAGCTAAAGATGAAATACGCCCAAAGAAAGAGATGGATTGAAAAAATGAGTTAGTTACTGAGAGCATTGTTAAGCTTTGGAAGCTTTTAAAACCGGGTTGGTGAGCGCCATATACTTTTCATTCTATTTAAGAAAGATTGATAATCTGATAACATCAGAAATCGTTAATCATACAAAGCAGTTAAAGGGCAGGTAGAAATAATAACCTTTGTGGAGGTTGGTTTGTTTGTTTGTGGGTTTCTGCCTTTCTTTTTTATGTAGATTTACAAGTAAAAGATACTTACATTACCCTGGCTGGGAAGTGAATGTCCATGGTAATTCAGCCTTTTAATCATACTGTGTTGAGCTGCAACCTGCTACTCAATTGAGATGTTTGGTTACCCTTCTTAAGAAATTCCTATTTATTCTTAAATTTACAAATGTTGCTTAACAACCTGAGAATAGTATCTCACATTGTGGGACTCATTTGGCTGTGGCTGTTGAAATGTTGACAACTTTTTCTTAAGATGTGTGTAAGAATTAAAAATTGATTTAAGATAAGCCAATCTAAGATTTGTTAAGAAACAGCTCTACTTAAAACACAACACAACGAAACAAAACATTCCCAAACAACAAACATTGAGGTTACCTTGCAAGCTGCATGGCTACCCACTAGAGAAAAAGCCCCCAGAAAGCAATGATCCTTCTTTGCATGTTTTTCTACTGCTGATCAGCACAAAAGGTGGATATTGGAGATTTTCTAGTAGCTCTCCAGCCTGCATAATGCAACCATTCAGAAGCTTCTAAGAGGAGAAAGAGTAAGTGTGCCAATACAGCCAGAGCTGCTAAATAACCCAGGATGCCCTTGCCCTGGGCCATGCTATGAGTGGAGAGAACAGGGAAACCTTTTTCCAGTGTAGAGGAGGGCACTCATGGTGGAGACATGTTGTTAACTCTTTGAGTGTAAGAAGGACTAAAGTGGAGCAATTAAACTTAGGCATTACACAGCCATTTGACAATTACTGTGTATTTAGCAATGGAAAGGTTGTAAATGGTTGCAGCCTAGTTGAGTGGTCAAAGAAGATACAACTATGATTATAGCAAAAAGTTCAACCCCTCAGCCCCCACAGGACCTGCTAAGCACTATCTTCAACTGATGCAAACCCCCCACACTGAATACATATATTCTAAAAGATAAGCCAATAAAATGTGAATTCCATTCACAAAGATATGAAAGTCAAAATGGTGATTTCCCTCCCAGCAATAATTCAGCTTCTTACACGTGTGTACTGTTTCATTAGTTTTGCATGAATTCAGTTTCCTTTATGATGTATTCCACAAAATACATGTGTGTGTACATTTTGAGTAACTCAGATGAGAACTGTACAGGGTATCTTTTAATGTCCTCGCAGTGGAGGTCACAACTCTTATTTCACAGTGTGTGGCAACAGCTTATTTTCTTAGTGTAACTCTTTTTATGAACCCCAGAAGTGGTGTTTTAGTTTGGTTTTTTTTGATGGAAAAAATGACATTTGATGGTATTGTGATTATCACAAGCTCTTGCTGAACAGCTTTATCAGATATGGGCTGTATGTTATTTTTTTGCTGGATGATTTCTCACATACTTCTGTCGCTGCTGAAACTGATACTTTGTTTTAATAACCTTTTGTTATGTCCTCTTACCATTATGGTGATGTTAAAATGGAAGCCGTTGTCCTTTAAAATTGCTTTGACTTCTTACCAGGTTCTTCTTTGTCTATCCACACTGGGAACTGGAACAAGTGCATCATGTTTTATTTCTTTTTAATTAATTTCAAGTGAATTTGTCAGTTTATTCAGATAGTGTAGGCTGGGATAAATTGTAATTCAGACGCACCTAAAATTTTACCCAAAGTTTAAGCCTTGTGTGTATTTTATGTTATGTGGGTTTTGCATAGTTAGGTCTTATTACAGTCTTCTAAGTAGTACTTTCAGTAATACATAAGGCAAGTTTAAACATAGTTCCCAAACTTGATTTTGAAGCCAAAGTAAATGAGGTCTTGTAATGCCACATTCCAGTGATTCTGACATCAGAGGATCTGCAGTAATACATTCTGATATTAAGGTGGCTGAATTTTTACATGCCTGCAAGAAGCAAGACTGGCTTCTGACATGGAGAAGCATTAAGCTAACCATTCAAGACACTTACAATTATTTTCTTTCTTTTCCCCCATCCAGAGGGAAAAAAAGAGTAAGATATTTACATCTGAACAAAAACATCTCAATACAAATAGCTATATTTGGGTTTTTTCGGTCTTTTTATTGTTTTCTCAGGTTTTCTGATATTCTGATGCAGTCTGTGGAGACATCTTTGACTTTTTGTGAATTAAAGAGTGAGAAATAGCTACAAATTATCTGAGTGCTTACATGAAGCAAATCAAAACCCCAAAGTATTTTGAAATACTCACACAAATGTGGGCTTGTAGATACCTGAACACAAAACATTCAGCACTCATCACATTGACAGTGTTATTGGCAAACCTTTTTTAGGTTTTCATTCTGGGAAAAAACAAAAGAAGAACAAACTTTCAAAGATTACAAACCAGATTCATACCAGGAAGCTGTACTAAGGCACAGATGGCAGAGCAGGACTGCATCAGTCTGGCCCTGTATTGCTGGACCGAACTTTGCCAGCCAGAAAGAAGTTTCACTTTTTGCTCTTGGTGCCTCTCTCTGTGGTGCAAGGGATGACTGGGAAAAGAATGTGCACTCACCTGTATTTGAGCTGCTCAGCTTTTTTGGCCATTCCTAGATTTTTAGAGTTTAGTGCAGTGCCTTACAATCCAGAACACAATTTCTTTTCCTCGTTGTTGTAATAACAATTACTTGTTCCATAGTGCTGATTCTTTCAAAATTGCGATTAAAGAGTCTTCATCTTGTCTTTTTCTCAGATTCTTCTCATTCTTTTCATCGAGATGAGACAATAGTTATTGCCCTGGCATCAGTGTCTGTACTGGCTGTTCTGATTGCTGCTCTGTACTTTGGATACAGGATGCTTGCAGGTAGAGTTTGATGATCCTTTGGATTTTTTTTTTTAATTGCTCCTTTGACTCTTCTCAGTTATACTCATGTCTTAGGTTCTCAACAGTGCCTTTCATATGTTTGTACATAATGCTCCTCTTTCTTCTCATTGACACTTTATAGTTATATCCCTTTCACACCAGTCCAGAGATTTTTATGATTTCTCCAAGCTGTCATTTGGGACCCATTTCTCTTTGAAAAAAAATTCCTCTGCTCAGCACAGTTAAAGCGAAGTTGTGAATATTGTTTATAGTTATTGACAGTGACATTCAGTTATCAAAATGGTTGTGTAGTGGATAACCTTGTTCATACCCCTGAGCACCTTCACTGCTGCTTTATTTTTTTTCCTGACTCTAAGAAGATTTTACAGAACTCATTTTTACTTATGTCCTTGCCTACAGTATGTATTTCTGCCCAAGTAAGGTCTATTGTTTTCACTTGTAATGTGGTGTAAAAAGGAAACTGTCTGATTCCCTCCCTACCCCCTCCCACAGGAGACCGTAAACAAGGTTTGCACAGTATGAACATGATGGAGGCAGCAGCATCAGAGCCCTCACTGGATCTGGATAATCTAAAGTTGTTGGAGGTACATGTTCAGCTTGGATTCTTATCTTTATCTTTATTCAGCGTGATGTGGTTCTGTCACTTCCCAACTACAGTTACAGAAATAAATATAAGACAGCCTCTCTAAGGTTTTCTAAATCACAGTTTAAAGAAGAAATTGAAAGGAAAAAAGGCTATTGCTGGAGGTTGTTATCCTTTGGATGTTAGTAATATTGTTGGTATTACCTAGAATATGTTCTGCTTTGAGAAGAAAACACTAAGCACGGGGAGGTAATGGGAGAAACTGGAATGTGCATTATTGGAATATAGAATTTACTGCAGATAGGGCAGTGTATTTTAGTAGTAGTGCATTTATGTATAGTCCTTCTTCACAGTGGGGTACTCTGTCTCCATGGTAACTTGAGGCCAACCAGAACTTTCTGCTCAGCTTGATATTAGATATATCATCAGCAAATTACAAAAATGTTACATTTTCAGTTGGTAGGCTTGATGGAACTTTTGGAATTTTGAAAACATTTTGGCTGGAAATAAATCAGTAGAATGACTCAGATTCACAGCGTTGGTACTTTTCTTTGGTTTGCCTATTAGAAATCACATCTAGAGATGCAGACTGCAGACATGCCATGTAGTCTGGGCTACTGGTGACAGCAGACTAATCAGCAAGGAAGTCTGGGTTCCTTCTGCCAACAAAAAAATACTTCAGGCAGAGTTTACAAGACTATGAGGATACACATTGCAGAAGCGTGCAAAGCCTCAGATGAAATTAGTCATATTGATCTGCACACTTGGAAAAAACAGGCACTTTTTGGGTGGAAAGAGCTGCTCTGATGTCTTCTTCCTCTTCATTAAATTCTAGGGAGCTGACTCCTTCCTTTCACTCATAAGCTGTTGCAGAACAGCTTATTCTTAAACCTGTACTTGCCTTTTCGCATCTCTGTGGGCAGAATACCTTCCAGATTTGTACCTTGAAGTGACTCACTGACACTGCAATCCATGGAAGAACTGAGAAACAGCAAATCTGTCTGTTGGAGGATACTGTATTGTTTGAAGCTTTGCTGCTAGACAATTTTATGTTCTTGAGAAGCATTACTTCTGTAATGCCTTCTGCTTTCTGTCCCTTGTCCACTTCTAAGTATTTAGAAAGTGAAAATATTCTGGTCCATTAAATCCTTACAGCTTCATGTCTTGGTCTTCCTTATTGGAATTAAAAAATTGTTATGTAATTAGAATTGTCTGAGCTTTAGAAACTAGGACCCTTCCTGAAGGTGGCTTAGTGTTTTGGTTTAGAGCAGAGATCTTATCATTCTTCAGTTGCCATGGAAATAGGGAAAGCTGTTTCATGAAGACCATCTAGCATAGTGGGGGCTAGAAAAAAGATGTAGAGGTAGTAAGGAATTAATTATTCCTTTCTGTTAAAAGCTGTTGAGCTGGTTTGATATTTATCTTGCACTATGACTGCATACATTGTTACTGCTAAGCTAAAGGGCACAGCTTATAAAGCTGTCCTAAACCTGAAATGTTTAACTTAATGCCTGTCATCTCTGAGTTAATTGAAATTAAAAAAGCTGTAGGAGTTTACAGAATCATAGAATGGTTTAGGTTGGAAGGGACATCGAGGATCATTCAGCTCCAACCCCCTGCCATAGGCAGGGACACCTCCCACTAGAGCAGGCTGCTCAAGGCCTCATCCAGCCTGGCCTTAAACGTCTCCAGGGAGGAAGCATCCACAACCTCCCTGGGCAACCTGTGCCAGTGTCTTACCACCCTCACTGTTAAGAACTTCCTCCTAACATCCAGTCTAAATCTCCCCTCTTCCAGTTTAAACCCATTCCCCCTCGTCCTGACATTACTAGACCTTGTCAATAGTCCCTCCCCAGCCTTCCTGTAGGCTCCCTTCAGATACTGGAAAGCCACTCTAAGGTCTCCTCGAAGCCTTCTCTTCCTCTGGCTGAAGAGCCCCAACTCCCTCAGCATGTCCTCATAGCAGAGCTGCTGCAGCCCTCTGAGCATCTTTGTGGCTCTCCTCTGGACCCGCTCCAGCAGTTCCATGTCCTTCTTGTGTTGGGGGCTCCAGAACTGCACACAGTACTCCAGGTGGGGTCTGAGGAGAGCAGAGTAAAGGGGGAGAATCCCCTCCCTTGCCCTGCTGGCCACACTGCTCTTGATGCAGCCCAGCACACGGTTGGCTGTCTGGGATGCATGTGCACAAGTTTAGGAGTAGGGTATAGTTTAATATAAGAATTAGCAGCAAGAGACACTTGGGTTTTATTGATTCCATATATAAAAGTGTTGAATAGATGATTTATAATGTATTTGCTGGGTATTCAGACTACAGATCAATTTAGTAAGATCTAAACTGGCCTATGGTGAGGTTTCCAGCTCCAAGCCAGCTTTTATGTCAGCATTCTAATCGCAGTTTTCAATACAAAATGTTCACTGGTTTTCATAGTGCACAGAATGAAAGTTGGTGTGCAAACTTTGTAGAGTGAAAACTTGGATTTTGTCTTCCTTTATTATTTTGTGAACCTAATGATTTGCACTTTTTTTTCCCAGTTGATTGGTCGGGGAAGATATGGAGCAGTGTATAAAGGCTCCCTAGATGAACGCCCAGTTGCTGTGAAAGTATTTTCATTTGCTAACCGTCAGAATTTTGTCAATGAGAGGAACATTTACAGGATTCCACTGATGGAACATGACAACATTGCCCGCTTCATTGTGGGGGATGAGAGGTTCACCGCAGATGGCCGCATGGAGTATTTATTGGTGATGGAGTATTACCCCAATGTAAGTCTTTCCAAGAAATTAATCAGATTGATGTAGATTTCCTAAGAATAGCCACATAAAAACGGTGTACTTCAGTATTTGTCAGTGATTTTCATTGCTGCTTCTTCACAGTAGAATCATAGAATGGTTTAGGTTGGAAGGGACCTCAAGGATCATCCAGCTCCAACCCCCTGCCATAGGCAGAGACACCTCCCACTAGAGCAGGTTGCTCAAGGCCTCATCCAGCCTGGCCTTAAACGCCTCCAGGGAGGAAGTATCCACAACTTCCCTGGGCAACCTGTGCCAGTGTCTCACCACCCTCACTGTACAGAACTTCCTCCTAACATCCAGTCTAAATCTTCCCTCTTCCAGTTTAAACCCATTCCCCCTCATCCTGACATTACCAGACCTTGTCAATAGTCCCTCCCCAGCCTTCCTGTAGGCTCCCTTCAGATACTGGAAAGCCACTCTAAGGTCTCCTCAAAGCCTTCTCCTCTCCAGGCTGAAGAGCCCCAGCTCTCTCAGCCTGTCCTCATAGCAGAGCTGCTGCAGCCCTCTGAGCATCTTCATGGCTCTCCTCTGGACCTGCTCCAGCAGTTCCATTATAATTTTAGTATGTCTTACTGTAATACCCTTTGAGATGTCCCAGTTAGTGCTACCAGATGTAGTCTTAGGAATTCTTAGCTGTAGTATTTGCTTTTGGTTACGGTGCAGGTTTTTGAGTGAGCTGAGCAATATTCAAGGACGGACAGACTTTGAAGAGTTGTTTTTATTTCAGAAGTTTAAAATATTTTATTATTAAGACACTGTGACCTGACTCCATAGCTGTATATGGAGATTTTTTACAATGAAATAGATCTTATTTTCAAATGAGTTTGTGATACAATAAATCATGTTGGCATTTTATATTGTTACCTTCTTTAAAAATTCTGTGGCATATCATATTTATTTTGCTGTGCCATATATTGATGATGTAGGGCAGAAGGTATCTTTACCTTCCAGAAACATATCTTCATATCTCCTTAGGTAACCAAATGCTTAACATCCCTCAAATTAATTTATTTCAGTTTCTAATCCTCTCTGTGTGCACACAAGCATAAAACCAAAAGTGTTTTAAAAATACACAGCATAAATACCAGTTGTTTTCATGAAAAAAATCATGAAATGTTATGCATATGGAGGTTATATATATGAAAAGGAAAAAAAGTTTCACAATTTATCTTGGGGTTTGAGGGTTTTTTGCTTATATATGGCAAACAACTTTTAATTGGTCAGTTAAATAATTTTTTTTAATGGTCTTTCTGGTCTCAAGTGAGCTCACATTGTAGATACTCCAGTGTGTAAAGGTGATGGCTGAAGCCTGATTTGTTATGGGAGTAGTAAGACTAAAGCTTCTTATTCAACAGGCAAAAATATACAGAACTAAGTAGCAGCAATGAAAGCCTGTCTTAGGGTGTTTTAGGCTCTATGTGTGTGCTTCTGTGAAAGCTAAATGCACACAAATTTCAGTATATATGCACATTTAAGACTATACAGCACTTCACAAGTATTTTGTAGAGAATATCTTGACCAAAACTTTTAAGTTGGAACATGCTTGATCATGTCAGCTTAGAGATGGGCATCTAAGAAGAAATTGGAGCCTATAAATGACCATAGGAAAAAGGTCACTCATGCCTGTACCAGATGGACAGTAGCAAAGCACATCAGCTCTGGCCTGCTCTGGCAAAGTAGGCTTATTTTCACCTAATTGAGTTAAGTAAATTTGAATATTCTACTCCTGGGAGGGCACAGCATAACTGTCTTAAGAAGTGATCTGGTTTTACTGGTTTCTTGAATGAAAGAATTTTCATCTGAAATGTAATTTGATTGAAAATTGTCTTGTTGCTTAAATAAACAGGATCTGTTGATAATCTTATTAAATGTATAGATGAGCATTATGACATCATATCATCTGATTCTTTCTCAATATGGTATTAAGAACAGCAAAATTAGTCTAAAACCAATCCACTGGTGGTTTGGAAGTCACTGGAAAAAGTGCACAGCAGGTGTAATTAACACACAGTATGATCCTTAATTTAGTGAGCAGATGTTCCGGTATATTAGGAGCTAAGAACAGAGAAGGAAGCCTGTTGTGGCAGCCCTGCTAAAAGGGAATTGCACTGTTCAAAATGGAGCCATAAATCTTATTTCAGTAAGGAGTAACCCATAAAAGGTGTGCAGATGAAATATTCCCCATCCAAAACACAATTCTCCCTTAAAATACTTTCCTTCTTGGAAATAGGAATACACAGACCAGAATGTTTTCACACAGAAAATTGTTCTTGATGTTACCTCAGTGAAAGAAAGACTGAGAGGTTTGAGACAAATTATGTTATCATTGAAACATGCCTTGAGATCATAGAAAGCAGGTGAGCAAGCAGTAAAAGGACAGATATGTGTATTTCACAGTATCACAGTATCACCGAGGTTGGAAGAGACCTCACAGATCATCAAGTCCAATCTTTTACCACAGAGCTCAAGGCTAGACCATGGCACCAAGTGCCACGTCCAATCCTGCCTTGAACAGCTCCAGGGATGGCAACTCCACCACCTCCCTGGGCAGCCNGGGCCCAGAACTGGACACAGTACTCAAGGTGCGGTCTAACCAGTGCAGAGTACAGGGGCAGAATGACCTCCCTGCTCCTGCTGACCACACCATTCCTGATGCAGGCCAGGATGCCATTGGCTCTCTTGGCCACCTGGGCACACTGCTGGCTCATGTTCAGGCAGGTATTGATCAGCACCCCAAGATCCCTTTCTGTTTGGCTGCTCTCAAATTTATCAATCAGCATGCACTCAGGAAGTTGCAAGGGATGACATACTAGGAAATGCCTAATAGTCACGGAATTGTCTCCCCAGTAGTCAGGCCATTTGTGTCTTTTTGGACCAGAAATATCAATTTTGTTGTAAAGCAGAAATGTAATCTTAGGATTGCATAGACAAAAACATCAGATTAATTATAACTGGAACAGATATCCCAGATTTAACATGTCACTCTTGGCTCTGACAAGAATAATCTTAATTACAAATACGTATCTCTCTAAGTCTTGGCTAAAACTACTCCTGCTTGTCATTTATATTAAACTTCACTTAGAAGCATATAAAAGGGGAACGTGGCATTCTTTTTCCGCTGTTTCTTCAGTGTGTGTGGGCTCACTCCTATTCTGAGCTGCCTTTGGGTTTATTTTTTGTTTGGATAAAGAAAAGATTATAGCAGGGGAGATGTGGGTTAGAAATGTTGAGCGTTCTTCTGTAAACGCTAATGGCTTAAAGATCCCTATTTAGTAACCCAGGCTGTTATGTCTGCAGTTACTTCTATCTTCCTGTTGTTCAACAAGACTTTTTCAGCAAAACAAATCAAGTGCATGCTTTGCTTCTGGTTTACAATAAATGTTATTATTCCTAATCTCTGTTGCTTTGAGATAAATTTTCTGTTCCACTTCTAAGCTTTAGAAATCAGTGATGCTTTGGTCCAGTCTTGCGTTTTAGAACATCTAAGTAAACACAGAAGCAGTTGCAGGGTTATACCTTTCAGAACCAAAGAATAAAACTGACTGTCCTAAAGATCTTAAGTGATTCACCTGAACAATGATTTTAATCCAGCACTTCTTAATATTTTTTCTAGGGTTCTTTGTGCAAATATTTGAATCTTCACACGAGTGATTGGGTGAGCTCTTGTCGTTTGGCCCACTCCATAACTAGAGGCTTGGCGTACCTTCACACAGAGCTACCTCGAGGAGGTAAGGTCCGAGTGGGATGCCCAGATACTCTTATTTCTATCAGAGAGTAGATTCCTGCCCTTCAATTTTCTATGTGACTCTGCAAGAAGTAAGAAATTATGAATGCAAATAGAGATTGCGTGGAACATCTAATACATTCTTGACTTCTGAACAATCCGGTGCTGTGGGCTGCATCTGTAACACTTACATGAAAACATGGAGTAGGAGCCAGCAGAGCCTCAGAAAAAGGCAGGAGGAGGAGGCAGAGTTGTGCAGTGCTGCTGTATCATGGCAACAGATTACTGAAGACCTGGAGCACTAGATGTCTGTCTAGCAGAGAGCAAACAGATGGGGTGTTCCATTTGTTTTTAGAGTTCAGACACAAATCACCAAAGCAATTTTTAGTGCCCATGAACTGTATACACAAATTAATCTTCTAACTCCGTTGTAATTTTATCATATCTCTTGATTTTTGTCTAAAGATGTGGGTCTAGTCTTTGCTATCTGCAGATGACACTGCTGGACTTGGAATGTTTTATTAGAGCACCAGATGTGACAACACAGTGATTTATATCTTTAGATCTCTGCTTGCATGCTTCAGCCAGTATTTCAGCAGCTGAAGTAGCATGGTTATAAAGCAGATATTCTGAGACCTGTGACGTATCAAGCTGCAGAATATGGCCTGCCACTGAAGCATTAGCTTTTTGGCAGTAAATAAATGGATGATATCATAAATTCTTTGTAAAGGTGTTAATGTTTTGATTAAATTTCCAAACTCTCTCTCTATATATCTCAAATTTTGAGCATCAACTCTAGTGAAGAAAATGCTGCTAAAAATGCAAGGCTAAAGATGCCTAAATCAGTACTTCTGTGTGCCAAGGAAACTGCAGCTATCATCTTAACTTCGTCATTTTGAAATGTGCAGACAGGTGTGTCCTGTATCAGCCAGAAAACGTGTAAACCTTTCATGATAAAGAAGAGACAGACATAGGTTGGGGCTATCAATGCTAGGAAGTAGAGTAGAATAAATTCTGCAGTAAAACCAGTTCAACAGTGCTAGCTGCTTTATTAACAGAATTAATTGCATATAAAGTAGGGACAACTGAGACTGTTCTTTGGAAAAGATGAAATTCCCTGCAAGATGAGTATGTCCAGACTCTCTGGAATAATATTACCTACACGTCTTCAGAAATGGCACTAATTCCAATCATAACAGAAACAACTGGTGCTGGTTTTTGACACAGGAGTGTGGAGATGAGAGAGGGCATTTAGAATGGCTGTCAAGGTTGTAGCAGCAGGTCTGTGCTTAAGTACATGGAGTCTCCTCTGCCAAAATAATTTTGAAATATCACTTGGAAAGAAGGTTATTGGGAAACATGAGAACTGTATATAGCAGTAGCCTAATACATTGCATAGATTGAGTGAAACGCTGAATGCCAGTCAGTGTTCTGTAGATAGGATGCTGTGGAGCTCATGAGGAGCAAAAATGTTAGCTTTCTGAAAAATAAGATGATTTTCTGTCTATGATAGCTGAGCAAAGACAATGAGGTTCTTTCATTTTGCCAAACAGTAGAGCTGCTAAAATAGTAACAAGCACTTCCATGTGTCCAAACAGACCATTACAAACCTGCAATATCCCATCGTGACCTAAACAGCCGCAATGTACTGGTAAAGAACGATGGAACATGTGTAATTAGTGATTTTGGGCTCTCCATGAAGTTAACTGGAAACAGACTGGTACGGCCAGGTGAGGAAGATAATGCAGCTATTAGTGAGGTAAGTACAAATGAAGGGTAAACCAGTCACAGAAAACAACTAAGCAGGGAAGTAACCCTGAGACACAGCTGTTTCTGTTCTTACAAGGTCGATGCACCAGTACGGGCTGGGAGGTGATCTGCTGGAAAGCAGCCCTGTGGAGGGGGGACCTGGGGGTCCTGGTGGCTAACAAGTTAACCATGGCACAGCAATGTGCCCTTGTGGCCAGGAAGGCCAGTGGGATCCTGGGGTGTATTGGGAAGAGTGTGTCCAGCAGATGAAGGGAGGTTCTTCTCCCCCTCTACTCTGCCCTGGTGAGAACTCATCTTGAATACTGTGTTCAATTTTGGGCTCCCCAGTTTCAGAGGGACAGGGATCTGCTGGAGAGGGTCCAGCAGAGAGCTACAAGGATGATGAGGGGACTGGAGGGCATGGCTGATGAGGAGAGGCTGAGGGACCTGGGGCTTTTTAGTCCGAAGGAAAGAAGACTTAGAAGGAATTTGATAGATGTTTCTAAGTATCTGAAGGCTGGCCAGGAGCAGGGGAAAGGCTCTTATCACTTGCTCCCTGTTACAGGACAAGGAGCAATGGGTGTAAGTTGCAGCAAAAGAGCTTCTGCCTCAACAACAGGAGGGAACTTCTTTACTGTAAGGGTCACAGAGCACTGGAATAGGCTTCCCAGGGAGGTCATGGAGTCTCCTTCTCTGAAGACTTTCAAGGCCTGTCTGGATGTGTTCCTCTGTGATCTGTGTTAGATAGTATTGTCCTGCTCTGGCAGGGAGGTTGGACTGAATGATCTCCTTGGGTGCCTTCCAACCCCTGATATCCTGTGTGATCCTGTGTGTGTGTTATTCAGTTCCTGTAAGGGGGAATTGCTGCAGCATAGGTGAGAAGTGGCTGATGCCTTGATAGGAAAAGTCTGGTTTTATTCTCAAAACACTCAAAATATTAGGTTTGGTTTTGAGTTGCATCCCTGGAGACAGAAGTTTTCTGTGTGAGATGCAAGGCAGGATTGCTTGCCACACTGTTTGCTGTGATGTGGTATGGATCCCTCCAGTCTTGTGCTCCAAGTACTAAAGAAAGACCAAACATTCTTTGGTGATTTTGGTGTTAATTTTTCTGCAATGGCCACAGACTGAATTCTGCATCATACAACCATTTCTCTGCCATCTGCAGTTTTCTGAACTTTAAACGGATACATCTGGGAGAGCAAGTAGAAAGGCATGGACCAGCTGAAAAAGAACAGAGACAAAATAACAGGCAATACTTGAAAGAGTACCTTATGGGAAAAGATTAAAGAATGAGGGTTGTTTAGGGATGTAAAGCCTGAGACAGACCTTAAAATATGTAAACAGCTGCTACAAAGAGAAAGGAATAAACTGTTTGCATTGAGTGTGGATAGGGCAAGAGGTAACTGGATTACACTGTAGGAAGAAAACTTAGTTATGAAGAAACCTTTCTAAACTGTAGAAGGCAACCAAGGTCTAGAATGTACTGCCTAGCAAGGCTATGTACAACTTGCATCGTTTTATGCATTTAAGGAGCAGATTGAGAAAATACCTGCTAGGAGTGGGTTAGAATGGATTCTGGGCAGAAAAGAGAAACTGATGACTCAAGCTTTCTCTTTCATGATGCTGTGATTCAGAGAGTGATTTTTGTTTTCTTTTTGTGTAACCATAAATACACTGACACCTGAATATAGGCTACTGAAATACAGTAAGTCTATTTCAGATAAAAGAGTGTAAGTCCCTAATATATATATATACACACACACAGTGTATTTGCTGCCTTTGTGCTTTTGGAGGAAAATCTTTACATTTCATTCAAATAATGTGTTTTGCAGTGCTAATCACTCTCCCTTAGAAAGCAAGTGCTGTGCTGATAACATCTAATTCTTCTAGTTCTTCTTTTTAGATCTCCCCTAACTGAAAAGGGAAGCAGGGAAACCACTGCTTAAATTTGAGGGATATGGAATAACCCTCTGACAAAATACTGTCCTACAAGCACTGATGATTGATTTCTTTACTCTTAACATATTTCTTAGTGGAAATTAATGCATTTCTTCCAAGGCTGTTAATAACCTTTAACCATGGAATATGTAAAGGAAGAGCCTTGCTTACAGTCCAGAAATAAAAAGAACAAGTTCCTTGTTCAGCAGCATCCTCTTCCATTANCCTCTCAGGTAGTTGTAGACAGCAGTAAGGTCTGCCCTGAGCCTCCTCTTCTCCAGGCTAAACAATCCCAGCTCCCTCAGCCTCTCCTCGTAGGGCTGTGCTCGAGGCCTCTCACCAGCCTCGTTGCCCTTCTCTGGACAATAACATACCTTGGTGTTTAAAAGAGTAATTTCAGGAAACAGAAACATTTCTCTTCTATCACATGTATGTACATTGAATAAAGGACAAAATCATTTAGTTTTGGTATATACAAAAATGTGGCAGAGTAGGGGAGGGATTTTATTATGACTAGAGTCCTGGTAAGAGTCTAGAAGTTGAGGGCATTGCTTAACGAGAACTGCATTTTTCTTAACTGTAGAAAATATCAAAGTAGGCTATTAGGAAGCCCCAAAATTTTCATAATAAGTAGGATTTGGAAAATGCTTCCTGATTTGAAACTTTGATTTTCTGTTTTTCCAGGTGGGTACAATCCGCTATATGGCCCCAGAAGTGCTTGAAGGAGCAGTGAACTTGAGGGACTGTGAGTCCGCTTTGAAACAAGTGGATATGTATGCCCTAGGCCTTATCTACTGGGAGATATTTATGAGATGTACAGACCTCTTCCCAGGTAACTAATACACCCAGAAAAAGCAGAATAGTAGAAAGTGGTACCAGCAACCAAAGGTACTCCTTAGCCATAGCTTTTTTAAGTGAGAAGGGAAATAATTTTCTGAATGGATTTTGCCATTAAGTCGGTGCCATCTAGTGTTCAAGAGCATTGTTGTCAGTAGTATATTTGTAAAGCATGGTTCATGCTGAAAGGCTTTAAATTACCCATTTAAGCATTTTTCAGGCCTCATGGTAACTGCAATTTGAGCATTATTATTATTATCCAGAGCTAACAAACACTGAGGGTTGGGATGATGGCCAGGGCAGCGCTTTCAGTTCTTAGAACTGATAAAAGTACTTGAAGTGTCTTTTACTTTCCTGGTGAAATAATGAATGGGAAAGTGCTGTGATATAAGGTAGCCTTGAGTTAGTGGTACTTTTATTTAACCTAGTGACACTGAAAATTCAGAGAAATCCTCCATACCTGTAATGTGAAACAAGAGGAAGTGGACTTCTAAAATGTAACTTCTGAGATTGTGTCACAACCACCATCTTCTAGCCAAGATAAAGCATGTAGAGTTAATCATAGAATGGTTTAGGTTGGAAAGGACCTCAAGGATCATCTAGCTCCAACCCCCTGCCATAGGCAGGGACACCTCCCACTAGAGCAGGTTGCTCAAGGCCTCGACCAACCTGGCCTTGAACACCTCCAGGGGGGAGCATCCACAACCTCCCTGGGCAACCTGGGCATTCTCTCTGCAGTATTCTCTCTGCAGCATTCGCTCTGTAGTTAAACAGCTGCACTGTGTGTGAAGACTTGTAATCTTGCAGGGCTTCCTCCCAGATGCAGTGCATTGATGTATGTCAGTCAGTGTTGTTTCATAGAAATGAGATGTCATCCTCAGGCTCTAAGACGTTCTCAAAGTGCCACCCAGCTTGAGATGCTATCCTTTGAAAGATTACTGAACAACACTTTGTTCATTTGCAGTTAATTCAGCTGGGTTTTATGGAGTTACACTTTAGGGAAAAAGTGGAGAACATCTCAATAGACAGCAACCTTAATACTACCTTTCATCATCTGAAAGCCCTTGCTCTGCTTTGTAATCTGTGATTATTACTGTTTTATTTCTTTCACTAACAGGGGAATCTGTGCCGGAGTATCAGATGGCTTTCCAGACAGAAGTGGGAAATCATCCCACCTTTGAAGATATGCAAGTCTTGGTGTCTAGAGAGAAGCAAAGACCAAAATTTCCAGAGGCATGGAAGGAGAACAGCCTGGTGAGATACAGTATTTTCAAAGAAACAATCATTTTACCAACTATACAGTGTGCTTACTTCAGAAATTAATATGTTCTTTTTAGGGTTTAAATTCCTGTTAATATTTAAGGATTGAGAGCTACTCCTGTCTGGATTTCTTAACTATTGACTTGAATTTGTAAAAAGCCATTGACATGAAAGCTTTCTAAGGAAAAATCTTTTTAAGGAGAAATACTATGATTATTATCAGATGTTGAAATGTGATACACAGAAAATCATTTGTTATATTAATTGTTAAACAGTATCTGTAATGTTATGCATTATATGCCCCTAAGTCCTCTGTACACTAAATGAGAAACATAAAGGCATTTTCTGTCTTATGACATCTCAGGGATTAGTAATGCACTAAAATAGTTGGCAAAATTGTATTATAGTCTCCCAAAATGAAAACACTGTAAACATTGTAACAGACTTTTCCTAAAGTTGTGTAGTCCTCATAACTCACAGAGGCTGCAGCTTCTACCAATCAGTTCATCGTAATGACATTAGAAATGTCATATGGCTGCACTTGGTCTGCAATTTTTACTGTCAAGACTATAAACACAGTAATGATGTTTGTTGCTCTGCATTAGTATAGTTATGGCTTACAGCCTTGCTTGCTGCTGCAGGCCAACGAGTTACAGCAAGTCAGCTGAACTCTGGAAAGAGTCTGTGTGCTTGTTTTCATCTGCAGCAAAGGTGAGGTAATGCAAATCCATATCTTAGGGGATTGTTTGTCTTTACTGCAAGCAAAGTGAAACGTAAGCAGTGACTGAGTTCCACCTGACACATGGTAACTTGTTTAAGCTAAAATAGCTGGATTGCAAATGTGAAAATAATGTATTTAACTTGTACTTTAAAAGATATTTCTAGTTATTCCTGTACTGAGATTATGCCCTTTGATCTTCAGAGGCTTTGCTGGTTGATAATTATGTAGCTACTGTGCAGATAGACAATGGAGAGCCTAAGGCCTCCTCTATGCTGGTGCTTGTAAATATATATGGAACCATATTCAGAGAGGATAGCCTCCAGTATTAACACTGTTGTAAAACATGTTATAACTGAGTTGAGAGCTTCATAGAGATGTTCTTTTATTACACAGTTTTGACCAGACAAAGAAGGGGGCACTGGGGGAGAGATAAGTTTAAAAAGTTCTATGCCAAAACTAAATAGGAAACAAAGCAGTGACTGTTTTAACCACAGCCACGCTGGCAAACGCAACGTCGGAAGAACCAGCCTTAACAACTGCTTTTGAAAACAGTTATAACTAAAACAGTTCAAGAAGAGTTGTTTCGCTTTGCAGAGTATCATTTTACATGTTAATTCATAGGGTCATAGAATGGTTTAGGTTGGAAGGGACCTCAAGGATCATCCAGCTCCAACCCCCTGCCATAGGCAGGGACACCTCCCACTAGAGCAGGTTGCTCGAGGCCTCATCCAGCCTGGCTTTAAATGCCTCCAGGGAGGAAGCATCCACAACCTCCCTGGGCAATATGTAGATTTTCTTTCTTTTGCTTGTACTGGAGCAGAAGGTCAGCAGGTACCATTTATATATTTTTGTCTAACTCTTCACTGTGTTGCTTTGGATTTTTGATCAATTTTCTGTCAAGTTTTAGATCTGTATCAGATAAGTGTCTTTAATAAATCATTGCCATTATAAATGTAGATGTCGAAATCAAGCAAGGGATATTCTAGGCACTGGTGTTTTCCTACGAATAGAAAGTCAGTACCTTTTTGTGGTTGCCCCTGGCCATTAAGGTTGGAGGAAGGTTCTTGGAGAGAATTTCTAGCCAAGCCATTCTCCACACAATACATGAAAACTATGTTATAACAAGGTGATAGACTCCAGCACTGTCAGACACTGAGCTGGTAATTGCCTAAGACATGCTCTGTGTTGTCAATTTTTTTTTGCTTGCAGAAGTACAAAATAATAATGGATCGTGGTAAGTCCAGCCGTAAGGATGGATCAACACCATTGCTTTAAGAGAAAACAACAACAGATCCACGATCTGTGGTTCTTTCATGGGGATCAGACAATCTACTCCATCCTATGGCAGTCTTAGATAATGTTTGAATGAGTATCCTAGGGGAGATATTGTAGAAAAATAAGCTCCATGAAACTTCACTCAGGACCTTGGTCCTAACTTTTTGTATCTAATGCATGGGCTAAAAGACTGTGGGCCATTATTTAAAATGATGCCAACATGTTGGCTTCTAACACTTCAATACAAATGAATCAACTACTCTATTTGTCCTTTTCATTTGAGAAATACAAATTAAAAGCAATGTGTAAAGCAGTGGTTTATTTTTTTAGGTGCTCAAAAGATACAGATACCTAAATTTATCTCAGACTGCTTCTTGAACACATATGTTAAGATACAGATCTGGATTAGCAAGATTGAATTGTTTTTGACACTATAAACCAACAATGTGAGGAGATGATGTGCATAAAAGGGTTATAAACTCAGGTGAGATAGTCAGGAGCACTTGTCTCATTTGCCAAAGCAAGGCGCAAGGTTGACTTTAAAGGTCAGGAGTGAAAGATGCTAATAGACTACTACAGATTTTCTGCTTCTTCTACCTTTTTTAATGAGTGCTAGAACTTCTAGATAATGCATTTTAGTATAGATCTCTCTGAAATCAATAGAAAACACGTTGCTCTGGTAAACAAAGGCCTAGAACTTCACTTTTCTTAATTGTCTGTATAATCATCACTGTGCTCCTTTTGTGATTCTTAAAACATCAAAAGGAAGGGATCTGTTAGAATAGGACACCAGTTAAATTTACTGCTGGTGAAACCTGTAGGGGAGAGTCTTACAAGGGGCCAAACAGGAGATTAGGGTGTCCACTGACACTGATGCATCTAAATCGTGACTAAAGTCCTAAAAGTCAAATGAAAGCTTTATACTGGGAGAGACAACAGATCCAGTACACTATTACTGTCCCTGAGGGTGCTTTTTAGACCCATGTCCCTCAGTAAGAAGGGTGTAGTTGCTTAGCCACTCTGCTGTGGAAAGGGAGATTAAAGGTTTGCTTGTGTGGCAGCTCATCCCAACCTGTGCAGCCACAGTTGCATCACTAAGCAGCAGTGACTTGCCAGATGAAAGTAATGCCAGGAGCTTACTCTGTGGGTGAGGAGCTCTTGGCTAGCGTGCAGAGCTGGTTTTGGCTTTCACTCCCAGAAGTGACAAGGCAGTTCTGGCACAGAGGCAGTCAGCAGGACCCAGCTGGGACTCTGTAATCATTGGTGCTGGAGAGATAAAGCTGAAGGAGGGCCAGCAGATCCTGAGCTGCAACAGAAGTGTGGCCAGCAGGTTCAGGGAGGTGATTCTCTCCCTGTATCCCACTCTGGTGAGACCCAAACCTGGAGTACAGCATCCAGTTCTGGAGCCCCTATTACAAGAGGGATGTGGAGATGCAGGAGCATGTCCAGAAAAGGGCCATGAGGATGATCAGAGGGCTGGAGCACCTCTCCAGACTGAAAGAGTTGGGGCTGTTCAGTCTGGAGGAGGCTCCAAGGTGACCTTCCTGTAGTCTTCCAATATCTGAAGGAGGCCTACAAGCAATCTGGGGAGGGACTTTTTAGGCTATCAGGTAGTGACGGGACTAGGGGGAATGGAGCAAAGCTGGAGGTGGGGAAATTCAGACTGAACGTGAGGAGGAAGTTCTTCAGCATAAGAGTGGTGAGAGCCTGGATGGGTTGCCCAGGGATGTGGTTGAGGCTCCATGCCTGGAGGTGTTTAAGGCCAGGCTGGATAAGGCTGTGGCCAGCCTGATCTAGGGTAGAGTGTCCCTGCCTATGGCAGGTGGGTTGGAACTGGCTGATCCTTGTGGTCCCTTCCAACCCTGACTCATTCTATGATTCTAAGGTGGGAGATATTCTGGCAAGCCATATCCTATCCATAGGATGGTGGTTCACAGTAGGGGCCAATAAATATCTGCCTGCTTTTTGTGCTCTGGATGCAGTGGAAGAAGCAGGGTTTAATTTAAGCTCATCATTTCAGTTGTCTCCTCTCAAGTTTTTTTGACCACATGGCAGCATGTTTTGGAGGTTGTGAACTCTAATTCTAACTGCACTATTCCCCCCACAGAGTGATCCCAGGAAAGGATGTTTCTTTTGTTTTACAAATGGAGAAACAGACGCTCAAAGCAGAAACAAATTAATTGTATTTCTGAGGTGTTTGGATGTTACACTCGTGAACATAAGGCAAGATGAAATGAGCAAGGCTACGTTACTTGCCTACAGTGCAGGGAAGCAAGGCAGGGATCATTAGATAACAATGACAGCATTCCTGGAGTATCATCAGTCCATAGTACACAGCTTTCATAAGGTGGAGAGAGTGAGCTGAACACGCATGTATGAGAGAGTCTGGTTGAAGGTTGTGCAGACATTGGTGAATGGAGCTTTTCTAAACTAATTGTCTTCCTAGTTGGTATGAGTGTGAGGTATGATAGACTAATCCTGCATATTGCTGGATTGAAGGTAAACCAGCTTTGAATGAAATTGTGTATCTTCCGTTCCTCTTTCTCACCAACTTGTGACTATTTTCACTCATAGAGAATGCTGACATAAAACACTCAATTAGAAGCACAATACAAAGAGAAAATTATTTAGGATAAAGTGGGTTTGTCTGTTTGTCTCCTGGCAGGCTGTGAGGTCACTTAAAGAGACAATTGAAGACTGTTGGGACCAGGATGCTGAAGCTCGACTAACAGCACAGTGTGCCGAGGAGAGGATGGCAGAACTCATGATGATTTGGGAGAGAAATAAATCAGTTAGTCCAACGGTCAACCCTATGTCAACTGCCATGCAAAATGAGCGGTAAGAAGAAGAAACATTTGGTTTTAATCAGCAGCAAGTGCCCAGTTCAATGCTCAGCTCACTCCAGGAAGGAAGCTGGAGCACACTGTTAACATGTTTCTGCACCCATGAAGTGGATGGGTGTTACTGTGAGCTGGTCTGCTGAAGGCTGTTATTATATGACATGGTCCTGATTGCTTGTGTTCTTCAGATCCCCTTTGTATCCCCAGAATTCAGGCACTTTTTTGTGTGAACAACTGTACCTCTCACAGAGGAGCCTTTTAAACTGGGCTTAGGCAAACTGTCCAAACAGGCTTGCAACGATATGAAGGGAATATGACCTTTCTTAAGGACTTTTTGCTCAATGATGGATAAAACTTCTGTTTGAAGTGTTTTGCTAAAAACTAGATTTGCAGGCAATACAAGTTCATGAAATAGAAAGGGATCTGGGGGTGCTGATCGATACCCACCTGAACATGAGCCAGCAGTGTGCCCAGGTGGCCAAGAGAGCCAATGGCATCCTGGCCTGCATCAGGAATGGTGTGGCCAGCAGGAGCAGGGAGGTCATTCTGCCCCTGTACTCTGCACTGGTTAGACCACACCTTGAGTACTGTGCCCAGTTCTGTGCCCCCCAGTTTAGAAGGGACATTGAGATGCTTGAACGTGTCCAGAGAAGGGCAACGAGGCTGGTGAGAGGCCTTGAGCACAGCCCTACGAGGAGAGGCTGAGGGAGCTGGGATTGTTTAGCCTGGAGAAGAGGAGGCTCAGGGGAGACCTTACTGCTGTCTACAACTACCCTGAGGGGTGGTTGTAGCCAGGAGGAGGTTGCTCTCTTCTCTCAGGAGGCCAGCACCAGAACAAGAGGACACAGCCTCAAGCTGTGACAGAGGAAATTTAGGCTTGAGGTGAGGAGAAAGTTCTTCACTGAGAGAGTCATTGGCTACTGGAATGGGCTGCCCAGGGAGGTGGTGGAGTCGCCATCCCTGGAGCTGTTCAAGGCAGGATTGGACGTGGCACTTGGTGCCATGGTCTAGCCTTGAGCTCTGTGGTAACAGGTTGGACTTGGTGATCTATGAGGTCTCTTCCAACCTTGGTGATACTGTGATACTGTGAAATGTCTGGATCTCAAACCTGTAGCTTTTCAGTTTAAGAACCACAGGGCTGTTGTTTAAGTCAATCATTATTCTGGCCCCAGGGAGAGAAATGCTGCACATTCTCTGCTTATAGATGATTCAGAGAGGGTGAGAATTTGCAGAGCTGATGTTAGTGCTTAACACTATGTACTAGAGGTCTGGATTTGGCAGTGATTATTGTCATGAAAAAAATTATGTTCAAATCATAGAACATCCAAATTGTTAAAATAACAGATTTTTCATGGTTTAGGACCTTGTGACTTTCCCTGCATCATTTTATCCATCTTGAATGCTGAGTTTTGATTGCCACTTCTCTGCAGCTAGAACAGTACCTTTGCAGTGAACGGGATAGACAGCATATTGGAAAAGTAGAAGAAAATTACTCTTACCCATTTGTATAAATACCATCCACGACAAAATTGGTGTCCTAACAAACCAAGTTTTCCCTCTCCTAGGATTTTTCAAGGAAGTTATTGAAGGATCTCAGTTTGCACTGTGTGCTTCCTTAGTTTCTGCATGAAAAGAAACAGAAAGACATTAATCTCTCTTCAGTGAGATGCTTTGTAACACGAGGTGGTTTTACATCTTAATATTACTTCTTTTTTCTTACAGGAATTTGTCACACCATAGGCGTGTGTCAAAGATAAGGCCATATCCAGATTACTCTTCCTCTTCCTACATTGAAGATTCAATCCACCACACTGACAGCATAGTGAAGAACATTTCTTCTGAACATTCAATGTCGACTACACCATTGACTTCAGGGGAAAAGAACAGAAACTCCATTAACTATGAGCGACAGCAAGCGCAAGCTCGCATCCCCAGTCCTGAGACAAGTGTCACCAGTTTGTCCACCAATACTGCCACCACCAATACAGCTGGCCTCACACCCAGCACTGGCATGACCACCATATCCGAAATGCCTTATCTGGATGAAACAAACTTACATACTACAAATGTCATGCAGCCAGGTGGACCCACCCCTGTTTGTCTGCAGCTAACAGAGGAGGACTTAGAGACAAATAAATTGGATCCAAAAGAAGTGGATAAGAACCTGAAAGAAAGCTCTGATGAGAATCTGATGGAACATTCACTTAAGCAGTTTAGTGGGCCAGATCCACTTAGCAGCACTAGTTCCAGCTTGCTTTATCCTCTCATAAAACTTGCAGTAGAGGTGACAGGACAGCAGGACTTCACACAAGCTGGCAATGGTCAAGCATGTTTGATTCCGGATGTCCCATCTGCTCAGGTCTATCCTCTGCCCAAGCAACAGAACCTTCCAAAGAGGCCTACTAGCCTCCCCCTAAACACCAAAAATTCAACAAAGGAGCCACGGTTAAAATTTGGTGGCAAGCACAAATCAAATTTGAAGCAAGTGGAAACAGGTGTTGCCAAGATGAACACTATCAATGCTGCAGAACCTCATGTTGTCACAGTTACCATGAACGGAGTGGCTGGGAGAGGCCACAGCATAAACTCTCATGCTGGCACAACCCAGTACACCAATGGCACAGTGCCATCTGTCCAGACAACCAGTTCAGTTGCACAGAGGGCCCAGGAAATGCTTCAGAACCAGTTCAGTGGAGAGGATAGTCGGCTGAATATTAATTCCAGCCCTGATGAGCATGAACCCTTACTGAGGCGGGAGCAGCAAGTTGGCCATGATGAAGGTGTCCTAGACCGCCTAGTAGACAGGAGAGAGCGACCACTGGATAATGGCCGAACAAATGCCAATAACAACAACAGTAATCCATGTCCAGTGCAAGACACAGCCACAGCCAGTATCCAGAATGTAGTGAGAAACCCTGGGCAGACCCAGACAAGAAGAGCACAGAGGCCTAATTCGCTGGATCTGTCAGCCACAAATAGTTTGGATAGCAGTAGTATGCAGTGTAAGTGCCTGCAGGACTTGAACGCTCTCCTTCACACTGTTACTTAACCGTGTCTATCTGCTTGAACAGAAAACTCTCCTGTCTCTCCTGTGCCTCCTTAGAGCATACTTACTAAACCCCATGCAAATTTTAATTCCTATCAGTATGATTTTGGTCTTCTATATAAAGTCCTGTATCCATCAACTCCGGCACATCTTCCTTCCACATGGAATAAATCTGTCCCTTTACAACCTGTATTTTGAGTTCAGGAAGGGAATAATTTCTAACTTTCATTATTTCATTGTTCCTTGGAAGGCACCTATCGTGGCAGCTTGAAAAAGCTTCCTGATTCTTCCTTTGGGGACATATTATACATTGTTTTCCTTACTTTTCCTCATTCTCGTAAAAGTAGCTGTCTCTAAGGTGCACTGATTAAAATAATCATAACAGCCAACTACATGCTTCATTACTTTTAGAGCAGCTCCATTTATTGTATTAGCCCAGCCTAGACGGAAGGTCAAGCATTCTCTGCTTTGTCTGAGCTCCAATAATTATAGCAATCTGTCCATTTACCATGTACATATTAAAACCTAATCAGTAGATTCATTAAGTAGGTAGAGAAGGGATTGTTTTTAAATAGACTTCTTCAGAAGAGTTCTACGGCCAAAGATCTAAAGGGTTACAATGCAGCTCGCCTTCTCACAGTAAGAATGCAATCCTGTAGTTTTAGTTAAAATAGGTACATCTTCTGAGTTTGATTTTAGGCCTGTTGGAGCTGTTGGAAAGGCCTCCTGCTGTGCATTTTTAAGATAACATATTTCCAGAATACAGTGTTTTCTTTGAAAGGTGCTTGCAAACCTCTGTTTAGACAGATGCTGCAGTACTAATGAAATAATCTGAGATGCCAGGCATCTTTGGAAAGAAAAGGTTTAGAAACAAAGCAGAACAGATCTTTCAAGAAGTGTAGCTGACTATTCAGTAGTGGAATGTCTAAGCCTTCCTTTTGAATTTGTGTTTTAACATGTTGACTTGAGTCAAAAACTTAAGAATAAGGAGATTGTTGCAATAACTTTCTTTAATTGAAGGTTAAGGAGTTTGAATGTTATATAAAGTGAAAGGGCTGAAAATTTATGATTGAAGTTAGGTTTGCCAGATTTACAAACCAACATCCTAAATCCTGCCTTACAGTCTTAACAGAGAATGGACCATTTTGTCTTCAGGCAAACTGTTTTGCCAGGTAAAGTAGGATATGGGGACCTATGTTTTAATCGTGCTATCGGAAGTTTAGCTTTTGATGTCCCATAATAGCAACAGTTGTTTGTACCTCCCTTTATAGGTAATATAAGGTACTGTGATTGCAAAAGCTCCACAAATGTCAAATCCTGATTCTGCTGTTGGATGCCAGTGTGCATTCAAGGTAACACGGGTCACTTCACTGAAGTAATTTCTGGTGGAGAACAGAATCTGAGTGTGATGGTTTGGGTGTTCCCCGCCCCCCACACTTTAGAAATCACCCAGACTAGACTCAGCTGGCTCTGGAAATTTGAATGAAGCTTATATTTACAGCTGGCACAATTTACAAGCAGATATTTACAGTATATACAGATATAGACAGAAATATACCAGGTAAAAAGGTAATAAAGACACAACTCCCCTCCCAGAAACCTGAGTCCCCAGGAGGGGCTCTCAACCACCCCTTCACCTTCCCCCTACCCCTCTCAACCTTACCCCAGTCCCAAGGAAGAATGAAGGTTTGGCCAAGAGGATTAAGAAGCAAAGGTGAATCAGCCACAAAAGCAAATGGAGGGTGAGGTTAGAAAGCAAGATGGAGTTCAGCCAGTAGCCTGAGCTAAGTGCCCAAGCGAAGTGCAGAGCAAAAGTGACTTTATCTAATGTTTTGCTTTTCCTTTCTACACATCTCAACAAGACTGTGAGCGAAGTAGACCTCACCACTGTTTTTCATTTCTCAGCCTATGATCTAATTCTTCTCACCAAAACATTCTAGCTAGGCTCGAACTAGCACACTGAGCATTTGTTTAGTGGCAGCTGCTGTAGCTGATATACCTGTCGTGCCTCTGCTGCAGTTGCTGTGGTGTATAAGGTTTTGTTCTTTTGGTCTGTTTTGCATGAGTGACAACTTGGGACTCTCCAGTCTTGCCTTGCCTTCCTCGTAATACTATTTTCTACTCTGTTTTGTTTTGTTCTGTTTGTGTTTGTCTTCAGTAGGTGACTCCTCGCAGGATGGCAAATCGGGCTCAGGAGAAAAGATCAAGAAACGTGTGAAAACTCCATACTCCCTGAAGCGGTGGCGTCCTTCCACATGGGTCATCTCCACAGAGCCGCTGCACTGCGAGGTCAACAACAACGGCAGCGACCGAGCAGTTCACTCCAAATCCAGCACTGCTGTTTACCTTGCGGAAGGAGGCACTGCCACCACCATGGTATCTAAGGACGCAGGAGTGAACTGCCTGTGAAATACTTCTCAAGCCTACAGATCACCTGAGTTTGGCGTTATTTGAAACAAAGGTGCAGAAGACATTTTAAAAAACTGCTTTCTCCTCCTGTCAGCGACCCCTACCGAGGACTTGCTTTAAATAGATTTCAGCTATGCAGAAAATTTTTAGCTTATGCTTCCATATTTTTTTAATTTTGTTTTCTTTCTTGAACGTTTTTGCACTTTTCTTTAGGATGGCTCAAGTTAAGTCTGTCTGTTTTGACCACGGAATATATATATGTGTATCCAAAAGGTGGTCTCAAAATATTTTTTTAACAAAAAAAGTGTTGCTGATAATCAGTTTGGACCAGGTTCTTACGGTCACTAAGATCAAGAGCAGACTATAAGACAGGTTTGACCGCAGTGGTGTCTTGTAACCATGTTTTCATTTCTGTGCACAAGCTAGTCTGTGTATTTCTATGTTACAGAGTGTTTCTTTTTTTTAAACCCCTTATTTTTCTTGTGTCATGTTGAAATGTGCAATAGTCTATAGTTCACAGTATGCTTGATTGAAAAGTGGTTGGTTTGGTTGTTTTGTTTTTTTGAACTGCCACATGTTCCCCTTTTTGTATATGTTAATTTTTCCCTGACAGTTGAGCAGTCAGATGGTCGCAACAGTGAACTTTGCACACTGTAGCCAGCTTGAAGCAGCTGCCTCTTCACATTGTGCTCTGAAGTGACAATGCATGAATTTTCCCCGACATGAAAGGGCTTTAAAAAAGGAACAAAAAAGACAACCCGAGCTCAGTACCTTTCCTTTGATCCTTCCAAATCAAAATGTGTTTCTTTATAGCAGTAGATGCCAACTTGTGAAGTTCTGAGTAACAAAACATTGAACAAATGTAAGGAAACAATGTCAGCCATTTTTTTTCCATTTCATTTCGTGTGCAGTTTCACCCTCTGTATTTATGTAAAAGTTATTTAGATCACTAATGAAGTACATTAAAAAACTGCATTTTATTCAGAAATCTTAGTAACTGTCATACATAAAAGCTCTAGTGAAGGTAGGTTGTGAATGTATTTTGTTTACACAGTGGAAAAAAAAGATGAGTCTTATTTGGCATATAGCAACTTTGTGATGACTCACAAATCTTTTCTGATTTACCTCCTTAGAGGCAGTCTGGGGTAAAATCACCCTGATGACTTATGCAGGTAGGTGCATCCTAGTTGACTGATGTTACTAGGTAAAGCTTATTTGCCTTTCAGAGTTTTTAGAGGCCCTCATTCATCTTGTTAAAATGTACTACGTGCTTTTAAAATTCATGCTTGCGAGTGTTTGCGGGAGAGGGTTGGATTTTGAGTCCCTCTGCTTAGACCCTTCTTTCAGCTTGTATGCACATTAATTTTAGGTGTCTGTGAACATGAATGTAGTAAATACTGAGATGAATTTGTTTTTTCACCATCACAAGTAAACCTTATCCTTTTTTAGGGTCCACTGAAGTCTACTGAAAGAAAATTCATTTCCTTATTGGTCAGGGCCTCCTTCCACCTAAGAAATATCTTACACCTGAGCAATACTCTTTCTGATTGAAAACACTTCAGTAAAAGCTGTTTAGATAAAAGACATCACACCTGCCAGTTTTTGGTACTGAATCAAGTTTTATCACTTTGCCTAAAACTGGTGATGTTCAAAGAAAGAAAATCTATTCAGTCAGCCTGCCAGACTCCAGTGGCAGGACGCTGTCAGCAAACAGTTGTCTCCTCTAGCCTGTCTCATTTTGGCTGACTGAGACAGATGCTCTGTGCTTTCAAGCTCATTTGTTTCCTTGCTATTATATTATTCCCCACCACCCCCCAACATAAACTTTGCTAGCCCTGTTCTTCTGTGTCTTATGATGCAAGTAGCATAATACATGCCTTGCTACATCTGATTCTTGGTATTTCCCAAACTCTGTCTTGTTCATGCTTGATTGCTATGATTTTTCTCGTCATGCTTCTTACTGTTTCTTAGATTTTCCTTGATATCTCCAAGAGATAACTCTATAAATCCAAAATTTGGTGTAGTTGTAGAAATACAAGCCACTAGACACATCTTGAGCACCCTGTGTTCTTTAAGCACCAGTTCACGTAGAACCTTTCTCCTGTCGTCTGCCTGGATAAATACAGTTACATCTCCCCTCTTCAAAAATACAACCTTTCTCTGGTTTTACTTTTAATTCACTCTCCAGCTTCCCATCTGCTCCAGTCTTGCATCCCAGATGTTGAAAACCTGCCAGTTGCTCAGCTGGGTTTCAAGACCCAAATCAAAATTTTTGGCATTCTGTCCAAAATGCTAGTTGTGGTTTTCTTCTTTTTTTGGCCTTTGAGTCTTCCTTTGAAGTAGAGTATGTTGTGTTGTGATGATGTATATCGAAGATTCTTCGCTCCTTGCCCAGTGACTTTTTTTCTTTGCTTTGGCTTGTGTGTATCATCTATCAGCATTTCATCATGTGGGCTCAAAAGCATGTTTAGGACACTCTTACCGAACTTGCAACACTCTGCAGAGAGAAAAGTTATTTGCTCTGACTGCTGCATCTTTCTGCTGTCTGTACCAGTCTTCTAGCCTTTCTTTTCAGGCCAGCCCTTTGTAAGAAATCCAACTTTTTTTTATGAGCAGTGCAATCAAAAGAGTTCTAATACCAGATGGAAATGTTGTTTTTTGTAGTCTTCTTTAAACATTCCTAAAGTAGTATTTTTTTTTTTCCTTTATCAATTCTATCACTTGCTAGAAGGCCTCTGGGATGAATAATAATTAGTAGAAAGTATTTGCTTTGTAATCTACCATGGATAATTTGTAACATGATAGAAATGTGTACTTTATCACAGAACACCCTAGAGATTAATTGGAGAAGAACTCTTATTTTCAAAGATCAGTAAAAACAAACTCTTAAGTAGGTACCAAAAGACTAACTCTGCACAGCTCGGTGAGATCAGGATGGCAGTCTGGCTTTAATGCTTCATTTGGCAATGCCTTTTTTTGCCCACAGCATCTAATCAAATCTCCACAGAATACTTTTGCAGCCTGCTCTAGTGGGAGGTGTCCCTGCCTATGGCAGGGGGTTGGAGCTGGATGATCCTTGAGGTCCCTTCCAACCTAAACCATTCTATGATTCATTCTAAATTAATGATAGTGAATTGTATCTCATACCATAAGGGATCATCTTTCACCAGATAAAATACATGTAAGAGAGAGAATTCTACAGCTCAGACACAGGGGATAGGTTATAAATGTATTATAAACAGAGGAGACAAATTTGTGTGTGTTTGTTTTGGTTTGGGTTTTTTTTTTTTTTCCCCTTTGTGGTTTGATTTTGGTTTTGTAAGAAAAAAAGGCTAATGTTGACAGTTGATAATTTTTTATCGTTTTCTCGTGTATATTGCCGACAAGATAAATAGAGCAAAGTGAAAATAGAATGATAGTGTAAATACCTATGAATTGTGCCACAGTCAAATAGGCAGCAGTAGAATATTTGCTCTGGTAATTTATAATGTATAATTCAAGTAAAATGTTGGAGCAAACATTTGTGATGTTTGTGTAAATAAGCCAAAATCCAAAATCTTAGTGGTTTTAAACACTGGTGTGCTAGTAGAAGCCAGAAGAGTTTCTATAGGTGAATGCTTTGTCTCTTTTTCTGATTCCTGTTATAAAGATACTCACCAACATAACATGGGCTTTAAAATGTGAATTGTAGCCATCTGAATAGACCTGCCTCATGGTCAGATTTATTTTTCTTCTAAAATTGGTAAGTACCAGTCAGATTAGCTGCAACAATTCTCCTCAATTCCTCATAATGCTCTACGGCTTCATGTACTAAATGATTCAAACACTCCAAGATGCACTTAAATTGCACACTGGAGGTAAAGGAAGTCCTAATTTAAAAGAAAGCTGACTGATATCATTAGAATATTCTCAGAAACAAAGAATGTTTCTGTTTGTATTTTGCTTTCTTACTGCTTGTGTCTTGTTTCTATATAGAAAATCACCTAATTTTCTAGGGCAACGCAGTTTCATTTTTCCCAATAAAAAAACCAGCACAAGATGCTGGCAGGTTTCAGGAAACAAACAACAAAAACCTCCCACCTTATAAATACATTTAGAAAGTAAATATCTTTCTACTTCTCAGCTTTCTCTGAAAGAAATCTTTAATCCAGCCTGCCTCAGAAAGGAGAATAAGGAAGTTCTGTAGTGGTATAGAATAGAATATTGGGCAATTTAGTAAGACTGAATTGTTACTTTGAAAATATGTATGTATACATTGCATATGCCATTGTGTCTGTTCAGTGCATTTTGCTCCTTTTTTTAACAATTAAAATCCACCAATACAACATTACTAAATTTGTGTTCAGATTATCATTTTCTTTCATGAAAAACATTCAAAAGATCATAGCCCACTCTGCTATAGAAACATTAGTATGGAAACTTTCAGCCTCATGAGGATGAATTTAGTCTGTACTGGAGAAACCAGTTATGCTGTAATTTTCACTTGTATAAGAGTCATGGCAGTTACCATTGCTGAAACAGGCTGGGTTTAAGTCATAAAAATATGATAATTGCTGAGCACGTTACTTTATATGTGAACTGATGCAGCTTATCAAGGAAAAGGGAAACAGGATTGATTAGCCTATGCCAGCTGGGTTACAGCCTGGACAATTTAGTATTTTGCATGAATTTGGATTGCTTCAGTTTTTCCATCTGGTCTCCCACTGCCCATTTTAACAAGTAAATATATTAGCCTCCTGTTTTTCCTGTGCTTATTACTTTTTTTGTTCATCTTGAAGCCTTTTCTCCGGTGACAAAGCAATACCAATTGCAGTGAAGCCCATAGCATTTATTTAATCTAAACTCTATATGCATTTAGATGCACATGTATATTGTGCATAAATTCCAGGAGTAACTTCTGTGAGTTACAGCATCAGATGGAGCACTGGTAGCAAGTATAATGTCATTTTGCATATGCCCTTTTCCAAGTTGTCTTTAGCACACCACTTTGAAGTTGACATTGGACTATGACATATAGTCCAGTTGTGCACAGAAAGATGGAAATGCACATGACAAACTATCTGAAGCTAAGGAATTTAAGGTACCTTACAGATCAAAAATATTTAATACATGGTAACTTTTATAAGGCTATTTTATATAGTACCTATAGTAATGTTTGTGGTTGTCATTTAAACAGAGTATTTTAGACCATGGAATCCAATTCTATTTTAGGCTTCTGTATTGTCATATAAAACACTAACTGTAGAAATACATCCCTATTTTCATCCCACCCTTCCAGTAGGTTCACTTTTGATGTGAAATAATAACAACTCAGATTTCCCGTTTTGAGGTTTCTTCTGTACCGACTAAAACAGGCTGCAGAACTTCCACTTCTGCAAATCACAGACTCAGGCTCTCTGAATCAAAAGGGGCCTTACAATACACATTAGTGTGTCTGAGGAAGTCAGCATCTGATCCAGTAGTGTTTGAGCAGATTGCTGTTGAAATCAAAGAGGAGTCTGCCATTGACAGGGGCGAAGGAGGCTTGGATGCTGCTAGCAGTGGTTTAAAAAGTTTGAGAGGATGAGCCCTGAGAAAGCTAAAGTGGAATGTGGGAGTGGAAGGTTTCAAGCTAAATCCTCATTTGCACCAAAGTCCTTTCATGTTTATCTGGATTTCATGCCGGTTTGACTTAGTGGCTTCTGTGATGCGTTCCTAACGTGAATTACTTCTTATGACCATTTCTCTTTGTTTCATTGTGGTTTACTGTATGTAATGTCCATAGCAAGCAGGAACTAGCCCAGAGTTATGCTAATTTATCGTGTAATTGTCAGATGTTTTTAAAGCCTTTTGATCAGTAATTGTGTACATTTGCAGTCCATTCAGTTGGTTTAATACATCATGCTTCAACAGATGCATCAACTGTCACAGTAAGGAAGGATTTCTTCAAAGTTACTTCTGGCTTCTGCAGGTACATTACAGGAGCACACATCTGTCAGGGCATAGCATCTTGCCAGGTAACAGTTTTAAAGCAGAAATAATTAGCCTCAGTAATTTCCTAGTTTCAAGGTCTCCCAAGAATCAGTTTTTGGTAAGTCTAGTCACTTGTTTTTAAGACAGAGCAAAAATGTGTGAGGTTTATTTCTAGAGCACTTAGATTCACTTTTTTTTTTCCTGGTGTGCTTCAGAACTGTATCATGAAGTATAATACTTCAATCTTCTTCAAAAGGAAATAAAATAGCTAAAGTTTCTGTAGTTTGTCAAAAGTCACAAGAGCAGAAAATAGGCAAGTACCAGTTATAGCTGCCTTTTGTTTGTCACTTTTGAATTTCCTGATTTGTGACCCTTCTCTCTCTTTCACACTGTTGAAATGTATTTTAAAAAGTTTGTATGTACTGTTTCTTGTCTGCTTTTTGTCTCTAGAGGAAAGTGTGCTCTATTCACATTTATATAAGCTGGAATCGTATTTTACAATCGCTGTTGAGTATTTTTCTCCCAAATGCAGTACCAGAGGAAAATGAATGTGGCAAAGACTGGTTTTCTAGAGTTTGGTCTTCTGTAGAAGCTGAAATAAGGAGATGTGAAACTGCCATTTTCCTTATGAATGACTGTAAAGAGAGCATTACTTTCTGAGTGAGCTTTTCTGGGGAAGAGGGGGAGAAACCCTAGAATATGGAGGCTCATCGGAACCCTTTTGCTAACGGGTATTTTTGGTTTTCTCTCATGACTGAGGAAATATCATGTATGAATTTATAAATAATTGCTTTCAGTTACTTCTTTTGTATAAGCTGCCCAGTACCCTCGCTGTGCTGTATAAGTTGTGTTTCATGGAATAGTGTGAGTATGAAATGAAAAGCTAATTTTTGATTTTTAATCATCTGTGGATGCCACTATGAAAGCTGACGTTGTTAAAGCCACTACAGAGTTTTCTATGAATACTTGTAAGAATTGCTTTGTTATATATAAACCTAAATAAAGAGATTGTATTGATACAGAGACGTTGGATGAGAACGTTTAAAAGGCTATTCCTTAGGTCTAAAAGAAAAGGCTTGCTGTAAAATGGTGCATTATTCCATTTATTAAAGATCATATTAATGACAAAAAAAAGCATGGCCTTCTGTGGGTTTTTCATGGTACTGCTGGCCATGAGTAATAAGAGATTCCCAGGAATAACAGGAAAACCCATTGCAGCTATGTTTTGTTAGTTGAAGGATAAGGCACTGCTTCGTTATTGACAGCTAAACAGGACTTTCAGACACCTTAGACGTGACAGATTGCACAGTGCCCTCTAATAACAGTGTGAAATAATAAGGGCTTGACAGTGCTACATTAGTGCAGTGCCTCTGCTTGGGTTTTTTGCCCATTCTCACCAGTCAGCTATTTAATATGCTTGTACTGACAACAACATTCAGTTTTGTATGTGTTCCAAAGCGGTAGGCCTTATATAGCCTCTTTTCACACCTTGTCTGTCTGCTAAGTGTTTAAACACAGGAAAACAGAAGGGGGGAAAAACCCACCAAAAAGTCCCAAACTAAAACCAAACCAACACCAAAAAAACCCAACCAACCAAAACCAGGAAAAAAAGACAACAGGAAAAAAAGGCATTAAACTAAATACTTCTCTGCTTCACTTTTGGTTGCACTTGGGTAGAGTGCAGCACTGACGGCAGCCAGGCATGAGGGAGGAACACAGGGTGTTGGTCTCTCATCCCTAGTAAAAAGTGATAGGATGAGAGGAAACAGCTTCAAGTTGCAGCAGTGGAGATGTAGATTGGGTATTTGAAGAAACTTTTTCACTGAAATGAGTATCAAAGACTGGAACAGGATCACCAGGGAAGTGGTTGAATTGCCATCCCTGGAGGAGTTTAAAAGACGCAGAGATGCAGTGCTAAGGGATGTATTTTAGCAGCAGACTTCATCGAGTTAGATAATGGTTTGACTTGATCATAAAGGTCTTTTCCAACTGAAAGGATTTTATGATTCTGTCTATGCATGTGGGAGGACCTCTGTTCTCTCTTCTCCTTCTGGAGCATGAACTGAGCCATACCACCTGGGGCCATGCTTCTACTGTATTACAAGCTCACCTGGCCTACAATCACCACAGCTTTCAGGCAGTCTTACACAAAGTTCAACTAAACTCATATGCCACATGCCAAATCGCCAGTGCTGCGCTCCTCTTCTCTTTGTTCCCACTCCCACTGTCTCTGGATTTGCCTTGGCCTTGGGAAGAGGTTCCACATTGGCACTAACTCTGTGGTCTGAGCATCCCCGATACTACAGTGCTGCGATGAATGTTTTGCACCTTACAGCATTAAGTACTCTAGGGTGAGACCCAGCACTTTCTGTTATGCATGGATTGGTGGGGACCCATCCTGCACCTCTATTGCTTCAATGTTTGCCTTTCTTCTCCTTACTTAATGCTTCTCTTTTTTTTCCCCCCCAGATAAAGTGGTGCAAGCCTTGTACTTCTGTGGCCAAAGAACTAACCTTACTTCCCCTGCAAGTAGAAGGCAGACTCCATATTCCTGGCTGGGTCTGCAGTTACACTGGGGGTCTCTGCCTCAGAAAAGGATTAGGAGATTAGGACAGTTCTGACAAGGAGAAAGTCCCTCCCTGAAAGGAAGCACTGCGCTTACATGCAGTGGCTTCTTGTCGGCTTAAGACAGCTAAGCAAGACCAGTTCCAAAGAAAGAGAGGCTGACTAGACAGGTGTAGCACTTTAAGGACAGGTCTCCAAAACTCCTAGTATCCAGAGATCTGAATGACATTGGTGGGAACTCAAGGCCTCCAAAGTTTTCCCACAAACAACTCTACATCAGCAGAAACCAGGGACATCAGGAGCAGTGGGAACCACAGGAACTCTTGTTTCCCTCAGGCACAACAGGCCTATTCCCTGCTGCCCCACCTTGTGTGGAAGCTCTTCCTCTGGAGTAGGAAAGAGAAGGCAGTGGCAGCACTGCAGCATGTCAGGGAGTGATGCTGACCTGGCCAGCATATTAAAAACAAGAGTTCCTGCATGCCTGTTCCACCTTCACTGGTGCTCTAGAGGGGCTGCTGTTGCTACCACCAAGGAAGGCTGAATGTAGGGGGCAACGTCCTTCCCCAGCAGTTATCACTCCTTGGCGATAGAGAAAGCAACCAAATCCTGCCCTGCCACAGTAGGTGTGGCTTGGTCTTATCCTCAGGGCAGTTGAGAAGCCCTGACTCAGCCCTGCAATAATGAAGTGTTGCTGGTCAGTTTTACCGATGTATTTTTTCACTGGGTGCGTGAGCTAGTCAGGCTTAAGACTCCTCACAGGTTACCCTGCATCACCTCATACACTCACCTCAGTAAGCTCTGTCCTGCAGAACTGACAGCGACTTTTTATTCAGCTTTTGCTTTGCTAACGGGAAATGAGAGTAAAACAACAATAATTATATTCCCCTTTGTTTCAGAGAAGGGATGCAGCTGCAACATGCACTTTGTGGAACACAGACACATCAGTCTTCCACTTGTTTCCATTCAAGGGTTTTTCTTCCTATTTACTTCTTGCTAATTCTGATGTTATGGAAATTTTCCATGTGCAGGAGATTATAGACATCTGCTTGCTACTGTGACCCAAAGCACATTCTGTTGTGTAAGAAGGTTAATTTTCCAGGGGCAGGAAAACCCAACTATACCAAAATATTTGTATCTCTATAAATTCAACTTTTCTTGTTAGCCTGAAAGGTTGTCATTCTTCCCCCAGTGAGGAGTTGGAACGTTTTCATTCCTGGAATTTAAATAGCACACCTGGGTTTTCTGCTGTTATGTCAGGGGATCTTCTTTCAGCTCTTTGTACAACAGGGAAGATCTGTGAGAAATCCACAAATGGTGATAGGAACTGAAGTCATGCTTTGGGCATCACTCACGTCTCTTTTACAGAGACAACAAATAGTGCTTCCTGAGGAGAGCTGATCTGTGGAAGACAACCAAGGAAAGCAAGTCTGTATCTACAATGCAGTGTCTGAGCAAATGGCATTGCTAGATGGGGCTCATGTGGGCACTGGAAAATGTTAAGGATACAAATACCGAGAAAGGTTGCAAAGGTCCAGGTACATTTCGATTCCTAATGGGAAGGACAGGAGCTTCCCACGACCTTCTATCACACTCCAAGCACCTTCTGAGAATGAGGACGTACAGCCAGTACAGAGGAGGCATGATTTAAGCAGATATGTGCAAAAGCCAGTGGGCAGCGCCTCAGTGGCATGAAGTGGATTTGAGGAAGGATAAGGAGCATGGAGGGAGAGTAGACATTTCTTTCAGATATCAGCAACACAGTAAGACTCAGCATTTGTCTTTGGCTCTGTTTCTCTGTTGTTCTGGCCAAGTGCCAATAGGGAGAGATAGTGTAGGGCACTGTGATAATGAGGGTAGAGACTGTACAGCTCATTTTACTACTATTACTACTTGCAACAGGCCTGCAGGCAGCTCCTAGGCATGCTCCAGGCTTTTTTGCTTTCCCCCGTGACTTAGTGTAACCTTTGTCTGTGAGAAGTTCATGCCAGAGGGTGCAGGATTTCCTAATCAGAATGACCAGAAATAGGATTTTCATAGGGTACTTTTATGTGTGTTCAACTGTGTATTGAAGGAGTGAGGTTACTTTGTGCTCTGTGTGTGGTTTTGTTGCTGACAGCCTGTGTTTTCTGCAGTGACTGCCCTTTCTCCAGTCTCCCATAATATTGACATTATACCTCTTTTCTCCATCTCTTTTTCCCTCTCCCCCTTTTCTCTTATTGGAAAGGTAATAATTGAGCCCTCCAGGTATGTTGTAAATAGGAAGTTCTAGAAGCTGCAGGTTTCTAAGTTTAAAAATTCAGACTGAAATCATTATATAGGAAGTTGTAGGTCTTACTCTCTCCCATGAGGTAGGTATTGCTGCTGGAGCTAAGGCATGTATGAGTGGCCAGAGAATCTCCTGCAGGAGGGAAGCCTTGTGGGATTTCTGCTGTAGTGGAAAGTATTTATTGGAAACCTGCATTTCTGTGGCCATGCCAAGAATTTTCTTGCAGGACCATTAAAAAATCTGAATCAAGCTTCAGAAACAGATGGCTAAAAATCACTATCCAGCAGACTGATTTTATTTATTGTTTGCTTCTGGAAAACCAGAATACAAATAAATTGTGTGTTTGAGCTTTACCCTGGGATCACGAGGGATAGAAATGTGCTTTTAAGGCACAGGCAAGCAGAAGTTCCCAAGGCCATGAAATTTAAGGAGACATGAGGAATTTGCAGCCAAACATATTTTGCTACTGCAAGCAGCGGTATCAAAAAGACTCAGTTTGGGCACTATGTAAAGCCTAACATAGCAGCCAGCCACAGGAGGTACTTGCAGGTTTCCCCTGTTGCAAACCAACAGTGGCAAACAAGCTTCAGACTTGGGAAGACTTGTTTTTGGAACAGTTCCCTGTTGGGGTACTGGAGGATGGCAGAGGAACTGTACTTTGCTAAGACAGGGAGGGAAGCAGGAGAAAGGGCAGATTGGTTCATGATCCACTCCTGGTGGAATGCCATCTGGGAGATCTCTGGCTCTGTGCTGGTGTATGGCAGAGGTGAACAGCAGCTCTTGCACATTGAGATTTTCCTCAGCGTGCAGCCATGAGGCACCAAATGTGCTTAGGTGGTTGCCACTCTTCTTGGGAGAGATGGGCATAGTCCAGCATGCAGTTCAGAGTGGCTGTCATGCTACTGTTTATCCTGCATCAAAAATATTTCTGTGAGATGCCAAATAGGTTGCAAGCATGTTCACATCAATTCCTTTTCACCACCACCATTGCTGCTTTGGGCAGAATGTTGAGGCCTCTTGAAAAAGACCCAAAGTAGACCTAGTCCAAAGATCTTCTCCACAGGAGACCTTATAAAAGTCTGCATCTGACGGTGGGAGTCAAGATGAAGGTGATAGTGTCTTTTCAGCGGTACCCAGTGATAGGACAAGGAACAAGGAGTACAAGGTAGAACACTGAAGGTTCCACCTCAACATAAGGAGACACTTCTTTACAATAAGGGTGATGGAGCACTGGAACAGGCTGCCCAGAAATGTTGTGGAGTCTCCTTCTGTGGAGACTTTCAAAACCCACCTGGCGTGTTCCTGTGCAGCCTGCCCTAGGTGATCCTGCTTTGGCAGGGACATTGGAGGCAATGATCTCTAGAGGTCACTTCCAACCCTTAACATGCTGTGATTCTGTGTTTAACTGGTCTCTGTTCCAAGCATAAGAGAAAGCCTGTAGCCTTCCTATTATGAAGCATCAGCTGAGCCATGCAAGCCATGATTGCTGGAGATGCTCCTGCTGAGCACAGTGAGCCTGATACTCTAGCTGAGCACTGCATGATGTCTCAGCTGCTAAAAGCAATGGGGTTTGGAGCTTTGCTCAGCTTTTCTCTCGTCATCATCTCAATGATCACATCTTCTCAGTGAAGGCTCTTTGGCTTTGCTGGAGGAAAAGTCAGGCTGAGTGTGAAGCAGGCAATGCATGAGGACAGGATGATGCAACTAGGACGAGCTGCTGTGTAGCTGAGATGTAACCAAACTAGTTCAAAGCTCCCCTGTGCCCATAGCAGAATGCAAGGAGGATCCAGAATGCTCAAAAACATCTTCAGGTAGATGTTTTCCCAAATCAGAGAATTCCATGCTCCCACCTCATCACACACTCCAGTGAAATTAATTAAATTACAGGGCTAGTATATGTATGTGGGAACAGAAGCAAAATGATGTTGTTGCTGCCTCTCGGTGCATGAATAAGCCATGCCAACATTCCTAAATGTTATAAAACACAGAAGCAAAACAAAATTGTAGGCCTGAATCAGAAGAGGCAGCATTCTTCTCTGCCCTCTTAAGTGAAGACTGTCTATAGTTAGATGCCTGTTCATCACATATAGAATCATAGAATCAACCAGGCTGGAAGAGACCTCCAAGATCATCCAGTCCAACCTAGCACCCAGCCCTATCCAGTCAAACAGACCATGGCACTAAGTGCCTCATCCAGGCTTTTCTTGAACACCTCCAGGGACAGTGACTCCACCACCTCCCTGGGCAGCCCATTCCAATGGCAAATCACTTTCTCTGTGAAGATCTTCTTCCTAACATCCAGCCTATACTTCCCTTGGCACAACTTGAGACTGTGTCCCCTTGTTCTATATATAAAGTATGTTTATCAGCCCACAACACGGCCATAAAATCTGCATTACTGAAATAATGTAATTTATCAAGTTGATGTCAACAATTAAATCTTTTACAGTATATATTTTCATTATACTCATATTACAGAAATCATAACAGTGGCTTGTAGGAGCAGTCAGTGTTTAAGATTTCTATATCAAGAGTTACCTTCTGTAGTTTGTACACATTCTTCTGCCCTGAGAACAGAAATGTTACATCTCTAAGCACGAAACAAATATGGGCAAACCTCTATAGTATATTTGCAAGCTCTGTAAATATGTGCTAAAAATATTACAAGTTTGGAAGGTAGATTTAAAGAAAAAATACTTGCTCCCTAAAATGATGTAAAGTTTTATTGTTGGAAGGATTATATGCAAATTATCATCCAGCATCTTTCTCGCAGGATACCTGGGTGACATTCAACTGTCTTGTTTAAATTAACTAGACCACTTCTTTCAGTGGTACCAAACCCAAAGATTTAAAACCACGCTGGACAATGTGTCTTTACTGCTGCTCATCCTATTCTCTCAAGAGAACCTAAAACCAATTGCTGTCACTGTGTGCTAGTTTGAGCCTAGCTAGCATGTTTTGGTGAGAAGAACTAGATGATAGGCTGTAAAATGAAAACAGTGGTGAGGTCTACTTCACTCACAGTCTTGCTGGGATGTATAAAGAAGAAAGGCAAAACAAAGATTACTGCACTTGCTTCTTCTCTTCATTGGGGAGCTTTGCCTGCTGGGGAGAAGCTGAGGCTGCTGGCTGGACTCCATCTTGCTTTCTAACCTCACCCTCCTTTTTGCTTTTGTGGCTGTTTCACCTTTGCTTAATCCTCTTGGCCGAACCTCCATTCTTCCTTGGGATTGGGGTAAGGTTGAGAGGGGTAGGGGGAAGGTGAGGGTGGTTGAGAGCCCCTCCTGGGGACTCAGGTTTCTGGGAGAGGAATTGTGTTTGTATTACCTTTTTTACCTTGTATATTTCTGTCTATAACTGTATATACTGTAAATATCTGCTTGTAAATTGTGCCAGCTGTAAATATAAGCTTCATTCAAATTTCCAGAGCCGGCTGAGTCTAGTCTGGGTGATTTCTAAAAGTGTGGGGGGGCAGGGGATACCCAAACCATCACACACTGTCAGCTGACAAAAGCCAAGCTTGACTCCAGATGCCCCTCTCCTTCAGCAGCTGGCCACTGTAAGGTTATCGCTTAGTCGCTGCTGTCATTAAACATGCATTCAGAAAGTCGATCTGTATTTGTGGCAAAACATGTTGTGTGTAGGTGAACTCAGCGCTGGCTTCTAACGGAATTAACCCCGCACTTGCCGCAGGTAATGATGTGTGCCATGAAAGCACAGTGGAAATACTTCTCAAACCTGCCCACGGTAAAATACTACATTGAGAAACAGTTGGGTTTTTTATTGTCAAAACCATGTTAACACTAGTGAGGCACTGAAGCCTCAGGATATTATTTATATGACAACTTTTCTTAAAGATTGGACTTCATAAAATGTGGCAGGAATGCATTTTGATGTAAGTTGTCTTTTGCTTATCTCATGTAGTTTGATTTATGTCCAAGGTCCCATCTGTTGTTTGTTTTATTGTTTTAATCTTAATGCCCTATTCAATCTGCCTGCCTCCTCAAATCCCCCCAGATATTCTGGAATATTAACTAGGATCTTACAGGTTTTGTGTGAAGCAAATGCTATTATATTTGTCCTATTTTTTTAAATGTCTTTTTTGCCTATCGATGTTGAACACCCACACAAACAAGCCAAACAAACTCACTTGAGGGAGGAGAGATCAGAAATGCAATGAAACATCCTGGGGCATAATCTAATGTTTAGATAGACTCATGGACTCTTTAGTCTCTCAACCTTCAGTATCGCTTGCAAGAACTGTAGGTAAAAAGAAATACATTTCAGACAGTAGATTGCTCCTTTATATGTGCTGCTTTGCATGGATATAATTTTGGAACGAGACAAGAACATCTGAAACGTTACATTACCTCATGACGTTTAACAAGGCCAAGTGTAAGGTCCTGCACCTGGGTTGGTGCAATCCCAGGCACAGATACAGGCTGGGTGGTGAATGGCTGGAGAGCAGCCCTGAGGAGAAGGACCTGGGGGTCTGGGTTGACGAAAAGCTCAACATGAGCCTGCAGTGTGCACATGCAGCCCAGACAGCCAACCGAGTGCTGGGCTGCATCAAGAGCAGTGTGGCCAGCAGGGCAAGGGAGGTGATTCTCCCCCTTTACTCTGCTCTCGTCAGACCCCACCTGGAGTACTGTGTGCAGTTCTGGAGCCCCCAACACAAGAAGGACATGGAACTGCTGGAGCGGGTCCAGAGGAGAGCCACGAAGATGATCAGAGGGCTGCAGCAGCTCTGCTATGAGGACAGGCTGAGAGAGTTGGGGCTCTTCAGCCTGGAGAAGAGAAGGCTTCGAGGAGACCTTAGAGTGGCTTTCCAGTATCTGAAGGGAGCCTACAGGAAGGCTGGGGAGGGACTATTGACAAGGTCTGGTAATGTCAGGACGAGGGGGAATGGGTTTAAGCTGGAAGAGGGGAGATTTAGACTGGATGTTAGGAGGAAGTTCTTTACAGTGAGGGTGGTAAGACACTGGAACAGGTTGCCCAGGGAGGTTGTGGATGCTTCCTCCCTGGAGGCGTTTAAGGCCAGGCTGGATGAGGCCTTGAGCAACCTGCTCTAGTGGGAGGTGTCCCTGCCTATGGCAGGGGGTTGGAGCTGGATGATCCTTGAGGTCCCTTCCAACCTAAACCATTCTATGATCCTATGATTCTATGAAAGTACTTGGAGTACAGTGATTTTCCATAAGATTGGCTATTATTACTATTATTTTTAACAGTACATTTTTCACATATATGTTACTATGAGTAGTGACTGGGTCTACTTGTAAACTTCCAATCCTTAGTGCAACAAAACTCTCTAAGTATTGGCTGTTTTGATGGATGCACACTGGGATTTGGGTCTGTGAACACAGTTAAACCTCTCTGACCTGTGTTTCTCTACTTTTCATTTGAGGTTACTATTTTGACCTCTTTCCTCACCTATTTACATCCTTTTTTTTCAGCAGGTTGCAAATTTGTTCATGCAGTTCTGTGTGTTTTATCAGTCTGATATGCCTCCAACATGTAAATTGCTTTCTATCTGCAGCTTTTACTACACACCCTGTTTTAAGAAACAATCAAGACCTCAGGGGTAGGGAGACACCTGCAATACTTAATCTCCCAAAGATGACTACAAAGCAGCACATTTTGGCAGGCTTCTGTTGAGGTGCTGAGTACCTCCATGTCAGTGGGAGGTGGGAGTGCTGATCATCTCCCAGAGGTGGCTCTTCCATGAGGTATGTAAGCATATCAATATCAGCTCAGCTCACGCAGACCAATGGATCGCTTAAATCACCTGCTAGAGAGGAGCTGCAGATGCAGAGACAGATCCTATATGTGTGGGATCAGACTTCATTCCAGTAAGTTTAGAGTCACTAAAGTGCAAAGCAGCACATATAAAGGAGCAGTCTACTGTCTGAAATTTTTCTTTTTTACCTACAGTACTGGTTGGCTCAAGTGATACTGGTTAGAAGGCTCACAGCCTCTGTGACTGTGAGTTTCATTCTTATTTTCTGGACCGCTGTTGGCACCGTAATGTCGGGTGTTATGGCCAGAGCAAAGGCATCATGGATGTAAAGAAAAGCCAGCCTAGAAGCTGCACATGAACAATATGATGTGTCTTGTTCAAAGCTGGTCTCAGCAGCATCTGGCAAAATCTGAAGGCAGTAAGGAGTGTGACAGTGAAACAAACCCAGAGCCTGGGAAGTGTCATTTACAAGCAGAGTCTAAAAGGGATCTAGATCCAAGTTATTCAGTTATGTTTTGGGGTGTTTTTGTTGTTGTTGTTGTTGTTTGATTTTCTTTTAACTAAAAAAAAAAACTACTTTCAATTAATTAACAATCCTGTTTTAGTTGTTTCAATTTCTGTAAGGTGTAGGACCAATATTTTGTTGTAACACATTTTGTTACAGTTTAAACAAATTAGCATATGAAGTGCATGGTGTTTGACTAGGTCTAAGTATGACTTTATGTGTTGAGCTTTCATGTCTAATGCATGTAAAGCAATACAACTCCTGATAAGCAGTATACAGAAATGCTTTATTCTCATAACAAAATGTGGAGCAGTGCCATTTTTGCAGTGTGACAACAGTGTGGGAAGTACTGTAATTGTCACAGCTATGTTCTGCATTCTAAGTTGTGACTTGGCTTTGTAACATGCATCATGCAAACAAATAGGAGCCAATACATTTACTTTTTGTCCTCTTCAAAACAGTAACAGGAATTAGAATGTGCTCAGAATATTTTAAATATATTTAAAAAATCTTTATGGCACACTGGTTCCAAACAACTCCAGTAGTTCTGGTGAGGATAAACTGTCCAAGTGATGAAAGCCTGCTGAGCAACTGGCAGTGGGTGCTGTCACAGCAGGAAGAATTGCAAAGAGGATTGCATCTTCTGCTCTCAACTGAAAACTGCAGCAGCGAAGTGAAATAAATGCTTCATAGGTAACCTGCTTTAGGATAACCCAGTGCTGTCCTGGGTGGTTAAAAAAGCAGCAGAGAGGTTCCATTTATTTCTCCAGATATGCAAGTGTGCTGGTTTTCTAAATCCTGAGCATTTACCTATAGAGCACTGTGAAGCTCAGGTTCCCTTTTTCAACATATACATGGAGTCACCAAGGGAATTACAAGTTGCCTTAACCTCAAATTCCAGCAGTACACAGCTTTATCTTCCAAGGCTGTACGTAGACCAGCATACACCTACCCTTAAGAAAGGCCTGTGCACATAGTCTTGCCTTTCAGGTTTGTAAATTCATCAACCACAAGGATGGAGCTCGTCAAAGAGGAAGTCTGGGCGTTTTAACTTGTGAGCTTCATTTGCTAACAGGAAAGGATAAATGAAACAACCAAACCTAAGCACAACCAAGTTGAAGAAAACGGTAGGCAGCTTGTTGTCACACCGTTTGTGTCACAGTAATGGTATTCAACCGCAACCTACAACCTACAAAGGACTGTCGAAAAGAATTCTGGAGAGTTACAGTAGCCCTGAACAGGCACTTGCAAATAAAAGAGAGAATATTTATTGATTCCTTCAAGTCTTGAAAATGCTTAATTCTGCTTACCTTGCATTGAAACAATACAAACACAGGAATTAAGGCCTATTTCATGCTTGTGTTCACTTCTCTGACATATAAATCTGGTTAAGAGGCTGCTGGCAGTTAATGACTATTTTTGAAAGGCTGAAGATGCAACTAAATCTAATGGAGAGTAAACAGCAATTACGGGAAAAGGGGGTCAAGTCTGCCTGGATATTAGCGACCTATCTGGTGCAATCATCGGTAATGCTAAGCTGGTGGCAAAGCAATTGGATGAACCGCTGCTTAGCCCTCGTCCTCTTGGACGGCTAAAAATAATTGAGCGGCCCCACTTTTCACGGCCTTGTGCCAGGCTGCGAGAGCAGGGCACGTCGCAGCCGCCAACCATGCGGAGGACCCGGCTTCCACGTGACCACGGCCACCTCGCCCAGTCCGGGCACCGCAGCGGGGCGCGGAAAGGCGAGGCGTGGTAGCACGAACCCCCAGGCACGCCCGCCGCGCTACTCGCGGATAGGACTGCGACCTCACTTGACCGCGCAGAGACGACGGGCGGCTTTGGGCTAAGAGTTGCAGCTGGCAGCCAGCCTCGCTACCGCCATCGCGAAGGGCGCCGCCTCCGGCCCCGTGTTGCTTTAAGCGCGGCCACCTCACTCTCCCTGTGCAGGCCTGGCCACTCAGGAGCGCGCTCCGCAGCCAATGGGCGCGCCGTAGCTGCGCAAAGCGAGTGGCGTCGCGCCCAATGGGAGGGCGCGGGGGGCGGCGCGGGCGGCAGGGCCACTATTGTTGATGAGGCGGACGGAGGTTGCGGCGGTAGCGTGCGTCGCTCTATACAGGCTACGGCGGCGAGGAGGGGACGTGGCCGCTGCCACCTGAGGCGTTGGACCCCCGCGAGGATCTGCCCGTGCCTCGCGTTCTTCCCTTCCTTCCCCGTCACCGACTGCCTTCAGCCAGCTCCGGCTCCCAACGGACAATGTCCCACCAGCGCATGAGGCGCAGCGGCTCCCCGATCCCGGCCACCTCCCTGGGAGGCGGAGGCGCGGCGGCGGCAGGTGGCGGAATGGGAGCGGGCAGCCGCCTCCAGCCCATGCGGGCCACGGTGCCCTTCCAGCTCAAGCAGCAACAGCAGCAGCAGCAACATGGCAGTCCCACGAGGAGCAGCGGCGGTGCGAGCGCCCCGAGCGGGAGTCTCCCACGCGCGGCGCCCGCCTCGCGTAGCATTAGCCCCACGCGCGCGGCGCCCACCGGCGGAGGCAATAGCGGGCGCGGCGGCCCCGCCATGGCCACGCAGACGCCGGGGGGAGGGGGAAGCAGCGCCGCCGCTTCAGCGGCCTCCGCCGCCTCCTCGCGGGGCAGCCCCACGCGTGCTGGGGGGCCGCGGGGAAGCCCTCCACGGCCCCACCACTTACCGGCTCCGCCGCCGCCGCCGCTGGGCTGTGGGCCCTCACCGTGCTCCTCTCCGGTGTCTCCGCTGCCGGAGGGCAGCGCCACAGCGGCTGGTAGAGTCCGGCACCGGCGGCAGTCGCCGGAGCAAGGCAAGAGCTCCCCGGAGAGGAAGAGCCCCAGCTCCCCTGTCTGCAAAGGTGAGCGCTCCGTGCTGTCGCCCTGTCCTCGCAGCGCACCTGCCGCCCGCTCGCCTGTTACTGAGCGGGCTGCTCGCGAGCGGCCGTTACCAGAGGGGACGGGGAGGCGCGCGGGCAGAGCCTTACCTGGGTCTCCGAGGGGCGACCGTGCCCAGCAGCAAAGGGCACTTCCCGGGAGGTTGAGCGAGGTGGCTTGGTGTGGCCGAGTTTCGGGCAGTGCTTTGCGGATTTTTAGGGATGAGATCAGAGGTGCCCTCCGCCGGTGGTGTGCCTCCGGGCGCGGTGTGCTGGAGGTGAGGTAGAGACAGAGGGGATGCCCAGTCTTGTCTCTGAACCTTCTTTGGGTGGCGGCAGCACTTGAGGGCTTCTGTGTGGTGAAAGGCTTGCTGCTTTTGTTACCGCTCTGTTCTTGTGGCTTGTAGAAGAGAGACAGAGGAAGCCAAGCATGCCATGTGAGGAATTGTAGCCACTTTTTGTAGCACTTCTGCAAGTACTGCCGAAGGTTTGCAGGTGAGAGGGGGTCAGTAGTGCAGGAGATGTACTTAAACTACTTCAGTACAAGTTTACTGGTGTTTGGGAGCTGTTGTGAAGCCTTATCTTCTTTGTCTGCATGTGTTGCCAAGGGGTATGTGGTTTTGATCTGTGTCTGCAAACACGGGATTAAAAAACTAGGAAGCACTATAGACGTGGCATATAGATGTAGGACAAAATGTATTCAGTATATATCTTAGTAATCACTTTCATCATGAACTCTGCAGAAGGATTTGTGAACTTGAGAGTGATGACAAGCACGACAGCCAAGATAGAAAAGTGTGAGATTGGCATACATTTTGTTACAAACTGCCTTTCAGTGTTTTTTAGTAGTTAAAACGTTCTTGGAGGGATACCTGAAATTGAAGTGGTAGGTGTCATCTGTTCGAAGATAACAAATGTAAATCCTCCTTCTTCTTGGGAAAAAAGGTTACTCAAAATGAATGAGTGATGCTTCGTGTTAATGACCTCAGATCTGGACAAAAACCTGAGACTTTTGAAATACCATGAAATTTCCTGTGGTCATCTGAACAATGAACTTGACTAATATGCAGAAGTGTATGTGCAGAATCCTGGGACCAACACAGTTCCCTTTAACAATTCTACTTCTCCTAATGTTACTCCTCCTTTGTAACGTAATGATTATAACCAGACTGCCATGGTTTTGGTGTTGCGGAGTTTTGTTTTGGGTTTGTTTCGTTGTTTGTTTTGGTGTTGTGTTTTTTTTCTATTGTGGCTCTTGAGAATGCTGCTGCCAAATTAGAAAGCAGTAACTAACCGGTACTGTACTTAAGCTAATGCCTATGTGACTTAATTTTTCTTTTATTTTTTCTTCTTTGTTCAGACATTACTTCAGGATTACCGTAGGTCTGCTTGTTTGCAGTGTGAGAGAGCAGTACCACAAAGGCATTTAGATTCTGCATTGGATTTTCTGCTTTTCTCATAAAATAGGGACTTCTTTTAAGGTTATATTCAGAGTTTTGGTTTGAGGACTGCACCTGTTCTTCATTTGAGATTCTTGTTAATCAGTAATCTGAAAAAGTTAATACACATCACAAAATCGTATTTTCTTCCCGTGAACTTTATAGAAACTCTTGCTCAAGATACCCAAGTCAGCCTTCTTAGGGCAGAAAAATTGCGCTGTCTTCAGATCATTGTGTAGAAGCCTGTCAAAGCCATGTTCACTTCTTTATTTGATAGAATAGAATGGAATAGAATCAATCAGGTTGGAAGAGACCTCCAAGATCATCCAGTCCAACCTAGCACCCAGCCCTATCCAGTCAGCTAGACCATGGCACTAAGTGCCTCATCCAGGCTTTTCCTGAACACCCCCAGGGACAGTGACTCCACCACGTCCCTGGGCAGCCCATTCCAATGCCAATCACTCTCTCTGGCAAGAACTTCCTCCTAACATCCAGCCTATACTTCCCTCGGCACAACTTGAGGCTGTGTCCCCTTGTCCTGATGCTGGTTGCCTAGGAGAAGAGACCAACCCCCACCTGGCTACAACCACCCTTCAGGNTGGCCACCTGGGCACACTGCTGGCTCATCTTCAGCCTACTATCCACCAGTACCCCCAGGTCCCTTTCCTCTTGGCTGCTCTCCAGCCACTCTGTCCCCAGCCTGTAGCGTTGCTTGGGGTTGTTGTGGCCAAAGTGCAGAACCCTGCACTTGGCTTTGTTAAATTTCATCCCATTGGCCTCTGCCCACCCATCCAGCCTGTCCAGGTCCCTCTGCAGCGCTCTCCTACCTTCCAACAGATCAACAAAACAAACATGTCATTTAGTCACTCTACTGTGTTAAGATTGCCCCACTTGCATTTCACAAGGTGTGTGAAAATGGAATAGTGTCTGTTTTATTGCTTACATGTGTTTAACTTTCTAAACAGTAGTTGTGTTGGCCCCAAATCCAAATTAAACCTGATTAATATTGCTTACCATTTGTATTGTGTAGTCCAGTGCTTGATAGAGAATGAGTTAACTCAGTTTTTAATTCATCTAGATAAGAAAGCTTGGTGGTAGTTGAGAATGTGGAAATGGAACTTTGTTTTTACTAATTAGGGATACAGTTTTGAAGCCATGAAGGCCATTTCAGGGTATGGGTCAGAATCCACTGCGGAATAACTTGGGTTTTCCTATTCTGTGCTTTCACTTGGTGGTGGCTTCTGTTCATTCCTACAGCTGTAGCCATTTGTTTACTTAAAGCTAAAATGAACCTTGAGGTTAGACAAGTGATAGCTTCTTCTGAACCTCAGTACTGATCCTTAGTTTTATACTTTAGACTTAACTTCATGGTTTGGGGATTTTTCATTTCTGGGAAACAGTTAAATATTTTTTTAATACAGTTTTCATCGAACTACTGAACATTTCAGAACCCCAGCTTGGGAATTTACAGAGGTGACTTGATAGCTTGTTTTAGAGGTTTGGTTTTTTTTTTGGTGGTAGTTTTCTTTGGGTGTGAATTTTTCCCTCCTGTTTTCTGAACTGACTTGCAAATAAATGTTGGAAATACTTGACTGATTTTTTTTTTTCTTTGTGGATGATTCTGAGGATTCTGTGCACAGTTTCTAAATTTCTGTGCTTTTTTTGCTGCTTCCCTCCTAAATATGGCCATAATCCTAGATCTTCTACCACCCAGTTTTCATCATTTGTTTTCCCTCCCTACTGTCTTGAGCACTTATTTCACAGATCTCCACTTGCATGTTAATGTGCTCAGTTCTTCCCATCACTGTATAGTCTAATTTCTACACTGCAACGTCTGTCCTGCAGTCTCCAGTTTTGGTTCAGTTTTCACATGCGCCTTTGTGATGGTTTGGGTATCCCCTGCCCCCCCCCCCACTTTTAGAAATCACCCAGACTAGACTCAGTCGGCTCTGGAAATTTGAATGAAGCTTATATTTACAGCTGGCACAATTTACAAGCAGATATTTACAGTATATACAGTTATAGACAGAAATATACAAGGGAAAAAAGGTAATACAAACACAATACTCAAGGTGTGGCCTGGTCAGGCCACACCTTGAATATTGTGTCCAGTTCTGGGCTCCTCAACTCAAGAGAGATGTTGAGGTGCTGGAAGGTGTCCAGAGAAGGGCAACAAGGCTGGTAAGGGGCCTAGAACACAAACCCTATGAGGCTGGATGTTAGGAGGAAGTTCTTCCCAGAGAGAGTGATTTGCCCTTGGAATGGGCTGCCCAGGCTGCCCAGGGAGGTGGTGGAGTCAACATCCCTGGGGGTGTTCAGGAAAAGACTGGATGAGGCACTTAGTGCCATGGTCTGGTTGACTGGATAGGGCTGGGTGCTAGGTTGGACTGGATGATCTTGGAGGTCTCTTCCAACCTGATTGATTGATTCTATTCTATTCTACAATTCCCCTCCCAGAAACCTGAGTCCCCAGGAGGGGCTCTCAACCACCCCTCACCTTTCCCCTACCCCTCTCAACCTTACCCCGATCCCAAGGAAGAATGGAGGTTCGGCCAGAGGGATTAAAAAGCAAGGTGAAGCAGCCAAGCAAAAGGAGGGTGAGGTTAGAAAGCAAGATGGAGTCCAGCCAGCAGCCACAGCTTCTCCCCAGCAGGCAAAGAGAAGAGGACAGCCCAGCACGAAGTGCAGAGCAGAAGTGACCTTATGTTTTTGTTTTGGTTTTCTTCCTTACACATCTCAGCAAGACTGTGAGCAAAGTAGACCTCACCATTGTTTTCATTTCTCAGCCTATCATCTAGTTCCTCCCACCAAAACATTCTAGCTAGCTTAAAACTAGCACAGCCCTGTTACTTCTCTGCAGACAGCACTGGTTAGATGTTGTTTTGACCTATTAGAAGATTGTTGCAAAATGAGATAGAGAAGTGTATGCTTTACCTATTTTGTTATTTTTATCTTGGTTTATCTACTGAATAAAAATCAAGTGTGGTGTTAGTATTTGTGTTCTTACATAAAACACAAAATCTCAAAACAGTTAACTCCAAAAACATTATAACTCATTAGGCTGTGTAAAGTTAAGACTAGAGCAATAGCACCCTTTCAGGTGACTTGAGGTTGAGAGACATTTCTCTACTGGATGACGAACTTTGTAGTATGTTCTCATAGAATCATAGAATGGTTTAGGTTGGAAGGGACCTCAAGGATCATCCAGCTCCAACCCCCCACCATAGGCAGGGATACCTCCCACTAGAGCAGGCTGTGTTGACAGGCTCATTGACTGTGCTGGATGATTAGACTCACTCTGAAAATTAAGGAGAAACATCAGTTAATCTGAAACTACAGTGGGGTTTAATTTTTAGAATAGTGCATCAAGAGTAACATTAAAGCCTATTTGTGTGAAAGGAAATGACAATTGCTACAAAAATATCTTAGAAAGTCTTAAAGACTTCAGATGTGAGCCTAGCCATTCCTTCATCCTAGCCTTCTTTGGGCTAGGATGAGTGAATGGAACTCCATTGCCACATTGAATTTCACTGTAGAATTTATTTCAGTTATTTGGTGAGTGACAATAATAGCTGCACAGCTGTCCAAATTAATAACCAAGGTTTTGCAATAGTTGTAAAAGACATTACTGTATGATAAGAAAGTATACAAGACTGTGTGCTGTGAAACACCTGCTTTGCTTACCTAAGCTGTTTAATACATAAAGAAAGTTTCAGTATCATGCTTCAGGTATCTTGTGTCCAGCTCTTCAGGGGAGGTTATTTGGATTTAAAATGTTTTCATTTGGTGGATAATAGGCTGAAGATGAACCAGCAGTGTGCACAGGTGGCCAAGAAAGCCAGTGGCATCCTGGCCTGTATCAGGAACAGTGTGGCCAGTAGGAGGAGGGAGGTTATTCTGCCCCTGTGCTCAACACTGGTCAGGCCACACCTGGAGTACTGTGTCCAGTTTTGGGGTCCTCAATTCAAGAGAGATGTTGAGGTGCTGGAACGTGTCCAGAGAAGGGCAACAAGGCTGGTGAGGGGCCTGGAACACAAACCCTATGAGGAGAGGCTGAGGGAGCTGGGGTTGTTTAGCCTGGAGAAGAGGAGGCTCAGGGCAGACCTCATTGCTGTCTACAACTACCTGAAGGGAGGTTGTAGCCAGGTGGGGGTTGGTCTCTTCTGCCAGGCAACCAGCAACAGGACAAGGGGACACAGCCTCAAGTTGTGCCGGAGGAAGTATAGGCTGGATGTTAGGAGGAAGTTCTTCCCAGAGAGAGTGATTGGCATTGGAATGGGCTGCCCAGGGAGGTGGTGGAGTCACCGTCCCTGGGGGTGTTCAGGAAAAGCCTGGATGAGGCACTTAGTGCCATGGTCTAGTTGACTGGCTAGGGCTGGGTGCTAGGTTGGACTGGATGATCTTGGAGGTCTCTTCCAACCTGGTTGATTCTATTCTATTTGCTGTAGTTAAGTTACTTGAACAGCTTGAGCTTTCTGAGGTTTTATAAAACAAAATTCAGCAATTCTTCTATGGAGGGATTGTTTTGAATTACTAGAAGCAAAAGTATGAGTTGTTCTTTTATCTGACAGTGATAGCCAGTATTGTCTTCCAAGGGGAATGTATGCATTGTGCTGTGTGTTTGTTCTTAATAGTGTTTGAGCTTGTTGAATACTTGCAACAAAACACAGAAAGTAGATGGATCCCCTGAGATGTATTGTTTGAGGTTTGGGGAGAAGACAGCTGTGGGAGAGATCACATGAATGAATGCCTTTTCTGAGGAAAAGCCTGACCAGAACAAAAAGGTCAGCTGTATTCAAGAGTGCCAGAGAAGCTAGTTGGGTCTCTCTCTTTTGCACTTCTTTTGATTGTCCTACCTGTATGAAAAGGTTTGATTTGAACTCTGTCAGGGAATTTTGTGAGGTCAGTGGTGTCCTGTGCTTTTCCAGTGGCTCTTCCTACTGCTTGCTAGCTTGCTTTTGCTCTCTCACAGTGCCTGTTTGAATAATGTTTCTTTGGAGCTTTTATTTGTCTTTCTCAGATTTAATTTCATCTATATAGAAAGATATATAGGGGTGCCATCCAGAGGGACCAGGGATGCCATCCAGAGGGACCTGGACAGGCTGGAGAGGTGGGCCCAGGCCAACCTCATGACGTTTAACAAGGCCAAGTGTAAGGTCCTGCACCTGAATCGGTGCAATCCCAGGCACAGATACAGGCTGGGTGATGAATGGCTGAGAGCAGCCCTGAGGA
>WAAF01004816.1:0-10071 GCA_013400475.1 Tricholaema leucomelas | reverse complement strand
ACAGTGAGGGTGGTAAGACACTGGCACAGGTTGCCCAGGGAGGTTGTGGATGCTTCCTCCCTGGAGGTGTTTAAAGCCAGGCTGGATGAGGCCTTGAGCAACCTGCTCTAGTGGGAGGTGTCCCTGCCTATGGCAGGGGGTTGGAGCTGGATGATCCTTGAGGTCCCTTCCAACCTAAACCGTTCTATGATTCTGTGATATCAACAGGACTGTAAGATCCATCTTCATGTTACACTTAGCAGTAATTCTTATTTTGCACTTTTAACACCAGTTCTAAACTTCTCCTTAAAAATTCAAAGATTGTTTTCCAGTGTTTTGTCTCTGAAGGTCTTATAAATAAAAAGAAAACAGAAAGATCTTCCTTTTTTTTTTTCTTCTTCTGTGAGGTATCCAAATCAAAGATATGTTCTGACACTGTAATTTCCTTTTTTCACTTGTAATTAGAGTTGTAAGACTTTTAAGACCTGTCTTCCATATCCCAAGTCGGTGATCTCTTTCCTGTCTTTCAGTTACTTATTGGTAAGCATTTATTTCTTTGCTTAATTTTGCCCTTCAGTCGTATTGTTAGGCTGCCTTTGCTTAAGTTGCCTTCGGAGCTGCCTGGCTTCACTGTTGGCAATAGATGTATGCTGTACTGGTATAGATGTGTGTGATACTGGTTTACTTGTAGCAACTGCAGTGGGTCACTCGTACTGCAATGACTTGTGAAGACGTGGTAACTTGCTTATTGTTTTCCTACGTTATATAGACTTTGCTGATTTGTGTTGTGTATGTTCCGTTTATGTTTTGTTTCGTTATTTTGCTTTGTTTGAAGCCAGACTGCAAAAGGCTTTGTTTCTAAATAGAGCAGTGGTGAATGGATAGGAGAATTGATATTTATCACAAATATTGGTTTAAAGAGATAATCAGGCCAGTTAAAACGGATTTAATATTTAAGAAGCGTCTATTTGATGAAATAGCTCCATTGTTTTTCATCAGGCACAGCTGTTGTGACTGTTCTCTCTATGGGGGTAGATCTCTTGTTATGTAGGTCACATCAAGGCAAAACAGCAGCTGAGCAGTTCCTTTAAGTACCGCAAAGGAAAATGCAATGAAAACCTTGTATATATTCCCGTTGAAATGTTGTGAAGTGGTAAGAGAAGTAGTGTAGTAGTCTTTCACAATTTGTAGGAAGACATCATGTGAAGGTGGGAAAGTAAGTAAAAACATATCCAAACATCTTTGCACCATCTAAATGAAAGTAAATTCAAAACAGAAGCAAACAAAGTCAACTGCAGAATCTGAAGATAGAATTCCTTGAAGGAGTTTTTAAATTAGAGCAGAGTGTTTGTGCCTTGCAATGAGCAGCTTCCCTTCAACTTAAATAGTAAACAAGCTTTGTTTTTCTCTCTGCTTACCCAACAAAGTACTATTTACACTTGTTTTGTGGGGGAGGGGAGAGGGTAGTAGTTTCTGCTGCTTCAGTTTTGAAGCTGTCTGCTGCGGTGGCTTTGGAGATGATGTGACTAACGATATGCACTTCTCGGTTTTTTGTGTTGTGTGTTGGGTTTTGTTTTTCTTTTTCCACCTCCATTCTATTTCCCTTTAGTAAAGAAACTTCTTGAAGGGGGAGAATAATAATTCAGAAGGAAAAATAGGGAGAGTATGGTAGCTATTCCTGAGACAAGTAACATGTTTGCTGCAAGTTTGGAAGCAAGTGTAATTTTAAAGGAGTGACATGTAGCATTAGTGTGCTACATTTCCTCCTGGTATGGACAAAAGAAATAGTTTTGAAATCTTCTGATACAGACAGACACTTCAGTGTGCTATGTGGTAGTAGCAATAGTCAGATCATTTATTGCATTGCTTTATGTCCTAAGTACATGGTAAATACAAAATTGAGCTTTGCTGCTACTCCATGATAGCAGATCTGCTGTGAGCTCAGTTGTAAGATTTTAACATCTTTGGTGCTACTAGAAGTAATAAAACAGGTAAGATTTCTGGACTGCATTATATGAACATGGCTGATTATCATGCTAATAATTATTACCTTGTAGTTGAATTGAAATATTTACCACACTTTTAATGTGTATGTTTCTACTGAAAAAAATGAATCAGTGCATTTAGTATAGGGTGTCATTAGGCTTACGTTAGGAAGACTGCTGTTCTAGAAGACTAAGAGGTTGTCAACACTACTGAAATCTGTACTTAACAAGTTTCATTTATATTTATATGTCTTCAGTAGATTGAAGCTGCTTAGAAATTGAATTCTGGACTTCTGATGTCAGTGTTTTTATTCTGATGAGTAGTCAGGCACTAATCAGACATGGCTTCTCTTCTTTTGACTATAAATCAGTTTACGTAAAATATGAGTTGCTGTGTTATTTATACTTTTAGTGTAGAATTCATCCTGAGGCACAGTCATGAAGGACATAAGACTTGAGTTCTTCTAGTGCTCTTGTAAAGCTCCCCTCTGATCTCGGTATCGTGTTTGATGGGTTCTAGCTGTTTGTTTTAGGCCTTTGTATTCATTATAGGCAAGGTTAATACCAGATGCTTTCAGATGTAATTCTTTAGGGAGTAGATGAATTTATAGAAAGCTTAGATCATTGTGATCTCTGGATTTGCATTTTGTATCTAGGATAGCTAGTAAAAATAATGTATGAGCATATATGTGTTTCGAAACCCTAGATCTTTACTACTTGTGAGCCTCTTTAGCAGATCTCAGTTACTGTTTTGAGGATCCTTTCTTTACAATGCTTGTACTTACTAGATGGCAGCATAGTCTCCCATCACTTTAAGATGTTGACAGATGAGACAGATGCAACTTTTTGTTCTTAACTATTCTTCTTTCTCATCTTACTTCCTGTGCTGGTTATAGTTTGCCTTTTTCAGTAAAGGTTCTTGTTAAGAGTTGAAAGGGACCTCTGGGGACCAGCACCCCTGTGTGAAGTGGGAATGCATACAGGTGCATTTTGGAAACCTTCAGAGGAGACTCTATAGCCTCAGAGCAGCCTGTTTCAGTTCTTTTTCGCTCTCAAAAGGAAAGAAGTTTTTCCTTACATCTAGGTAGAACTTCTTGTCTTATGGTTTATGGCCACTCTCCAGCCTGTACAGGTCTTGCTGAATGGCAGCACAATCTTCTGGTACATGAGCCACTCCTCCCAGTTCTGTATCATCAGCAAACTTGCTGAGAGTACATTTCATTCCTTCATTCAGATCACTGACAAAGACCTTGAACAAGACTGGACTTGGTACTGACCCCTGAGTAACACTGCTGTTTAGTCTTCCAATTAGATTCTGCACCGCTCATCTCTACCCTCTGAACTCTGTTGTTCAGTCAGTTTTCAATCCACTTCACTGTCTGCTCATCTAACTCAGACTTCCTAAGCTTACCTATGAGGATGCTATGGGAGACAGTGTCAGAAGCCTTGGTGAAGTATAAGTTGACAGTTTCCACAGCCCTCTCCTTACCTGCGCAGCTGGTCACACCGTCATGGAAGGCTATCACTTTGGTCAAGCACGATAACCTTCTTTTTCTCCATGTACTTAGAGATGACCTCCAGAAAGAGCTGTTGCATCACCTCTCAAGGGATGAAAGTGAGGCTGACTGGGCTGTAGTTTCTTGCGTTGTCCTCCTTGTGCTTTTCAAAGCTTGGAGTGGCATTGTCTTCAATCCTCAGGCATCTCTCCTCCATGACATTTCAAAACTAAAGAGTAGCTTAGCAATAACCTTAGCCATCTCCCTCAGCATGTGTGGGTGCGTCCCACTTGGGCTTATGTGTTTGTGGATGTCCATCTTGTCTGGATGATCTCCAACCCAATCCTTGTCTAAGGGAGAGTCTTCCTCCAGACTTTTTACCTTACCTCCAGGTGTAAGGTTCCTGATGGCAGGTCTTAACAGTAAAAACTGAAGCAAAGAGGTAACTCCATTTTCTCTTACACCCTCTTTTCACCAGGGCACCCACTTCATTCAGCAGTGGGCCCACATTTTCCCTAGCCTTCCTTTTCCTACTGACGTACTAGAATAAGCTCATCTTATTTTTCACATCGTTGGACGCATGTAGTTGTAAGAGAGCCTTAGCTTTCCTTACTGCATTTCACATACTGTAGACTTCTGAAAAGTGATATGTAAATACTGAAAATAAGGTGTTGCAAAAGGTGTGGTGTCAGGCAGGGATTAACGTAGTTACCAGGTAGCAGGTACTTGATTATCTTGTAAAACGTAAATTGTTAACTTGTCAGAGTTGACTTTGGCTCTTAACTCTTCATGAATATGTCATGTATCATATACTGGATAGCTAATAAAACATGTTGATGTATGGTACTCTTTGAATCAAAGTAGATGTAGGGGAAAGGGATAGTGGGACAAACTCTAAATATTAAGTTGAGAAAGTTGAGTACGTATTTTCTTTGTCATCCTTTATATGTGAGAAAACTTAGCTATTTTTATTTCTTCGAAGCCTTCATCATTTAAGAATCCAGTGACTGTCACAATTTTGAGGGAATAAGTGGTGGTGTGTGAGTACCAATGCAACATTTGTCACATAAGCATGTTTTAAGGAAACTGTAAAAGCGTATTTCATTGCTTATTAAAACTGTGTAGAGTCTGGAAAAGCAAAATTAATTCCTATATTAAAATATCTTCTTGTATTAAGAACATAGTAGTTTTTTTTAAATATTATTTATTGTAGGGAATTAATTAAGCTTTCTGTCTTGCTTTCTTCCTAATCAAGTATTTTTATTCTAGCTGATAAATCAAGACCACCTTCCTCAAGCCCTTCCAGTATTATTCGCCGCAATTCCTCAGTGGATACTCTTGCTGCTCCGTACCTTGCTGGACAGTGGCCTCGAGATACTGCTCCGTGTATGAGAGACAAAGCCACGCAGGTAGGGCAAATTTTTATGATTGGAGTATTTAAACTTGAAGACAGGAGTTAAATAGAGGAAGCTCTCTCTTCCCTTGAAAACATTTGCTTTTACTTTAAGTTTCTATTCACTTTCAGATTACAGGAATCCTACCTTTGCTATTATGTATTAGAATTGCTTGCATTCCTCTCTAAGAAATGGACTGTGAGCTGTAGTATCTTTCAAGAGCTACACTTTCTTGTTTCAGAAAACCACTAGTGTATTGCACATCTGTTTTCTCATTCTTGCAATGTGCAGTACACTAGATCACACTGGTGTTAAGTACTATTCAGTTTAAATTTATGGGAGAGAACTTAGGACTCTTTATATGCCTGTCTGAAAACTTGTGGCAGGTTGAAAATTACCTCCAAGTAAAATCATCAGACTGGCTTAGAAGGCTTGGAAGCAGATGAAGTTATGTATTTACAGCAAGCTAAAATCTAAAATCATATATATACACATATGCATTGTATTACATTTACAGTTTTGAAATAATACAAAAAATTCCCCTGGACAAAGCCTAAGAGGCCAACTGCCACCTTCTTCACCCCTCAGTGAGAAAACCAAAGGCCCCAACTGTTGGCTACTTAGCAAAGTTTAGTGCAGAAATCAGTCAGCGAGGAGGAGGGAAGAGCAGGAGCAAAGCAGGGGGCAGAAAGGCAAAAAATTCCCCTGGATGAAGCCTAAGAGGCCAACTGCCACCTTCACCCCTCAGTGAGAAAACCAAAGGCCCCAACTGTTGGCTACTTAGCAAAGTTTAGTGCAGAAATCAGTCAGTGAGGAGGAGGGAAGAGCAGGAGCAAAGCAGGGGGCAGAAAGGCAAAGGGAAGAAAATTGTTTATACAGCAGATAATATAGTTTCATTTGTTTGCTGGATCAGCATATAGATTTTACCGTACTGTTCTTCTGCATCCAATACAATTCTTTATTTAAAATTTGGGATGAAACAAGAGTGCTAACTCTAAATCTACCACAAACCTGAATTAAAAAAAAATAGTCTGTAGTGCCCTTGTAAAAGTTACTGTGGCTTTTGTTACGCTATCTTCTTTCACAATCAGAGGACAAAGGTCTTAATACTCACCTGGGATATGTGTGCCAAGTGTAGAATTATATGCAGTGAAGAGCTTTATTGTTGAACCATGAATGATGTTCAAAATTCACTCAACTGCAAAGTATTGAAGAAATGCATGATTTGCCAATAAACTTCAACATCTTGATGGAATTTCACAAGCCCTTGGTAGTGAAACCGTGCTACAATTAAAGACAAGATCAAGTAACAATTGAATTAAACTGGTGTTTCAAAAGTTATATGCTTATGACAGTTGTGTCATTAGTCCCCTTACAGGGAGCTTTGTATATTGCTTTGTACAGAAGTCATTCAAGATGGATTTTTCTGTAAAATATCTTAGTGTTTCATTTCACCTTCTGCAGATGCAGTCTAGCAGTGGGTTTCTCTTAACTTGCAGAGTAGAAGAGCCATATCAAATTTTAAATCCCTATTCCTATAGCATAGTTTCAGCAATATGTCTCTTTTAGTTCCAGTAACAAAATGTGGTTGGAAGAGAAACTGACAGCATGTGGAACATAAGTGAGTTTGAGCCTGCCTTTTGGTTTGGTAACTGTAACAAAAGTGTGGCCATGTTTCAGCATACTTTCTACTCAAAATGTATAGGATGCTGAGCAGATGATGTCTGCAGCATTAATTGTCACTGTATGTGTGCTGTTACTATATGGCTTTCTCAAAACCCACAGCATTTGGAGAAAAGAACCACAATTCAAAGACTCAGTCAGTAGAAGAGTGAAGGGGTTTGTAGAGGAATATGCTTGTATGGATAGGATAGAAATGGCAACTGGTGAAGAAAGGAGAGCTTACAAACAAGCTTTCTGTGCAGGGAAATAAATCAGAAAATGGTTAGAAGTTGGGATGAAAAAAATAAGCAAATGTATTAAGAGGAGGAGAATATTGATATACAAGGCCTATGATATACAAGGAATTGCTGTTCATGCTTGGCTATTAGAAGGCTTCATTGAAGGGCAGAACTAAATCAGTGATATTGGAGTTCTTAGGATACTTTTTTCTATATAATTGTATTTCTGTGCTACTGCCAAAGTATTTGATTTATTCAGTTGATCTCTATCTTAATTTTGGTTTTAACTGAGTTGTGTTTGAGCTTTTGTAATATGTGTGTTTTCCTTTTTGGCTTATGTTTTTCTTTGTCTTTTTCATCCAATTATGACACCTCAAGCAGTTATGGAAGGAAGGCTTTCAGATACAAGGGGAAACATTCACAAAAATTAATGAAAAGACTGTGAAGGACATTGGATGTTTCTGCAGAATTGGGTGTATTTAATGGTGATTGATGTGAGTGTAGTGCTGAGGGAAATAGAACTATGTGTTTGCACTTCCTAATTTAAAATGTATCAAACCAGTAGAAAATTTTGGGATACAGACATACATCTTTATATCCAAAGCTTGTGTTGATAGGACACTCATGAGACATGGTTGCTTTTAATCTTTTTGGTATGCTTGAGAGCAACCATTTAAGCTAGGGACAAGTTGAAAATGTGATTTGCAATAGTTAGTGTAGGCTCTCCATTTATGATTTTTAGCACTTCTGAACACATGGTGCTTGGATGAAGTTTCACTTACAAGGTACTGTAGTTCCAGTGTGTAATTCTGGATTTCACAAAGTCTAAAGTGAAGTGGATGTGTTCAGATATCAAAAGTTTAGGCAACAGAAATTGAATCTGTTAAGATTTAAAAGATTTTCAAGTTGAGCAAGTAGGGTATCTTGATTTTGCAGCTTTATGGCACAAGGAGTAGAGTCATTCAGGAAACAGGCTGGGAAGAGATGTCACTTCAGATTGCATGTCTTCATAGAGATGCCCATAGGTTGTAACCAAGAACTGTGTGAGTGATCCCAGGCAATGCAGACTGTGTATCATACTCCTGCTTTGGCTGATAATTTTGATGAAACTTGTCTGTAAGACCAGACTAAATTATGTACATGCAAAATATTTGTTTATTAAGTGCATTATTGAGTGTCTTTAGGTCTGGCTAGGATTCATACATGCAAATACTAGTTTTAAGTGCTGCCCGAACAGCTGTTTGTAATCTGGTGGATGTTTTCCCTTTGAATCAAACCAGTTTGGCTTTGTCTATGGTTGTTTGAAATGTCAAACTATAAGTTAAAATGAGACCTTTTTCTCTGTGTAATTCCTAAAGAACAGTTTGTTTCAACTGCAGAGTTTTTGCCTGTGGGACTTTTTATTAAGTGTTCTGTGATAAATTTCTCCTTGTAATTCTAGAACAGGAAGGGGATAGCAGTGGTAGCAGCTAATAAGCAAATAGTCATACTTCATGAATCTAGAGAAACAGAAATATTTTGTCTGCTGCCTATTTGCCCTGTGTTTCTTGAAAGTAAGTGGTATAAGCAAAATATAGGGAATAAGTAGTAGGAGACTTGCTAAAATACAAACTGGGAATACAAACTGTACATGAAGCTTACCAGTGCATTTTGTTACCTTAAATACAGTTTGTTGTAATCATGTTTCAAATTCTCAGAACTTTTTTCACTACAGCATATTTGCAAGTTTCTTTAATAAATGTTCATGTAAATGCTGGTTTAGTGAAACTTCAATTACCTTGTGGCTTTTTGCTTAGCCACAGGCAACAGTTTAAGGCATTAATAAGTTAATTCCCCCCTTTGCAATACTTGGGATGTTTATATGCCTTGCCTTCCTTTCTCTTGTTCTTCTGAACAAGAACAGAATTTTGAAGCTGTACTGGTGCAGGCTTTTGCAGGGCTTACACTAAGCTACCCTTGATAATGTGTCAGAAATAACAAGTCCAGCATCTGTGCAGGAAATAAAACAACATCATCTCCCCTGAAGTCAGCAGTCATGCTGGTTCTTCAGAGCTCTGTAGCAGCTCATGGTACATCTGGCTGTTAATGTTGCATTATGCTCAATAATTTGTCAAGAGAAATGAATAGAATCAATCAGGTTGGAAGAGACCTCCAAGATCATCCAGTCCAACCTAGCACCCAGCCCTATCCAGTCAACTAGACCATGGCACTAAGTGCCTCATCCAGGCTTTTCCTGAACACCCCTAGGGACGGTGACTCCACCACCTCCCTGGGCAGCCCATTCCAATGGCAGCAGCCCATTCCAATGGCAAATGAGCACATTCCTGTATTAGAGTAGATCTGAAAGTAAATTTGGTTTGTTTTGGTTGGTTGGGTTTTGTTTGGGGATTTTTTTGGTGCACATGTGTGTTTGGTGCCTTTGTGGGTTTTATTGGTTTCTTTTTTAAAGTTGGGTAGTTTTGCTTCACTCTATCGTATTTTACTCATCTGAAAGGCTTCTAATAAGTGACTACTTTTCACTCACTTTTGAATCTAGTGAATCCCAACACTGTTCTCTCTTATAATTGATTTCAAAATATTCTGCCAGAAGGTATGAATTAGTTGGTTTTTAATTCTGCAACCTTCTTTATACAGACAGAAAGTGCCTGGGCTGAAGAATATTTAGAAAAGAAGAAAAGCTCACACAAACGTTCATCATCATGGGGCAGCAATGAGCAACTCAAGGAGGTCAGAAATGGTTTGGTTTAATATTTTTACTGGTATGCACTGTTACCTTGGGATTTCAGGAAGGCACAAATGTTGTTCTCCTCTGTTTTATTATCCAGATGGTGGGTTTGGTGAAAAATAAGACATTGCTGTTCACTTGATAGTCATTTCATATAATAATCATAGTATCATCAGGGTTGGAAAAGACCTCACAGATCATCAAGTCCAACCCTTCACCACAGAGCTCAAGGCTAGACCATGGCACCAAGTGCCATGTCCAATCCTGCCTTGAACAGCTCCAGGGACAGCGACTCCACCACCTCCCTGGGCAGCCCATTCCAGTAGCCAATGACTCTCTCAGGGAAGAACTTTCTCCTCACCTCAAGCCTAAACTTCCCCTGGCGCAGCCTGAGGCTGTGTCCTCTTGTTCTGGTGCTGGCTGCCTGAGAGAAGAGAGCAACCTCGCCCTGGCCACAACCACCCCTCAGGTAGTTGTAGACAGCAATAAGGTCTCCCCTGAGCCTTCTCTTCTCCAGGCTAAANCACACCATTCCTGATGCAGGCCAGGATGCTCAGTGGCCTGGGCACACTTCTGGCTCATGTTCAGGCG
>WAAF01004815.1:2128-34828 GCA_013400475.1 Tricholaema leucomelas | reverse complement strand
GAGATGATTCTCCCCCTCTACTCCACTCTGGAGTACTGTANGATGATTCTCCCCCTCTACTCCACTCTGGAGTACTGTATGTAGTTCTGAAGCCCCCATTACAAGAGGGACGTGGATGTACTGAGCATGTCCAGAGAAGGGCCACGGGGTTGATCAGAGGACTGGAGCACCTCTGCTCTGAGGACAAACTGTGAAAGAGTTGGGGCTGTTCAGTCTGGAGAAGAGGAGGCTCCCAGGTGACCTTGTGGCCTTCTTGTATTTGAAGGGGGGCTACAAAAAAGCTGGGAAGGCACTTTTCAGGCTATCAGGGAGTGACAGGACTGGGGAGAATGGAGCAAAGCTGGAGATGGGTAGGTTCAGAGTGGAGGTGAGGAGGAAGTTTTTGAGCATGAGAGTGGTGAAAGCCTGGACTGGGTTGTGGAGGGAGGTGGTTGAGGCCCCATGCCTGGAGGTGTTTAAGGCCAGGCTGGATGAGGCTGTGGCCAGCCTGATCTAGGGTAAGGTGTCCCTGGACATGGCAGGGGGATGGGAACTAGATGATTCTTGTGGTCCCTTCCAACCCTGACTGATTCTATGAATTGTGGGGCTCCATAAACACAAAATATTCTTGAACTCTTTGAATGTGAAAGATTCTGCTTTGAAGGAAGAAACATCTCCATCCCAGGACAACTTGTTATGTGTATTTTTGCGGAGTCTTGTGTGGTCTCTGTGCATGGAAAGGTTAGAGGGTGCTTTGGTCTGCTGCCACTTTATTTTTGGTATGGGAAACACTGTGAAACTAGCCATCAAAGTCAATGCACAAATCAAGACCTCACTATGTAAATCCTCATAGGAATCCATTCTTCCAAAGATAAATATCTTTCATTGTCACTTAACTTTATAAATGGCATTCTTGATGCTTTGTGGTTGACACTTTATGGCTGTATTTCCAGTTGGACAGATGGTACTAAAGTACATGGTTCGGGGCAATAAAAAAATCTAAGTTTGATCTGTGGCTGAAAAATGAGTGAACTGCTACTTTATGGCCTTCTTTAAAGGTGTCATAAAATACCTATTTATTTGACAAATATGCAAAAAAAGGAGAACTTAACACTTCAAGATGCTGTTGTTTTTCTTCTGAAATAACGTCTCTGGGTTTTAAGTCCTCTTGATTTGTAGAATTTCTGGAGAGGCTAAGAAGGGGAAAGATTAAGTGAGGGATAATATTGTAACTATTCATTTTCCAGACCGTTCCCTCTTTTGGTTTTAACCATAGAGGCCTGGGGGTACTGGTAAATAGTAGCTGAAGATGAGGCAGCAGTGTGCACAGGTGGGCAGGAGAGCCAATGGCATCCTGGCCTGGATCATTGTGGCCAGCAGGACAAGGGAGGTTATTCTGCCCCTGGACTCAGCACTGGTCAGGCCACACCTTGAGTGCTGTGTCCAGTTCTGGGCTCCCCAATTCAAGAGAGATGTTGAGGTGCTGGAAGGTGTCCAGAGAAGGGCGTCAAGCTTGGTGAGAGGCCTGGAGCACAGCCCTGTGAGGAGAGGCTGAGGGTGTGCAGCCTGGAGAAGAGGAGGCTCAGGGCAGTCCTCATTGCTGTCTACAGCTACCTGAAGGGAGGCTGTAACCAGGTGGGGTTGGTCTCTTCTGCCAGGCAAGCAGCAACAGAAGAAGGGGACACAGTGTGAAGTTGTGCCAGGGGAGGTATCGTGCTGAACAACTTCCTCCTCACATCCAGTCTGAACCTTCCCATCTCCAGCTTCACTCCATTCTACCTAGTCCTGTCACTACCTATAGCTTAAAAGGTCCTTCCCCAGCTTTTTTGTAAGCCCCTTCAGATACTGGAAGGCCACAAGAGGGTTACCTGGGAGCCTCCTCTTCTCCAGACTGAACAGCCCCAACTCTTTTAAGAAAATTATTTCAGCCTCAAGGAAAAAAAAAATCCAGTAATTAAAAGTAATTAAAGTGCTGAGTGCCTGAACTGAAGCAGTGAGCATAGAGTGTATCAGGTAAGAGAGAAGCAGACTTGAGAAGAGCTTTTGCTGTGAGCTGACAGGCACTATCAGTTCTCCCAGCAAAGCTGTATGTTATCTCTTGTGGCTGGTTCTGCCTGTCTGTGGAGATTGACAACTACCTTTTAGGTTAAGGATCCCTTCACTTTCTGTTGACTTCAGGTAAAACTGCAGACACTCAGCATGATCGAAGAGGAATGTGGGAGGCTTCCAGCACAGTCTCTGCACTTTCTATTCTTTTGATTCTTCAACTGCAGACATCTCTTAATTCACATTGACTTCAGCAGCTTTCAAATAATAAAGTGCTTATTTTGGGTCTTAAAGTAATCATTTTCTAAAAAGAATATTGAATGTGAAAGAAGATAATTTGTCTCAGAAGTCCCTGCCAGATGTCTCTAGCTGGGATGGTTTCTTTTGCTACTGTTCCATATGTTTCTCTATGTTAAATCATAGAATCAACCAAGTTGGAAGAAACCTCCAAGATCATCCAGCCTAATCTAGCACCCAGCCCATGCCAGTCAACCAGACCATGGCACTAAGTGCCTCATCCAGGTTTTGCTTGAACACCTCCAGGGACAGTGACTCCACCACCTCCCTGGGCAGCCCATTCCAATTCCTATCACTCTATCAAGAGCTTCCTCCTAACATCCAGCCTAGACCTCCCCAAGCACAACTTGAGACTGTGTCTACTTTTTCTATTGCTGCTTGCCTGGCAGAAGAGACCAACCCACACCTGGCTACAACCTCCCTCCAGGTAATTGTAGACAGCAATGAGGTCTGTCCTCCTCTTCTCCAGGCTGCACACCCCCAGCTCCCTCAGCCTCCCCTCACAGGGCTGCGTTTCAGGCCTCTCAGCAGCTTTGTTGCCCTTCTTTGGACACCTTCCATCACCTCAACATCTCTCTTGAATTGAGGAGCCCAGAACTGGACACAGCACTCAAAGTGTGGCCTGACCAGTGCTGAGTACAGAGGAAGAATAACCTCCCTTGTCCTACTGGCCACACTATTCCTGATACAGGCCAGGAAGTCATAGGCTCTCTTGGCTATCTGGACACACTGCTGGCTCAAAATGGTTAAGGTTGTCTTTAATAGAGTCTAATGTTCAATGGAGTCAAATGTTTAATGGAGTCTAATGTTTTCTAGTGGGCACTTAATAAGAAATAATAATAAAAATAAAAGTGTATTGAAGATGATTTTTCAAGTAGTTGTAAAGCATGAGAAAGCCTTCCTTGTTAAAAATAAGAGCTAACTACTTTTAAACTACTACTACTAAAGGGTTACTACTTTCACTTGGAATATAAGGCAGCTCTGTGTGCTTGGTGTATGAAGAGAGCATTTTTCCAAGACAATATTAGTCTTTTTTTATCTTAATTCCTTTGTGGTGTAATGCAGTTGATTACACATTCTGTATTCATGGAGAGTATGTCAAAATAGTAATTCTGTGGTTTTAAACTATGGTTATGGTTTCATGAGAGAATTTTTTTTTCATGTCAAATCCCATATGAAGTTTTTTTGTTTGTTTTGTTTCAGCATAGTCTCTGTCTTTACTGATTGAGAAGCCAAAAGTACTTTTTGCCTGTGAAAGCCAGAATATGTTCAAAAATCAGTTCCAGGTAAAACTAAAACGGTTTTATTTTTTAAGCTCTTTCATTTCACCTTTGGGAGAACTCCATCAAAATGGGTTATTCTGAGAGACAAACCCTCCAGATACAGAAGTGTTTGGTTATTCTGCATTTTTATAGACATCTTGTGAAATAGTGGGTAGCTGCAGATGCTATGAAGTCTAGAATGGGTACCACTGTGGTGTTACCAATGGCTTTTTGTCTGTCTTTACACTTGTGAGTCTGGCCAGGCACACCATCTAATCCCACCCAGCCATGGAAGGAGGCTCAGCTCTTCAGGTATAATCAGAAAAGTGGGGTTGCTTTGCTCTTTTGGTCCAGCACAGTGTTGTGATAACACTAGTCACATCTCTCACAAACCTTATTATCCCTTTTGCTGTTTCCTGGCCTTCCTTTTCACCACACTTTGCCTCCCTTTCTCTGCACCGGCTCACTCCTGAGACACTGACTCACCCTAATGACATTTTCTCCAGCGGTCCCAGATGTGCTACATCTCGACCCAAAATTATATTTCTGATGCTGTTACCTAAGCTAGCTCAGCTTTATGTGGTGTTTCTGATACTGCTGCCCAGGAGCTGGTGACTTTGCAGGATTGTGCTCCCCAAAAGATGTCCCATGCACCTCTAATTGATTGTGATTTGGACTGTTTCTGTGCTAGTTTGAGCCTGACTGGGATAGTTTAGTGAGAGGAATTAGATGATAGGCTGTGAAAAGGAAACAATGGTGATGTCTGCTGCACTCATAGGCTTTCTGAGATGTATAAAAACATGAACACAAACATACATAATAGAGTTGTCCTCTGGCTCTGGCTGCCTGCACTTCCCTTTCTAACTTGCTGTCTAACCCCTCTGCTTCCTAACCCCCCCTGGCCGATTCTCCAAACTCACCTTGAACGTAAGGCAAAGTCTGGGATAAGGTAGAGGGGTGGAAAGGAAGTGGAAGAGTGGTTGGGAGCCCTTCCTGGGGACTCTGATTTGTGGGAGGGCTGTTGTGTTTCTGTGTTACTTTTTTTAACTGGTATATTTCTGTCTGTAGCTGTATAGATTGTAAATACCTGTTTGTGTGTTGTGCTAAGCTTCATTCTGATGTCCAGCTCAGCTGAGTCTAGTCTGGGTGATTGTCTTAAGTGTTGGGGGGTGGGAAACACCCAAACCATCACAGTTGCTTAGCTCTCCTTTGGGTACTCGTGAGAGCCAGTCATCTTCCACGGCACTAAGGAACTTTTGCCAGCTTCTCATGTCAATTTGTTCAGCATTTTCTCAAGTTGCATTTGATAGTTTTCTGTGTCCTGTTCAGTTAGCTTAACCCCACATCAGGGTCTGCTCAAGGGCAGCAATCCACTGAGCGAAGTAGACAGGGGTGGATTGTGCTAGTTTGAAGCTAGCTAGAATGTTTTGGTGAGAAGAACTAGATCATAGGCTGTGGAATGAAAACAATGGTGATGTCTACTTTGCTCATGGTCTTGCTGAGATGTGTAAAGAAGAAAAGCAAAACATAGATAAGGTCATTTAGATCTTGGCTTTGCTCTGGTCGCTTCGCCTGCTGGAGAGCTGAGGCTGCTGGCTGAACTCCATCTTACTCTCTAACTTCACCCTCCATTTGCTTTGGCTGATTCACCTTTGCTTCTTAATCCCCCTGGCTGAACCTCCATTCTTCCTTGGGACTGGGGTAAGGTTGAGAGGGGTAGGGGGAAGGTGAGGGGGTGGTTGAGAGCCCCTCCTGGGGACTCAGGTTTCTGGGAGGGGAGTTGTGTTTCTGTATTACCTTTTACTCTGTACATTTGTGTATATAACTGTATATACTGTAAATATCTCCTTGTACATTGTGCTATCTGTAAATATAAGCTTCATTCAATTTCCATAGCAGGCTGAGTCTAGTCTGGGTGATTTCTAAAGTGTGGGGGGGTGGGGGACACCCAAACCACCACAGGCTCCTTAACAAAATGTCTATATGGGAGAAAAATCCAGTTCTGTTAAGGTCTGCTACAAGCACATAGAGATTGTCAGTTCAAAATCCTTTTTTTAAGCATTCTGAAAGCTTGATCCTGTAGCCCTTAGACTTTCAAAATGTAATACTTTTTATCAATTACACATTTCAAATACATTTTGAGAGCAGTTTAAAGAATGCCTTTTTGAATCTCCAGGTATGGGTGAGTAGAGGAAAATTCCTAATTCGTGGATGGTGCAGACTTGATAGTCTCTGAAAAAATAATTTGAAGAGCATTTATTTTGCTGACAAGACTGCTTGCTTCTCTTGCTCCATCTGACTTGTGTACAATTGTTTGGGCAGCTGAGCATAAAGAGAATTGGGGAGTGCAGGCAACTGGGAATGAGAAGGGAGCAGTGGATTTGTAGCCATTGATTAGGTCAACCATGCTGCTGAAAAAAATCCTTATCAAGCTGCAGGCTGAATACATCAGATGTCACCCAAAAAGTGATATCAAATGGGAAAATACTTTGAAGCAAATAGTTCCCTAAGCAGAGGTGCTAAAGCTTACCTCCCCAAGAGCCTGTGGTTACACTCTTTGATGTCTAATAGCACACATGCTCTGTGTAGGGAGTTTTCACCTGGCAAAGTCATTTATGATAACTTTTCAATATTAATTCTCTCAGGAAGGCTGCAGCAAAAATACAGCCCTACTTTTTATGGTGATACTGGCAGGATCAGTCATACTACAAAGCCACTTAAGTCTAGTCAATCCCAAGAACAAATCCAGGCTGGGCAGTGAGTGGCTGGAGAGCAGCCCTGAGGAGAGGGACTTGGGGAAAGTGGTGGATGAGAAGCTCAACAGGAGCCAGCAATGTGCACTTGCAGCCTGGAGGGCCAACCAGAGCCTGGGCTGCAGCGGAAGTGTGGCCAGCAGGTGGAGGGAGGTGATTCTCCCCCTCTACTGCACTCTGCTGAGACCCCACCTGGAGTACTGCTTCCAGTTCTGAAGCCCCTATTGCAAGAGGGATGTGGATGTGTTGGAGTGTGTCCAGAGAAGGGCCACAAGGATGCTCAGAGGGCTGCAGCAGCTCTGCTATGAGCAGCTCTGCACACAGTACTCCAGGTACATAGATACTGGGGCTCTTCAGCCTGGAGAAGAGAAGGCTTCGAGGAGACCTTATAGTGGCTTTCCAGTATCTGAAGGGAGCCTACAGGAAGGCTGGGGAGGGACTATTGACAAGGTCTGGTAATGTCAGGACGAGGGGGAATGGGTTTAAACTGGCAGAGGGGAGATTTAGACTGGATGTTAGGAGGAAGTTCTTTACAGTGAGGGTGGTGAGACACTGGCACAGGTTGCCCAGGGAGGTTGTGGCTGCTCCCTCCCTGGAGGCGTTTAAGGCCAGGCTGGATGAGGCCTTGAGCAACCTGTTCTAGTGGGAGGTGTCCCTGCCTATGGCAGGGGGTTGGAGCTGGATGATCCTTGAGGTCCCTTCCAACCTAACCCATTCTGTGATTCTAGATATACCTCACTATGTATATGTATATATGTGTCTGTAGCAACAGCCTTATGTAGAGAGAATTTGTTCTTATGTACTCCTCTTGACTATTGCTAATTCCATGCTGAATGTTTGGTTGTGTGATTGATGTATCCTTCAACCATTTTACCATAGGGTGGCCCATTTGTTGAAATATTCAGTGCTCAAGGCAAGAACCCAGTAGCAAAATGGAAGATTCACGGCAATCCAGCAGCTATACGGAAAGTAAGTTTTGAAAGAAGCTTCTGAAACATAGAATATAAAACAGAAAAATGGGAATGGAGCTTAAAATTAGAAGTTAATGAGGGCTTTGACCTGACAGTAGAGTTGTCACTTGCAGTTCTGTCATTATGACAGACTAAAGGACTACTTAAATGAGTTCTTTATGCCTATTTGCCTGACTAGGTTTGAGGCAGTATAATTTTGTAGTTTAAATATTTAGAGAGTCATTTTGCTATTTTGGTAACTAGTGGTTTGCATTGGGCCCATTGGATCACCAGTCCTGTTCATCAACATCATTTGTTCACAAAACATGCAAGCAAAAGGCTGTTCTCTGGATTATGTTATCATTTTTTAACTGCTGTCCTACTCGCAGCACTGTCTGTCATTTGTGGGTTTCATTTGCCTTTTAACAACAAAGTAGCTTTGCATATTAGTAGCCTTGTTGGTTAGGAGGAGAATTCTATCAGGATGCTTATGTTTGTTTATTGTTCCTCTTTTTTTCTTTTGGTAGGAATATGATAAAGAAATAAAAGGCTTTGTTTTTGTACTTGAAGGAAGCAGTCAAATCAACAAAATGCAGCTACCAAAGGAAGCTGCACAAACTTGTAAGTGTCAAATAATCAAATGTTTCTGATGTTCTGATTTTTAGATCAGTCTTACACTGGACTATGAAATTTGCATTGTTCTCCCTTACTTTGGGTTGAATTCAGCATTAGCCAAGTGGTTTTTTTTAAGCTTATTAGAAGGTCTGTTACAAATTGGGCACAGAGTGACTGGAGAGCAGCCAGGAAGAATGAGACCTGGTGGTGCTGATAGATAGTAGCTGAACATGAGCCAGCAGTGTGCCCAGGTGGCCAAGAGAGCCAGTGGCATCCTGGCCTGGATCAGGAACAGTGTAGTCATTAGGNAGAGAGTGATTGGCATTGGAATGGGCTGCCCAGGGAGGTGGTGGAGTCACCATCCCTGTTCAAGCAAAGCCTGGATGAGGCACTTAGTGCCATGGTCTGGTTGATTGTCTAGGGCTGGGTGCTAGGTTTTACTGGCTGATCTTGGAGGTCTCTTCCAACCTGGTTGATTCTGTGACTCTGAAATAAGTAAAATGTATAGAAATGCCTTATTAAAGTAAGCTCTTGAGGGAAGGTCCTAGTTGGTACTTTTTGCCCTGGTGCTGCTAGTTTTGGTTCTTTACCTCATCCTGCTACAGACCACTCTCTGACAAATAACTTCGGACTCGTTCAGCACTTAGAGTCACTGATCCTATTGGCATTGGAGTATGTGAACGAGGTTCCTTTCTCCTCTTACTTTTCCAAGTATTTTTACTGTTATGTATCAAATAAGCACTATCAGTACAAGGAAGTCATGCTCAAATTTCAGCTGTATTTATGTATGGAAAGCTTTTCCAGACTATCTATTACTTACACAAGAATAAACCAGAATCAAAGCAGTCTCTTAGGGCAATCATCACAATTCATGCCTTGAGCTCCACTGCAGGTGCTTGTACTCTGTAAGACTTGTGGTAATGAATTGAGTTGGTTTAGGATTAACTGTTTGCTTCTGAAGAAAAACTCAGATGGTGATTTTTAGTCAAATGGAATAGGAATCTTCTAGTTTACTTTTTATACAGGGTGTATAATTGCAAATCATTTTTTTCCAAACACAAAAAAGCCCCCAGAGATTATATAGACTTGTCCTGCTTTAGAGCCCGGAAGATGAATCTGATTTTTGTTTCACATGACATTTGCTGCTGTCTTCAGCATAATAAAGATTAGCCTAAAAATTCCATCTTGAATTTGTTTAGTGCTAATGTTGCAATAAACTATTCCAGCCTAAAGACTGAATATTGTAGGTTATCACTGCTATGAACAGGTTATTCTACCTAGCATAGCAATACTACAGGTAAGTTTCCATCTGTTCTGTCTCACTCTGTCTCTTCCACTCTTGAGGTGTATGTACCTCAAGTATTCCATTTATGTCAAATGTGTGATCTCCCAGTTGTACTGTAAGCTTTAAATACTCCTCCAACAGAAGATGGCACATGTAGCAAATATAACTTGAACTTTTAAAGTGTCATTTGATGCACAAAAGGAAAAAAGGAAGTTGTGAACTGACATTCTGTAGAAAAGGAGCTAATGTTGCTGTTAAATCAATGAACAGTCTGGCCAGACTGATCTAGGGTAGGGTGTACCTGCCTATGGCAGGGGGGTTGGAACTAGATGATCCTTGTGGTCCCTTCCAACCCTGACTGATTCTATGATTCTAAGAGCAGCCTGTACTCTCCCTGATAAAATAAATAAGAAAACCACATGTGGTTCAAGTCGGTTTTGTACTCTCTCCCTTGGCCGGGTAGGGAGCTACTTCAATTATGAAAGATTTCTAGTGTTTGTTCCCTCAGTTAAGCTCCTTTCCTATTGCTCTGAAAATCAGAAGCCTCCAGTGAGCATTGTTGTCATGGTCTGGATTGCCTTTTTACCCAGAGGTTTTGTCAAGTGGTTTAATACAGTGCACACCATCACAAATGTGAGCACAGGTTTCATGTGACTATAAGATAATCTTGATAGGGAAGTATTACTTTTATTTTATCATTCCTATGGGATATTTGGTGTCTACATGCTCTTGGAACACAATGTGGAATTTTAAGTATTAAAAAAAGAGACTGTTTTTTGTTTTGTTTTTATGAGAATTATGCCAAAGCCACAGATGGGACTATTAAAGCAACACTTTTATTGCACTTTGAATTGGTTTTCATCAGGTTTTTTTCTTGTGTTCATATGTTGCATGAGCCTTGGGAAATAGTGCTGCAGGAGCATAGCTGTGTGGCACAAAATTGAAATGCTTGCTGGTGAGATGTGCCTCTGCTCAGCACGTGCCTTTAATTCCTTTTTCTCTTTCTAGTGGGACTGATTCAACCATTTCTGACGCTTCAGGTTTTCGTGCCATCGGGACAAGACTTCTCTACTGTGTTAATGTAAGATGTGTAAGACAAAGAATGCCTGATTGCAGCCATTACTTGTGGTGGCAGGTTTTACATTTAATCATAGAATCAAGCAGGTTGGAAGAGACCTCCAAGATCATCCAGGCCAACCTAGCACCCAGCCCTAGCCAGTCAACTAGACCATGGCACTAAGTGCCTCATCCAAGCTTTGCTTCAACACCTCCAAGGACAGTGACTCCACCACCTCCCTGGGCAGCTCATTCCAATGCCAATCACTCTCTCTGCCAAAAACTTCCTCCTAACATCCACCCTAGACCTCCCCTGGCACAACTTCACACTGTGTCCTCTTCTTCTGTTGCTGGTTGCCTGGCAGAAGAGCCCAACCCCACCTGGCTACAGCCTCCCTTCAGGGAGTTGTAGACAGCAATAAGATCTGCCCTGAGCCTCTTCTTCTGCAGGCTGCACACCCCCAGCTCCCTCAGCCTCTCCTCTCAGGGCTGTGCTCCAGGCCCCTCACCAGCTTCATTGCCCTTCTCTGGACACGTTCCAGCACCTCAACATCTCTCTTGAATTGAGAAGCCCAGAACTGGACACAGCACTCACGGTGTGGCCTGACCAGTGCTGAGTCCAGGGGCAGAATAACCTCCCTTGTCCTACTGGCCACAGGCTTTGTTATTTTAGCAAATAATACACAAATATTAATTGAGAGATATTCATTGCTCTATTTATCCATTATTATTTTAACAACTCACAAGGGTATTTTTTTTCTCAGGGGTTCATGAGTTAGTGGGCTGATATAACTTGCATACATCCCTCTGTGTAAGCTTAATTTCTGACATGACTTTGGAGTCTGAACATTGAAAATCTTCAAAGGATAAATTAATTTATTTAGCATAGATCTTCACCAGAGAATATTTTTGATGCTCCATGGAGCATGGAAATTTGAGAGAGAACACTGGGGTCAAAATACTCATCTTAAAGACAGTTTTGCATAGTGATCTTGGTGGAGAAAATATGAACTTTGTACTAAAGTGAGAAAGTGTTCACAAGAAAGTTGCTAATTCTTGAATAGAAAACTGAAAGTTTTCAAGTCACTTCCCTTTGTCTTTGATTCTTTTTTTTTTGGTACTACAGCCTTTATACTGTTTCTGTGAGGGTGGTTTTTTTTTTTGTCATGGTAATTATTTTTATTCCCTACTACTCTTTTTTTATGCTTAAATATTAAAGTATCTCTAACATAAGCATGCATGATGTTAGGGCTAACCTTCTCTGTTCCCTGCAACACAAAGAGCTTCTTTTATTTTTCAAATTACACTGATTTTTCCTGTTCTTTGAATTTCCTGAGTGTAAATCTGGTTACATTTTCTGCTCCTATGGTTTTAATTACTGCATGTAAGTGTGTAGCAAAAGGGACAAAACAGAGTATGTCATGCAGGAAACTGACTACATAGATCTGCTACTCATGGGCATTCTGTAGACACATGACAAGGACAGGAACTCAGATTTTCTGTAGTGTTATGTTGAGTTTGGTTCCTGTTGAGTTGGCCTCTCTTCTAGGCTGTGTGGGAGAGGGAGATACACCTGGCTTACACCAGTGTGATGCCTAAAGGTCAATCCATTTATTGAAGCTAAGCCTGATACCTATAGAGTGGAGTTCGGTACAGAGGCCTGTACTTTTGATAGGCTTACATAGGCAGAAATGGGCTGTCCACATGCACAGAGGCAGACCTGATCAACTACCCCACTTAATCCCCCTTTGCAGCAACTTAGCCACAGCATTGCTCATTCCCAGGGCTGACCAGCCTGCCCTCCCTGCACAGCTCAGCTACAGATAGCAGCTTCTCTGCCAGCCTCCCAAGGCCACCCCTCTGCAGCTGTGCCTCCTTATCAGTATGACAGAAGTCTGTTCAGTTACTCAATCCTGCTTACTCTCCTTGTGTTTGAACATGAAGGGGCAGATAAAATGAATCATAGAATGCTTTAGGTTGGAAGAGACCTCAAAGATCAGCGAATTCCAAACCCCTGCCACAGGCAGAGACACCTCTCACTAGAACAGGTCACTCAAGGCCTCATCCAACCTGGCCTTGAACACCTCCAGGAAGGGAGCAGCCACAGCCTTCCTGGGCAACCTGTTCCAGTGTCTCACCACCCTCATTGGAAAGGACTTTTTCCTAACATCCAGTTTAAACCCCTTACTCCTCGTCCTGTCATTACAAGACCTTGTCAATAGTCCCTCCCCAGCCTTCTTATAGGTCCCCTTCAGATAATGGAAGGCCACTATAAGGTCTCCTCAAAACCTTCTCTTCTCCAGGCTGCAGAGCCCCAACTCTCTCAGCCTGTCCTCATAGCAGAGCTGCAACCATCTTCATTGCCTCCTCTGGACTTGCTGCAACAGTTCCATGTCCTTCTTGTGTTGGGGGTTCCAGAACTGCACAGAATACTCCAGGTGGGGTCTGCGGAGAGCAAAGGGGCAGAATCCCCTTTCTTGCCCTGCTGGCCACAATTCTCTCTTCTAAACGGATATATTCAGGGAAAGAAAAACAAAGGGGAAAGAATAACAACCAATAAACCAAAAAGCCAGCAGAATTAGTTCTGGGCATAAATGACTGCATGTTAAGGGTAACTTGTTTAGATTCTTGAACAGTAGACAGTAAAATTCCACATATTAATACTCATTAGAGTAGTTTGTACTAAAGAAAAACCATTTTCTAGGATTATGGTTCTCTAAACAATTTGGCACAGTTAGCCATGCCTCTGAGGAATGTATCACCATGCCTTAAAATGCAATTTGTTGAATACTTGAAAATAGAGATGAGCTCATCTCAAAACCAAAGATTTTAAAGTATTGACAGAAGCTTCTAGAATTTGTTATGAATGTTAATGACCAATTCCAGAATTGTTTTGAAATGTGAATTTCTAAGTGTAATGAAACTTTCACAACAAATTATTCTTGATCAGTAAAAATGCCACCTCGTTCTTTCAGCTGGAGAATTGATTGCAGAAGTCAACATCTCATGTGAAAAGGTCAAGAATCACCAGTTCTTTGCTAATTGCTTGGATTTGGAATGTTCTTCTGTTCTGGCAACCAGTTCTTTGCTAATTGCTTGGATTTGGAATGTTCTTCTGTTCTGGCAACCAGATTTGATGATTCTCTTTCTGCACTTGCCACCTGTATTACTGCCCTTTTATGGATCCTGTTTCAGGGAACTTTGATGGGTTGGGTTTTTTTTAAATAGAATCATATAATGGTTTAGGTTCAACATCATCCAGTTCCAACCCCTTGCCATAGGCAGGGACACCTCCCACTAGAACAGGTCACTCAAGGCCTCATCCAACCTGTCCTTGAGCAACTCCAGGGACACAGCAGCCACAACCTTCCTGGGCAACCTGTGCCGGTGTCTTGCCGTCCTCACTGGAAAGAGCTTTCTAACATCTAGTTTGAATCTCCCTTCTGCTAGTTTAAACCCATTACTTCTTGTCCTGTCACTGCAAGACCTTGTCAGTAGTCCCTCAGCCTGCCTGTAGGCCTCCTATCCCATTATTCTCTCCAGAAAAGCATTATCCACAGAAAATTCCAGTATATAAAAACAATGCTAGTTCTTCACAACTTGTTCTCTGGGTCCAAGTGGCATATCTGTCTTCCTGGTCTCTTATTATGTAGAGATTTGATTGTTTTTTCAGTGTAACTTAGGTCTGGTTTTGTGAGAGGAGATTGCAGTGCTGTGGATTTTGGATGCTCAAGGCAGCTAGTTGAGCAGCTTGTCTCCTGTCAGACCGATTGATGAGTAGCACATAAAAGATATGTGAAGTACAGACTGCATCTGAATAAGGACACAGAAGAACCTGCAAGTGTGGCAGATCAGCTGCCCATTGCTATTCCTCTGGGTTGGTGTTTTGAGGTGATGGTACTATTTAATGTTTCTGAAGCACATAAATGGCACTACAGTTGCTAAGTGCTAATAACATACTAATAGCTAAGCTTAGCAAAGAATTCTGTTTTGATTTTTGACCAGGACTTGAAGAGATAAATTGTATGGGAGATGCTCTTTGCTTAGGAACATCAATGACCTACCTGCTTTTGTGTTTGGCAAACTTCCAGTTTAAGGCATTCATAAGGAGAAAACCACTTTGATTTTCAGCACAAGTAAGCCTGATAAATGAAGCATCCCTTCAACAGTCCAGCATTTTTTTTTCCCCCAAGTTCATTTTAAGACTTGAATTGAGCATTAACAAATGGTTATAAATTATTATATACAGAGAAGCAAAATGAATAGGTAATCTGAGAAGATGAGTTTATCTGTGCTCTTGGGTAGTAACTACCATTTACTTGCAATCTCTCTACGGCTGCCATTGTGAGGAGAATAGTCAATCAAAGTTGAAGATATAAAATACAATTGAAAATTGAATTGGAAGGTAATTTTACTTTCAAATGGTCTGCAAATGTAGATGTTAAGTGTGAAATGAATGCAGTTAATGACCATAGCTGGGAGAGTTATGCACCTGCTGATCACAGGAATATTATTATAAATGAGGTTGATTTTCCTGTTGACTACCTCATTTTTCTCAACCTGGTCTCATTACTTTTCTATCACGTCTGACCCTTAGATATAAATACTCAGGCACATGCATAATAAAAATATATTAACTGCTATAGAGATTTTTTCCCTTGAAAAATCAAGATGTGCTGCAGCTGTTTTTTTGCCTATGTAGGTTTAACACAAGTCCTGCTTTTTGATAACAACCAACACCAAATAATTTCACCTCAAGTATGCAAGTCATTTGATAGGTGAGAGCTCTAATGTTCAAACTCCCATTCTCTGAATTACATCAGAAAAGAATTTCATCTAAGTCTGAAAGTTACACCAACTCTCAAGTATTTCTTCCTGTGATGGTTTGGGTGTTCCCCACCCCCCCTCCATTGGAAAATCACCCAGACTAGACTCAGCCAGTTGGAAATTGAATGAAGTTTTATATTTAAAGCTTAGCACAATATACAAGCAGATATTTACAATCTATACAGCTGTAGACAGAAATATACAAGGTAAAAGGTAATACAGAAACACAAGAGCCCTCCCAGAAACCCGAGTCCCCAAGAGAGGCTCCCAATCACCTTTCCACCTTCGCCCACCCCTCTACCTTACCCAAGACTTTGTCTTACACCCAAGGAAGATTGGAGGGTCAGGCAGGGGAGTTAGGAAGCAGATGGATTAGTCACACAGACAGCAGGTTAGGTTAGAGAGAGAAGTGCAGCCCACAAAGTCCAGAGAGTGACTCTTATCTATATTTATGTTCTTGTTCTTATACATCTCGGCAAGCCTATAAGTGAAGTAGACATCACCATTGTTTCCTTTTCACAGCCTGTAATCTAATTCTTCTCACAAAAACATTCTAGCTAGGCTTAAACTAGCACAGTAGGTTTAACACAAGTCCTGCTTTTTGATAACAGCAACACCAAATAATTTCACTTCAAGTACTTGAGTCATTTGACAGGTGAGAGTTCTAACATTCAAACTCCCGTTCTCTGAATTACATCAGAAAAGAGTTTCATCTAAGTCTTGATGACATGATCTAGCAGAACCTTATGATATTTACATACTTGCAATATACTTTGTACTCAGCTTGGTTGAATTCTTGAGTTGCCAAAAAAAAAGCTATATTATGTAACTTGCTCGGGAGTTTATGCCCTCTTAAGGTGACCTAGGGAAACCTAAGAACATTTTAGTCAGTTTAACTGCAAAGTTTGGTTGACAGTGTTCAGGGGTGGCTTCATTGCTGTCTACAACTACCTGAAGAGAGGTTGTAGCCAGGTGGGGTTGGTCTCTTCTGCCAGGCAACCAGCAAAAGAACAAGGGGACACAGCCTCAAGTTGTGGCAGGGAAGGTCTAGGGTGGATGTTAGGAGGAAGTTGTTGGCAGAGAGAGTGATTGGCATTGGAGTGGGCTGCCTAGGGAGGTGGCAAAGTTGCTGTCCCTGGAGGTGTTCAAGCAAAGCCTAAATGAGGCACTTAGTGCCATGGTTTAGTTGATTGTCTAGGGCTGGATGATCTTGGAGGTCTCTTCCAACCTGGTTGATTCTATGATTAGTTGAGTTACAGGAAGGCATTACTAATGAAAAAGTGTTTTCAGTAACAACCCAAAATCTACAGGGCAGTCTCACAATGTTGAAGGAAAAGCTAGCATTGAAAGGTAAGTAATTATTTCTCACAACACTAATTGGTGACAGAGCTGTTTGTTGTCATTATTTGTCGTCATCTCAGTGGAGCTGCTACTCACAGAGAAATACTCATGTGTTAAAAATAGCTATGTTCAAGGTAAATTAATCATCATTTCCTCATACAAGTAATGTCTCTTCTCTGGTATGATAAGGTAGAACTGCTGTAAGGTTGTGATGCCACTGTGGTTTAACTCCAATAGGCAGCTAGGCCATACACATCTTCTCTCTCTTCCTGCAGTGGAATGGAGGAGCAAATTACAAGGGTAAAAGTGCAAAAGATTGTGGCTAGAGGTAAAGACAGCTTAACAGGTAAAGCTAAAGCTACACACAAGCAAAACTAAATAATGCATCTGGTACTTCCCATTGGCAGGCAGGTATTCTGCCATCTCAAGGTGAATAGGGCTTCATCATTCATTACAGAACACAGGAAGACAACACCATAACTCTGAACTCTTCCTCTTTCTTCCTCCAGCTTTATGTGCTGGGCATGACTTTATATGGTGTGGGATATCACTTTGGTTTCTTGGAGTTACCTGTCCCAGCTGTGCCTGCCTCCATCTCCTTGAGCACCTTCAGCATATTCACTGGTAGGGTGGTGAGAAGCAGAAATGGGCTTGACTCAGTGTAAAGCACTGCACAGCTGTAGTTAAAACACCCCTATGTCATCAGTGTTTGATCACTAGTCTAAACCACCACTATTCAGACTGCTCTGAAGAAGTGAAACTCTGTCCCCACCAAAACCTGTGCTGCTGGAGTACTGTGTTCAGTTCTGAGCCCCCCAGTTTAGAAGGGACATTGAGATGCCTGAACGTGTCCAGAGAAGGGCAGCGAGGCTGGTGAGAGGCCTCGAGCACAGCCCTACGAGGAGAGGCTGAGGGAGCTGGGATTGTTTAGCCTGGAGAAGAGGAGGCTCAGGGCAGACCTTATTGCTGTCTACAACTACCTGAAGGGTGGTTGTGGCCAGGGGGAGGTTGCTCTCTTCTCTCAGGTGGCCAGCGCCAGAACGAGAGGACACAGCCTCAGGCTGCACCGGGGGAAGTTTAGGCTTGAGGTGAGGAGAAAGTTCTTCACTGAGAGAGTCATTGGCTACTGGAATGGGCTGCCCAGGGAGGTGGTGGAGTCGCCGTCCCTGGAGCTGTTCAAGGCAAGGTTGGACGTGGCACTTGGTGCCATGGTCTAGCCTTGAGCTCTGTGGTAACAGGTTGGACTTGATGATCTGTGAGGTCTCTTCCAACCTTGGTGATACTGTGAGACTGTGATACTGTGAAACAGACCATTAAAATGAGTCTTTTTGTCATTTAAAGGAAACCTAAACTTTGTGACCATGGCTGTAGTCTGGAACCATTAGAAATGTTCAAATTCAGTGTCCTTGCTATCATTGTGAGATGTCCTGAACAGTGAGACGTAAACTTCTGCATGATAATTCACATTTGCTAAGTGCTCAGGAAGTAAAAGAGACAGAAAATGCCTTGTGTCTGTCTTTAAGCTGACAAAGAGTCTGTATAAAATGACAGAGGCATTTTTAGGAGAAGAAAGTAAATAATGTTTTCCTAGTTAGCAGGTGACAATGTGTCCCAAGCCAACACAAGCTTAAGGGGCAGAAACAAGTGTGATTATTAAAGGCTACCAGGTTCTCAGTTAGTACAAATTGAATTCTTTTATAGTCTGAAGAGCTATGGAAATCTAGCAAAGAGCAGAGACTGTTGAAATAAAATTAGCATGGAAAGTGATTTTATATATGCAGGAATATAGCCACAGAGTTTGAATTTGAGAGAGAAATCTCATTACTCATCTTGTAAAAGAAGTAATTCTTGAATTCCATATTTGCTGTCACCGACACAAAGGTTCTGCATATGAATCGGTTTTCTGTGATCGCCCAGAGATACTGGATTATTGAATTGACAAAAGAGCTGCTCCATTCTCTCCTGCTTTTTTTTTTTTTCCTTTTCTTACAGGATAACTGATTTAGGAAATATTAAAAGAAGACTGTATTTATCAACAGTCCGCAAGGAGGTGTCTGTAACCCCTCTGCATGCAAAAATTCCTCTGGTTACCATCAAGCGCAAAATGGTAGGTACCTTAAAAATAGTCCTCCTGCTGTGGTTGAGCACACTTCTTATGTCAGAAACGTTTTATCTGAGTTTATAGACCTGTTACAATTACTGTTTAGTAACTTAGGATTCAGTTTGTGCTGCTTGCTTATGTCGTCTCTACTGGATTTTATCAGAACCATTTAATATTGATTAATAACTGCCTGAGAGAGTCCAGCGCAGAGCCACAAAGAGGGTGAGGGGAATGGAATATCTCTCTTATGAGGAGAGACTGAGGGAGCTGAGGCTCTGCAGCTTGGAGAGACTGGATGTTTGGAGGAAGTTCTTCACAGAGGAAAATGATTTGCCATTGGAGTGGGCTGCCCAGAGAGATGGTGGAGTCACTGTCCCTGGAGGTGTTTAAGAAAAGCCTGAATGAGGCACTTAATGCCATGGTCTGGTTGATTGGCTAAGGCTGGGTGCTAGGTTGGACTGGATGAGCTTGGAGGTCTCTTCTAATCTGTTTGATATATTTATCAATTATCTGGACCAGTAAGTTTGCAGATGACACCAAGGTAGAAGCAGGTGTGGATCTGTTGGAGGGTAGAAGAGTCCTGCAGAAGGACCTTGCCAGGCTGGATGGGTGGGCAGAGACCAATGGGATGAGATTGAACAAGGCTAAGTGCAGGGTTCTACACATTGGCCACAACAACCCCAGGCAGCACTACAGGCTGGGGACAGAGTTGCTGGAGAGCAGCCAGGCAGAGAGGGACCTGGGGATACTGGTAGATAGTAGCTGAACATGAGGGCTGTGTGCTAGTTTGGACTGGATGATCTTGGAGGTCTCTTCCAACCTGGTTGATTCTATGATTCTATGAAATGAAGCTATTTTTCTCTAAGTAGAATTTCACTTAGTTCATCTTGATGTCAGGCTAGTACAGGTGTTTCAGGATTAAAGTATGCACTGATGTACACCAAGTTAAATTCAATTACAATATCAACCTCACTTGTGTATTTTAATTTAGATAATAAAACATTAATCAGAGATTTAAATACACTGATCAGTTATAATTAGAAAACATTTTAATAACCTTAATGCTTGACCAACCTTACAGAGTAGGTTTTGACCAACCCTACAGAGTAAGTCTGTATTTGTTATATCTGAGTATTTCTCTAGGTGCTTGTAAGTGGTTATCTGCCTTTTTATTGTTGCTTTCACTTGAAGGAGTGTGCTGCTTTCAGTGATTAGATGATTTTGGTACATGTCTCAGAGAGTTTAACTTATATTCACAAGCTGATCATTATGATCAGTATGACTGGTTGTGAGGAAGGATATGATGCATTGTTTGTTCCATTAGGAGAACACAGTTTACATCTTCATATGCTGGCTTCCTGTATTCTAATCTTACAAATGATGCTATTTTTCAGCCTCAGCAATCAGTTATAATTAAAAGCTGCACTTTCCATTCTATTACTTAATATAATTGAACCATTTTCCTTCCTAAATTTCAGACTTGGAAGCTGAATAGTCATGTATGCACCTGTATTTTTCTCAAGAAAACACTTAACCATTTGGCATTTAGAAACTAGAACTTTTACCTTGGCTTTTACCTGAGATGTGTATAATCATTATGTCTTAATATTCTTCTCTCTTAATAAAACTTTAACCCATTGGTCAGCTACATATTACACAGGAGTAGTCATATCGAATGTATTAGTTCTGCAGATTTATTGGAAATGTTTTGTGGTGGAAGCAGGGAATTAATGTGGCTGAGTCAGAAATAATAAAAAATAGAATTATTTTATTTTCCTGGAATCCTGCCCCCAAACTATAGACAAAAATTAGTTTAGTTTATTGACAGATTCAGTTTGATTGGAAGTTTCTTCAAAAAAGAGTAGTATAGACAAATTTAGGTTATTTAGAGAATCAGGAAATGGAAAAGGCTAAGCTCTAACCACAGCTTTCTCCCACTATCAATCAGGCTGAGCAGAAAGATTAAGGGAGCAGCAGCTCTTACTCACAGAGGTGAGATAGGCATTGGGCAATGATCCCTTGCTGGATTCCTCTGTGGAAGCAGCCTTCTGACACTCCAGGCAATATCCAGCAGTGTATGCCCACGCAGCAGAACCCCAAAGCGAGGGCAGAGCTGCCAAACTCAGAAATACCTCGAGCACTTCTTCCACGAGTGGGATGATTGTGGAACGATGCTGCCTTCACAGCAGCAGGGGAGAGCCAAAACTGCTAGTGTCCTCCCAGTCTAGGAGGCAGCCACGAAGTTGGCTGCTGATATGGTCCAAGAGGGGCCAGTCCAGATGTAGCTGGTGGCTCTCTCAAAGGACTCCAGGGCTTGCCAAGCCTGCAAGTTTGCGCAGAAGGATGCAAAAGTGGGGATAACTGTCCAAAAACAGGGACAGAGTAAAATCAAGAGCCGTACAAATGGTAGGAGCCATCCAAAAGCAGGGATGGTCCAGTCACAGCAGGAACCTGTCCTGTCAGGCACTCTGTCAGGAGCTCTTTTTCAAGGTGAGGAACACTCAAGACGGGAACTCTCAAGGCAGGAACCTTTAACCATTCTCCCTTGCCCTATTTATCCTTTTGTAGACAAAGTGTCCATTTACCATTTCATGCTGGGCACAAGAACCCAACCACCAGCCCAATGCCAGGATGGGCTTCCACACAGGTCAGCCCACGTGCAGAAAGGCACCTTTTGCTGTTCCCCCTTCCAGCCCACAGGGCAGGGGGAGGGGAAACAGTTTTCGTGCTGCCTTCTCCCATTCAAACTCGTGGAGGGGGAAGGAGAAGAAAGGAATTTGGGGTACCCTAGGACACAGTTGCATTCCTGCTCAAGGCCACCTCTGTTTATTTCCTGATAATAGAAGATGCATTAGCAACAGCTCATTCCTGTTATGGAGGGGGTAATTAATAAATGTGAAATGATATTTTTCCAAAATTAATAATGTTTATTAATGTTAATGCTCAGGAGTCTGGCCACCCCCACCCACTAATTTTAACAATAATGGGTTCTTCACCATATATAATGGAAACATTATACAGAGGAATAACTTGATCCAGAAATTGCTTGCAAAATGATATAAGCATTAATTGAACTGGAAGAGAACGTTCCTGCAGTCAGTACATCACTTGCAGTCAACATACTGCTTGTCCACTAAGATGGACTCGAGGAGCTGCTTTCTGCTTATGGCAGAAGGCAATGGTGAATTACAAGAGGCTTTAAGTATTTACTCACAAAAATTATCTCCCGACTTGCAGGGCTAGCTACAGCTCCAGACAGTACCCAAACACTTTCAGGGAATTCTGTTGGTCTTGTCAGCTGCTGAAGCTTCTGATTTTTCCCAGACTTCACAAGATGCTGGGGAAAGGAGACAGACAATCTCTGGCCTTATCCTGGCTTCTTTGGGCGATCTGTGTATCTTCAGGACTTGGCAGGTGTAGGCAGGATGTCTTGCAATGGGCAATCTTAGCATGATGTCGTGCTGGCTATGCAGGCCAATCATATGGAGGCTTTTAGAGCCTGTTCCTGGTAAACTCAAGGCAGTGGAGTTTCCAGGATACAGTAAGGCAGTGAGCAATGGCAGCAGGCAAGCAGCACACATGAGCACGTTGTGTTACCTGCTCATCTCTTTTTATCAATACTAGACTAAGGGGCCTTTGGACACAAATTAGCAAATCAGAATGGCAGTTATCCAAGCTTGACGATTATTAGGTGAAGTCATAGGCTTGCTTTACCCAAATTTAGGAAAAAAATAGGCCTTGCACAAGGTAAACCTGGGTGTACCTTGCTTATGACAGGATGCAAACAAGTCTGGGCAGGCCAGAGCCCTTAGACTCAGTGACTCCAGGTTCTTGGTCCTTTTTCCCACAGTTGCTTCTCCCTGTAGCAGAAGCAAGGAGAGCAGAAATACATGCCTGCACAAGCCAGGACATAGAATCATAGAATGGTTTAGGTTGGAAGGGACCTCAAGGATCATCCAGCTCCAACCCCCTGCCATAGGCAGGGACACCTCCCACTAGAGCAGGCTGCTCAAGGCCTCATCCAGCCTGGCTTTAAACGCCTCCAGGGAGGAAGCATCCACAACCTCCCTGGGCAACCTGTGCCAGTGTCTTACCACCCTCACTGTAAAGAACTTCCTCCTAACATCCAGTCTAAATCTCCCCTCTTCCAGTTTAAACCCATTCCCCCTCGTCCTGACATTACCAGACCTTGTCAATAGTCCCTCCCCAGCCTTCCTGTAGGCTCCCTTCAGATACTGGAAGGCCACTCTAAGGTCTCCTCGAAGCCTTCTCTTCTCCAGTCTGAAGAGCCCCAACTCTCTCAGCCTGTCCTCATAGCAGAGCTGCTGCAGCCCTCTGATCATCTTCGTGGTTCTACTCTGGACTGGCTCCAGCAGTTCCATGTCCTTCTTGTGTTGGGGGCTCCAGAACTGCACACATGTATAAGCCTATTTAGGCCTACCATGGCGTTCCTCACTAGATATCAAAATCAATAAGGAGAATTATTAGGAACACCAGAGCTGTGAGCTTATGTGGTTTTAAACATCAGAGACTGGAGAAGACTGGATGAGGCACTTAGTGCCATGGTCTGGTTGATTGGCTAGGGCTGGGTGCTAGGTTGGACTGGATGATCTTGGAGGTCTCTTTCAACCTCGTTGATTCTATTTATAGACTCTAAATGGAAAGCCACAGAGAAATATATTTGGTTAGTTTTTCTGCTTGTGATATTAACTTGTTTCATAGGAAATTGTGTTTTTTTTCCTAGGATGATAATGGGATTGTAAAGTGCTTCACTTGCAAAATAGATACCTGTGAATCACAGAATTTCTTAGATTGTAAAAGGCCTTCAAGATCATCAAGTCCAGTCATTAGTTTCACACTGACAAGTCCTTGACTAAACCAAATCTCTCAGCACAACATCTAAGCACTATGAATTGCTATGGTTGGAAAAGACCACCAGGATCATCCAGTCCAACTTTCATCACAGCATCCTTCATCACCAGACCATAGCCTCAAGCACCACAGCCACTCTTTTTTTTAAACAGCTCTAGGAATGGTGACTCCACCACCTCCCTGGGCAGCCTGTTCCAGTGCCTGACCACCCACTCAGGAAAGAACTTCCTCCAAACGTCCAACCTAAACTTCCCCACATGCAACTTGAGGCCATTTCCTCTTGTCCTATAATTAGTAATTCGGGAGAAGAGACCAGCTCCAGCCTCACTACCATCTCCTTTTAGGTAGTTGTAGAGGGCAATAAGGTCCCCTCTCAGCCTCCTCTTCTCCAGACTAAACACCCCCTGTTCCCTCAACCACTCTTCGTAGGTCATTTTTGCCAGACCTCTCACCAGCCTCATTGCCCTTCTCTGCACCCACCTGTGATAAAGCCCAGTAATATACTTTCTCATAAGTTAGCTGCAAAACATAGTGTGGATATGCTAGGTGACAAAGCTCACTTGGGCTGGGAGTCATTGGGCAACAAGTAGCAATGTGTTTGTGTAAATAATGGGTATAAGTGGAACTGCAGCACGATCTTTGTGATATAAAAATGTAATGTATTGTGAAGTACAGCCTGTGAGAATCTAGTACTCCACAGGGACTTCATTTATAGAGAACTATACACTGATACTCTTCTGCAATGATTAGTGTTTGGCTTTTAATAAAGAGTATTGTTTCTCTTTTCCAGTGGTGCAATATGTGTATTGACTTGATAGCATTCACCAGCGAAATATTCAGAGGAGCTGTTTTCCAGTCTTTGGATGGAATTGTTGTTTCAGCTAACTGTAAGCTGAGAAAGATCTTCACTTTAAAATCCAAGCCTCAAGATACATCTGAGGAAGATGGTGTGTGATATTACTATGTAATCTTAATCACAACTGTTGGTATTATGAAATCAAAAGCTTCTTAGTCATCAGTGTTAAGAAGGGAAAATTAATTAATTCAGGATGATATTTTTTGCAACATTAATATTGTTTATTAATTTTGATATTCAGAACTCTCACCCTCCCAACCACTAATTTTAATAATCAGTTTTTTGCACAGTCATGGAAACGTTTTACTAGCAAAATATATAAACATTAATTAGGGACAGGGATCTGCTGTAGCAGAGGGCTACAAGGATGATTAGGGAACTGGAGGGCATGGCTTATGAGGAGAGGCTGAGAGACTTGGGACTTTTTAGTCTGGAAAAGAGAAGACTTAGAAGGGGTTTGATAAATGTTTATGAATATCTGAGCACTGGCCAGGAGGGGGGGACAGGCTCTGCTCACTTCCTCCCTGTGAGAGAACAAGGAGCAATGGGTGTAAGTTGCAGCAAAAGAGGTTCCACCTCAACACAAAGTGGAATTTCTTTACTGTAAGGGTCACAGAGCACTGGAACAGGTTTCCCAGAGGGGTGGTGGGGTCTCCTTCTCTGGAGCCTTTCAAGGCCTGTCTGGATGTGTTCCTCTGTGATCTGTGTTAGATAGGATTGTCCTGCTCTGGCAGGGGGATTGAACTCGATGATCTCCTTGGGTCCCTTCCAACCCCTAACATCTTGTGATCCTGTAATTGAACTGGAAGAGAAGATCCCTGCAGTCAAATGCCACTTGTGGTCAATACACTCCTTGCCCATTAGATGGACTCAAGGAGATCTTTCTGCTTATGGCAGAAGGCAGTGGAGAATTACAAAGAGGCTTTAAGTGTTTACTCACAAAATTATTATTACCTGACTCACAGGGCTAGCCTCAGTCCCAGACAGTACCCAAACACTTTCAGGGAACTCTGTCTTGTCAGCCACTGAGACTTGATTCTTCCTAGGCTTCTGGAGAAAGGAGACAGACAATCCCTGACCTTGTCTCCTGGCTCCTCTGGATGATCTGTNTTAAACACCTCCAGGGAGGAAGCAGCCACAACCTCCCTGGGCAACCTGTGCCAGTGTCTTACCACCCTCACCGTAAGGAACTTCCTCCTAACATCCAGTCTAAATCTCCCCTCTGCCAGCTTAAACCCATTCCCCCTCATCCTAACATTACTAGACCGTGTAAATAGTCCCTCCCCAGCTTTCCTGTAGGCTCCCTTCAGATACTGGAAGGCCACTCTAGGTCTCCTCGAAGCCTTCTCTTCTCCAGGCTGAAGAGCCCCAACTCTCTCAGCCTGTCCTCACAGCAGAGCTGCTGCAGCTCTCTGATCATCTTTGTGGCTCTCCTCTGGACTGGCTCCAGCAGTTCCATGTCCTTCTTGTGTTAGGGGCTCCAGAACTGCACACAGTACTCCAGTGCCAAGGTCTGGTTGATTGGCTATGGCTGGGTGCTAGGTTGGACTGGATGAGCTGTGAGGTCTCTTCCAACCTGGTTGATTCTGTGATTCTATGATTCTAAGTAAGGTTTTGTCCAAGAAGAAAAGGTCTGAAAGGAAACAAAAATACTTAAACTTGAGTCACCTGCTGTTTGTTTTCTTAATTTTGGACATTGGCAGCTGATGAAAGATTTCTTTGTTAAATAAAGTCATACTGTAAAAAAGAAGCAGACCTATGAAACTTTCAAAAAAATCTCTCTGTGATCTTTAGCCCATTTATCCCAAAGCAGCCTTGTTCATTGGGAAAGTAATATTAGTGGTGAGCTGAAAAATGAGAAATTATGTTTGTAGTAGGGCAGGATATTGGCCAAAAGCTTACCAGTCTCCAAACTAGCATCATAATCTGGAATTGTTATTTTTCCAAAGAATTATAGAAGCAATCAGGTTGGAAGAGACCTCCAAGATCATCCAGTCCAACCTAGCACCCAGCCCTAGCCACTCAACTAGACCATGGCACTAAGTGCTTCATCCAGGCTTTTCTTGAACACCTCCAGGGACAGTGACTCCACTACCTCCCTAGGCAGCCCGTTCCAATGGCAAATCACTCAGCCCCACTGCTATTTGCAGTAATGGAGGAGGATGTCATAGCTGACACTTTCTTATTATAGAGAAGCTGTAGGTCCAGTTCAGTGTCACCCAAATTTTCATTGTGTTGCTTTTAAAGAAAGCATCTGAACAAAAAGGTTCTGGTTCCTGAAGGAAGGGTAGTTAGCTGTACTCTAAGTATAACAATGTCTTTTCCATTAGGAAAACCTATACCAACAAGGGAAATTATGTGATTATTGTGATTTTTTCCCTCCCTTTTCTTTGGTGAAGTTGGAGAAAGAAAGGGTATTCAGAGAACTGCTACAGAGAAAATCTGGTGAGCTCTCATCAGAAAATGTAGTTAAGGCCTCACTGCCTTTAATTCTGTTCATGCATTATTTTTCTGTCTTCCATTCTAAACAGGTTTTTTTTAATATATGCATACATGCTTTAAATGAGTTCCAAAAATCCAAAGTATGGCTAACATAATGAGTAGACAGCTTTAATAAACTCTGTGCCTGGTAAAATATTGCACTTTTAATTACTGTATTATCAATTCTCTGATTATTACACAGCTGGTGGGCATTAGTATTTTCAGTGTGCTCACAAATTTCTTTATCTAGGCAAGTCTTAATATTATGTTACAGCTCAAGACTTGGCTGTATTAAAATAACTCTCTACTTCATACCCAATTACAGAGAAACAGCAGTTGGGGTTCTGTTATTATTAATTAACTTTCAGTTAACTGTTGTGATTTGATAAAGCTTCTTTTTTTCCTCTCAGATGATTGGATCGATTAGTTGAGCTCCACCAAATGCAATGACACTGCAACTTGAAATGAGAGTTGAGTTCTTTGCTTCAACCTCTTTGGTGGTGGAAGTAATGACTTCAAGGTGCAATGTGTGTATTATCCTTAGTACCTCATGCCCAGTGTCTTTTACATTCCTAAAGCTGTAGCAAGTGGAAAGGAGAAACCACATAGTTAGAAATTGTTTCTGTATGAGATCATTGAGATGAAAGCAGAAAGAGTTCATCTTTTCTGCCCCATGATATTGAAGCACACAACTTGTTATGTACAGAGGTTCCACAGTAATCTCAAAGTCACATATGGGTGTTTTTGTTGCCAGGAGGACAAGGGAGGTTATTCTACCCCTCTACTCAGTACTGGTCAGGCCACACCTGGAGTGCTGTGTTCAGTTCTGAGCTCCTCAATTCAAGAGAGATGTTGAGGTACTGGAACATGTCCAGAGAATGACAACGAAGCTGGTGAGGGGCCTGGAGCACAGCCCTGTGAGGAGAGGCTGAGGGTGTGCAGCCTGGAGAAGAGGAGGCTCAGGGCAGACCTCATTGCTGTCTGCAAGTACCTGAAGGGAGGCTGTAGCCAGATGGGGTTGGTCTCTTCTGCCAGGCAAGAACAAGGGGACACAGTGTGAAGTTGTGCCAGGGGAGGTCTAGGCTGGACGTTAGGAGGAAGCTGTTGGCGGAGAGAGTGATTGGCATTGGAATGGGCTGCTCAGGAAGGTGGTGGAGTTGCCATCCCTGGAGGTGCTGAAGCAAAGCCTGGATGAGGCACTTAGTGCCATGGTCTGGTTGTTTGAATAGGACTGAGTGCTAGGTTTGCCTGGATGATCTTGGAGATCTCTTCCAATCTGATTGTTTCCATGATTCTATGACTTGGTGAAAAAAATGGTTGGAAAATTATGTCTAGTACTGTAATATAACATGGAACACTTGAATGTTTCTATTTGGTTCTCTATACTTGATCCACTGTTTGCATTTGGGTTTGGAGAAATGCTTTCCTCTTCTCATCCTTGGGAAGAGGCTAATATTCATGACCTTACAATATTTAAGTCTTAGAAAATTTGGAATGAATTAAGTATGGTTCTGACCCTGAATACCTTTTTTCATATATTGCTTAGCAAAGGCAAAGCAAAGACAATCAGATCACCTAGAATGGTTAAGGCTGGAAAAGGATAGGTAGACTGACAGCTTTTTAGTTTAGCATGGAAATATAATGATGTCCAGTGTCTGGAATTAAAGCTTGTCAGATCCTTTGTTTGCATTCATGGGACTTCTTCGTTTGCTATTTCAGTCCCACTGTTATCAGGTATTCATTTTGTCTGAACATGTGCATCTCATCAGTGTTGGAATTAAAGCTGAGTTATAATGAAAATTAACAACATTTATTTTGTGATTCTGTTATGCTTCTTCATATCCTCAAACAAGGAAAAGGATATTAGGAGGAATTTCTTTACAGTGAGGGTGGTAAGGCAGTGGCACAGGTTGCCCAGGGAGGTTGTGGATACTTCCTCCGTGGAGGTGTTTAAGGCCAGGCTGGATGAGGCCTTGAGCAACCTGCTCCACCTGGAGTACTGTGTGCAGTTCTGGAGCCCCCAGCACAAGAAGGACATGGAACTGCTGGAGCGGGTCCAGAGGAGAGCCACGAAGATGCTCAGAGGGCTGCAGCAGCTCTGCTATGAGGACAGGCTGAGAGAGTTGGGGCTCTTCAGCCTGGAGAAGAGAAGGCTTTGAGGAGACCTTAGAGTGGCTTTCCAGTATCTGAAGGGAGCCTACAGGAAAGCTGGAGAGGGACTATTGACAAGGTCTTGTAATGTTAGGATGAGGGGGAATGGGTTTAAGCTGGCAGAGGGGAGATTCTGACTGGATGTTAGGAGGAAGTTCTTTACAGTGAGGGTGGTGAGACACTGGCACAGGTTGCCCAGGGAGGTTGTGGATGCTTCTTCCCTGGAGGTGTTTAAGGCCAGGCTGGATGAGGCCTTGAGCAGCCTGCTCTAGTGGGAGGTGTCCCTGCCTATGGCAGGGGGTTGGAGCTGGATGATCCTTGAGATCCTTTCCAACCTAAACCATTTTATGAAATTTATTTTCTATGGCCATTGGTGCATTTATCATCACTTAAGGAAAAAGAATACATTCTTACTGCCTTAGAAGTGAATAATTGGAGCCAATAGTTCAAATGGCTGTAATCTATTAAATTGTTTTAGCCAATAAAGTTCATATACAAAAAAGTGAGATGTAGTTACTATAGAATCTATGACTCTATTCTATGTTGTGTCCTCTATGTGAAGTAAGGCCTGTGGTTTTTTTTTTTGCTTCTAGGTATATGTGTTCCATTTGTGACGTGTGAGCCCACAGCTGTTATTCCTGAAACCTGTCAGCTAAATACTGGTGTGCCACAAGTTACACAGTTGCTGAACTTGACTAAAATTCCAAAGCCAGAATTAAAATCCAGGAGAGATCCAGTAACACTGCAAGAAATAGGTATTCTGTTCTACTCAAATGCTATCAATGTTTTCTTTATAGTGTGCAGCCAAACACTGGCATTTGTTTTGTAAAAGTGCATAGTAAGTGTTAACAGTGTCTTAAAACAAGGCAACTCTTGCCTAGCTGTGCTGTCATGAGCCCACAAACTCATGTCTGTGCTATGGCTCCAGATCTGTGTGCAGCATGAAAGATTCTAATTCAAGCATAGATTTATGGCAACTGTTTTTGTAGTGGGTCTTCCAAGGGTGCTTTGAAATGTGGCTTCAGTTGTTACAGTTCTTTTTGAAGTATGTTTCTACTAATGAAACCTCTAACAATATGACCACACAAGTCTCCCCATCTTATACTCTGACAAAGGAAATTTTGTCTTATTCTAAGCTAGAAGACACTGGTAAGACACTGGCACAGGTTGCCCAGGATGCTTCCTCCCTGGAGGTGTTTAAAGCCAGGCTGGATGAGGCCTTGAGCAGCCTGCTCTAGTGGGAGGTGTCCCTGCCTATGGCAGGGGGTTGGAGCTGGATGATCCTTGAGGTCCCTTCCAACCTAAACCATTCTGTGATTCTATGATTCTATGATTCTAGAAGATAATGAAACAGAGTTGGGGCTCTGCAGCCAGGAGAAGAGAAGGCTTCGTGGAGACCTAATAGTGGCTTTCCAGTATCTGAAGGGGACCTACAGGAAGGCTGGGGAGGGATTACTGACAAGGTCTGCTTGTAATGAGAGGACATGGGGTGATGGGTTTAAACTGGCAGAAGGGAGATTCAAACTAGATGTTAGGAAAGGGTCCTTTAAGTGAGGGTGATGAGGCACTGGCACAGGTTGCCCAGGGAGGTTGTGGATGCTCCCTCCCTGGAGGTGTCCAAGGCCAGGTTGGATAAGGCCTTGAGTGACCTGCTCTAGTGGGAGGTGTCCCTGCCTATGGCGAGGGATTGGAGCTGGATGATCCTTGAGGTCCCTTCCAACCTAAACCATTCTAGCATTCTATGATTCTATATCATGAAGATGTTGACAGCATTGTATGGAAGAGACTTAAAGAAGCTAGGCATTCATATGCCAAAATACTAACTATTGAGTTAGGTAAAAGCAAAGAGACAGAAAGAAAACAGAGGATCGAATTTTAAGTTTTTATTAAGATTTATTTTAATTATTAGTAAAGGCTAACTGCAGGAGACCTCAGAAGGTTTTTGTTCAAGGGGCTGTATAATTTATTTCAATGATGAAGAATCTCAAAAGAGAAGTGAATAACTTGGGAGCAAATTTTTGTATGATACATCCACCTGGTTTGTAAAGAACAGGAATTCAGAGAGTGTGAAACTTGTAAGATGGGCAGACCCTGTGTCCTTTGTCATGACAAACTCTACAGAGCAGGTAACATAGAGGAAACATCAGATTTTGCTGAACAAAGTTTCTGTTTTCTGAGTTTATCTTGTGGACAAAAAGGGCCCAAAGGGTGGTGGTCAGTGGAGTTAAATTCAGCTGGCAGCCGGTCACAGGTGGTGTCCCCCAGGGCTCTGTGTTGGGGCCTCTTCTGTTTAACATCTTCATTGATGACCTTGATGAAGTCATAGAGTGTGTCAGCAGTAAGTTTGCAGATGACACCAAATTCAGGCTCCTTGATTTGTATTGCATATGCATACAACATTTTCCACAGAGCAAAACTGCCTGGGTTTCCAAGGGCCCAAGTGCCCACCCTTCCCCTTAAGGTGTGTAGCATTGTTGATCTGTAAGAGGGTAAGGGAGGCTCTGCAGAGGGACTTGGATAGATTGGATCCATGGGCCAACATCAATGGCAGGAGCTTCAGTAAGGCTAAATGCCAGGTCCTGCACTTGGGCCACAACAACCTCAAGCCATGCTACAGGCTTGGGGCAATGTGAGTGGGAAGCTGCCTAGCTGAAAGGGATCTGGGGGTTGTAGTAGACAAACTCGATATGAGCAAGCTGTGTGCTCAGGTGGCAAAGAAAGCCAATGGCATCCTAGCTGGGATTAGAAATGCTCTTATCCTTGCTGAACCTCATTAGGTTCCTGTTTGCCCTCTTTGCCATCACTAAAGAATCTCATCTTTAGTGTTTAAGTTCAGTGAGTAATGATTTCCACCACTTCCATTCAAATGCTCTGTGAGTACATGGGCAGAGTATTGACCAAAGAAATAAGAGAAGTTAGAGAATGAGAACTGTTTGTGAAATGTGGTACTGTAACAGACAGGACCATTAGAGCCAACAGCAATATTTCAGATGTGGCATCTCATGAAACTCTAACAAAAAATAAACTTTGACTAAACTTTGGCATCTCTTTGAGAATAACTTTGATTTAAGAAAATGCTTTTTAAGCTTCTTCTACTTTTACCTGGATCTGAAAACAATGACTCCTAAAGATGTCATCCTCACAAAGATACCTTGCCAGTGCTTTTTCAAGTTGTTAACTTTTGCTGTGCCTTCATACACCTCATTAGTAAAGGCAATCTTTGTACTACAGCAGCTGAAATGAACAGAAAGGGGTTTAAGCTTTTGCTTAAAGACCCTTCATGTGGGAATGCAAAGTGAGAAGAATGATAACAAGGGAATGCTGGCCTTGATTTCCCACAGCTGCTGGCTACCCTATCTCAGAAAGGCTAGATAATAGACATCTTGTTCATGAGGAAAACAAGGTGTGGTTATGTAGAGGACTGGCTTGTCCTTGCCTAATTATGCTAATGTGTAGGTGTGTGCTCTATGCTCAAAGACTGTATAATGAGAGTCAGAACAATCAATCCGGAGCAGTGTGCACATGCAGCCCAGACAGCCAACCGTGTGGCCAGCAGGGCAAGGGAGGGGATTCTCCCCCTTTACTCTGCTCTCCTCAGTCCCCACCTGGAGTACTGTGTGCAGTTCTGGAGCCCCAATACAAGAAGGACATGGAACTGCTGGAGCCAGTCCAGAGGAGAGCCACGAAGATGCTCAGAGGGCTGCAGCAGCTCTGCTATGAGGACAGGCTGAGAGAGTTGGGGCTCTGCAGCCTGGAGAAGAGAAGGCTTCGAGGAGACCTTAGAGTGGCTTTCCAGTATCTGAAGGGAGCCTACAGGAAGGCTGGGGA